>RXPK01000152.1:2079414-2346063 GCA_004143645.1 Protaetia brevitarsis | reverse complement strand
TTATGTATTAGAAATTTCGTGACTATACAGAATCGAAGGTCTATAATGCGTACCGGTTCGTAGATGTGTTCTAAATCAGGCACATAATAACAGCTGTTGTTGACATTCCTTTCTGTACCCGTGTTGTCCATTCGCTAAACATTGGTGTGTCTCCAGATACTCCATAAGTCTAGATTGTATAGCCCGTTCCAATATTTTTAAAATTGAAGGTAAAATACTAATCGGGCGTTAGTTTTCATGTTCATTAACGTTGCCTTTTTTATAGAGTAGCACAACTTTTTCTACTTCAGAGCAGCTTTGAAACACACACTACTCAACGCATCTGTTAGAGATAGTTTCTAAAGGAGAGCATACTTTAACTTGCTTTAGCAGGCTTGTGGAAATCTCAAACACATCACTTGTATTCTCGCCTTCCATTTCTTTGAGAATCTGATCTACTGCCCCAGGTGTAATTTGAGTATAGTAAAACTGCGTTCACATTTTTCTATGGTTACGTTAAAAATCTTGAGATGTGTGTGTGTGTGTTTGTGGAATATTTCTCATTATTTCTTTTCCTATTTGGCAGAAATAATTTCTAAGATCATCATCTGTTATTTCACGTTTCTAAGCGTAAGTTCCTTCGGATATACTTTGACCAACAAATTTCATCAGTAAAAAGTAAAGTTCCTTAACTTACATTTTCATTAACTTAGGAACAGTTCTACATGTTGATCAATTATTTTTTGATTTATTATGCTCAGGTAGAATCAAGGCTAAGATATGGAGTGTATTTATGAGGCAATTCCCAGTGTTTATCCGATGCCTTCTTGATATAAAAACGTATTCTGCGACGCATCGCTAAGGTCAGCGATGCTCATTCTTGCAAACCACTCTTTGTGGAGTATAAAGTATTGCTTCTGGCTTGTCTAGACGTTTTTGAAGTATCTATATGGGTTTATAAAAATATGTATAACTAACTTCATTTTGAATGCAGTCATTCGTAACAAGACTGCATCCAGCAAGGATCTGCTTAGCGTGCCTTTTCCAAAATATAACTGCTAACGCCCCCAATCGTATCGGACCTAGAATTTTTAATATACTACCAGATTATAATTATAAAACCCGCTGAAACCTTGATTTATTTAAAAAAAAATACTCAGGGATTATCTGCTCGAGAAGTGGTAAAAAAATTACTTTGTTAACGAATTAATGTATTTCTGTTGATGATAATGAATTCATGAAGTAATAAGCTTGCAATTTTTGCAAATCACTTTATTTTTTGGAATTTTGTCGACGAGATTTTTAGTTCACTTGATTTTAATTTTTTTTCCAAGTATATTTTCTGCAATTTACAATATTCCTCATAACAAAAAGGGTCTTTTGTCGCATTTGTTGTGGTAATTCATGCATGTAAAGTATCCTTAAATTGCAAATCTCATCCTTCATTATGTAGTTATTTTAGTTTGTGGTTATAATTCTTATCTCCTTTTCAGGAAAGCAGCTATAAGATTCTAACAAACGTATTATATATAAATTAGCATAAATCATATTTACATCTAAATAGAAGAAATATCTTTCAAAACACACAACTTAATAAATCAACTTGTTTATAATATAAAAGATTCGATAGTGTTACACAACTTATTATTTTTCCGCTAAAATATAATACGCTGAAGAATCGATAATGTATCTGGAACGAGCTGGCTTTCGTAATACATAATAGATTAATATAAAATTAAAAAATCCTTTTCACCAATAAATATGTTACTTTTAAAATGGTTTAAAGCCCCAGCGCACAGTAACCTAAATTCCAAGTGGAATTATCATTAGAGATAACAGGTAAAATAATAAAATGTTGACTTAACGGTTTAAATTTATACGAACATAATTTTTTATATTCACTCTCCCATCTCTTTAGATCTACCGGAAGACGTAGGAAAGGGTTTTATGTTGTGTGTAGTCTACTGGTGAGGATTACGTGCTTGTAATGGTAGAAATAATAATAATAACCAAGAGAAGAGGTGTGTAGTTAATGTACAGAACGTTTGGAATGAAGATTTGAGTGTTAGTTTCTCAGATTATATACATGCGTATGTTGTAGATACCTTGATACTTCTCACATCGCTCCGTCTTTTTCTAAAACATAAATTATTCCCGAAAATTTTTAATATTAATTCGAATTTTATACGCCCGAAATTATTAGTTATAACCGTAAAAGATTTCTGAAGCAATATCGTTTATCGCATCTACTCTTCTCCGAGTAGTAGAATATACCGGATTCTATTTTTAGCCTTGGAATTCGGCCGTCGAGGCAAAAAAAAAATCCTTTCGGAATCCTCGTAAATTATTTATGAATTATCGATTTTCGAACAGCTCTCCTTTTTTTTTCTGTTTACTCCGAACCGCGTGTTATTTTAATAAATGGAGAAATCTTTTACGACGCGTCGGCAATTAATAACGTTAACAACTCTCGGGGAGAGATTTGAATATTTTAAAATAGAAATTTTAATTAGTGAATTTTTCGAGTTGCCGGTTCGCGAAGTTTGATGAGAAATTTATTTATTTACGTTTGAAATTAAAACTATTAAAGATGTTTTGTATGAAGTGTGTTTTGTTCAATTTAGATTGGTAAGTTCGGGCGTCAGAATAATAATATTTTTTCCTAATTAGATTTCATTTTTGGCTCTTGCTCTAATAGATTAGAAATAAAGGCAAAATTAAGAAGAAGTGGGCGTCATAAGTTTCGATTAGAAATTCATTGTAGTTTTTACATACTCTTAGAGGATGTATATAATTTAGTACAATAAAAATTGTCCTTGAAGCCAGTATGAGATAGTAAGTTATTTTTTGTCCTGTAAGTAGGTACCATTGGATGTCTGAAAATGAAATTGGAGTAAAAATAGGAGACATTATTCATTTTTCTCTCAATCGAAAATAAGTGTTAAAATATTGTATCATGCTTCCAGGAAACCCTTGGAAGGAACCTGAAATTTGGAACCTAACATTGTATTCGCATCCTCTTGAAATAATAGCTGCGGAAATATGTTCTGAATCCTCCAAAAGCATTTTCCTATTTTCCAGTATCAAATTAAAAGAGATATATAAGATTTACTCCCGAAATTATTTATTGTCAAACTGGGGAACGCTAAAACAACCGATACCTAATCTGGATACCTAAGCACTCACTCAATCATGGAAATGAAAAAAGAAACGTTTTACGCAGCAATTCCAGAAAGCAAAACCTGACATTATTGCCATTAACATGGCATCTATGGCAGTTCAACAGCAAATCAGTTTCTGGGCAAATCAGAAATTGACCTAATATTGGTACAGTTGTCTTTTGATTTGGTAACTAAAAAAAAAGTGAATCTCAAGAATCCTGTAATAAGCAAGAAACTACTTCAACTTGATCGCAAAAGTACCACAGGAATTGTTTCTGTCCTTACAGGTCATTGCAGATTCAGGATGGAAATACACAGAGTCAGACTGTTGATGAAATTTAATAGCGGCCGTGCTGAACATATTTTCAGTTATAAAATCTTTGGAATGGTTAATTTTTACCTAGAAGGCCACAAAAAAAGGTCTCATTCCCATGAGTCCTAAGCATTCTCAAGTGTCTGAGTTTGATTGATAATCTTTAAGATAAAGTCTAATCTACAATAGATACTATTATTACCCTTTCAATAGTTTATACTCATATCATTATCAAAATAATACATATTGAAATATGCCGAATATAATGCATTGTATAACAGCATCGATTTACCTTTCGATATTTATCTGATAGAAAATTCTTGATATCTGATTATTGTCTATATATTTGTTTGAATTTAAATCAATCTATTCCTAAACCTACCTATAGTTTAAAACTTCATAACATTATTTGTAGTTCTAGGACTATTATTCTAAATTCATCAGCAATAGAATAATTTGAGAAATACTCATCCAAATACCTTAGAATTTATTATAGGATCTTGTGGGGTAATTATGAGAAATTTTTAAAATTTTTCTGATTATACTGACAAAATAAAATTATTAAACAGTTCAAAAAATAAATAAGGTTGACGAGTCTTTTCAAATCATATACCCCCCCACCCATTACTAAAATACAATATAAGGGAAATAAATAAAAACGGTTCACTTCTACCATCGTTTGTGGGGAAAATATGAGGGGCCTATGGGTAAATGTGAAACATCCATATAACTTGCTTGTTAATCGTTACTAACAATTATTTGGGTAATAATAAAGTCAAAAGCATGTTAAAACTGCACATAACGAAATCAGACATATTTGTTTTTTTTTATTTCTACTGTCAAAAATAAAATATAAAGTAGACGAGAACATTTATATTTTTTACTTATATGAGAAAACCTAATTAGAAACTGCTCAAATAAAAAGGATCTGTAAAATTTCAATTTTAATATACTCCATATGTTTTAAAGTCAACGGGAAATGTGTAGCGTCGATTAGTTTTTTCCGTACCAGCGTTAGTAAGAGAGGAGGCACCGTCAAAATAATATCTTCTATTAAAACATATGAGTTATCCTCTATATTTGGAAATACAAATGTCTCATTTTGTTCCTTACGACCTAGGAACTTGACACTATACTCATCATTAGAGGAATTACTTAGTTTACCTGTCCTACATAGCGAAAATATAGCAGAAATATAGAGTATAACAGAAATCTTTAAAAGTTTTTAGAGAGTATAGTAACAGCGCACACTAAAAGAAAAACAACTTTATCTTTTAATATTGCCAATCTTTTTTTATTATTTATGGTGGTAAGGAGCTAAGGGATAAGACAGCAATATTCTTTCATAGGTACCTTAAAAATAATGAAGATAAAAAAATTCTCAGGCTGTTTCATTTCTTTCCCAATGTTTTGGGTGTCTCATAATTTCTCCATAAGACCCTATGTTATATTTTATCAACTCTTGCTCCAAAATATCAACGATGTGGTAGTTAAATTGAGTCACTGCTATTATATAGTCACGATTTTCTTATAACTAGGATTTAATGTTGAAGCGAATGTCTGGCAATACCGCAGAGCTCTTCTTATACTGTGTCTAAAGGTTTTCTTTTTGTCCATGAGCGGGTATAAACCCAAAGAAAGCAACTCGGCCAGAAAGACCTATTGTACCCCCATGTCCATTTTAACCCTGTCACTCAGATTGCACCCTATTATATTATAAAAGTTCGCAATCTGGCTGAGAGTTAACTTACCGGCTCTGGATTCGTCCAACCGATGAACCCCAAGTGCGTCTGCCTCTCCTCTGGGGAGTTGACAAGAAGGTGAGCAGGAGTTGCTTCAGCACTCCCACACTTCATGCATAGGGGAGAGTTCACTAGCCACATGCGGTACATGTATTTATTTAGTACGCAGTGCCCAGTCAAGATTCTTTGTCTAAAGATTTCTCTTGTAGTTGTATTTGTACACCTTTGAGTTGATAGACCAGCATTCATTGCATTTAGAAAGTTTGCAGTTTCACAAATACAGTGATTCAGCCATTGAAGTGCGTTCTGTTGGCATTTACATTGTAACAATCTTACATTATGTAGGAGCATATTCAACGAATCTTAAATTCATTAAATGTAAACAAAATAATAAGGAAAGGATCAAAAAACACAGAAATCAATAAACAAGTAATTAGTAAAAAAAAAGTTTACACAAAATTATAAACAAAAGTACCACAAAACACCTAAAGGTTTAAGTTGAGTAATGTTTTACAACCATGTTTCCACATAAGTTCGTCCTGAAGATATGTCAACCAAGAAGCGTTGAAAATAAACTTTTTCGCCAAAAAGAAAACAATAGAAAATGGTTTTGTTGTAAATCCGACGTGTAACTGTAACGTCAGATAACAGATATTGGGAATTAAGGAACACTATTTATTTGTGGATACATGTTCTAATTTTAGGAACTCGGTGAAGACTAGACTTGAAGCATGCGACGAATATTTTAATGTTGATATCTGCTTACGCTGATTCATGCCCACGATACGTTTTAGCAAAATATCAATGCAGAAAATGGCGGAAAAAAAATGTGCAAAGAACGAATAAAATAGTAGAAAGCAAATTTAGAAATTCAATTAATTTTTTTTTGTATACTGCAGATATTTACGAAGTGTAATTATAAATGAAACATAACAGAATTCTAATCTTTCTAAAAGTATCACAAAAAAGAATTTCCCTCTTTTGAATTTTCTTTTTTTTTTATTGATTTACTTAATACACATTCACTTTTACATTGCGATATCACCGTTATTATCTTTGCCTTTTTTCCATATTATTATTTTCACTTTCACCATATGTTTCTCGGCGAAAATTGTCCTCGTTACAGCAAAGCTACATTTTCTTAACCACCATTCAACTTCCGCTATTTTTTTTATCTTCCTTTACCATACCGCATAGTTTGCAAGCGTCACGCTCCTTATCGTCAAAACAGATCCATTATATTATGACTCGCCGCGTAGCCTGAAATCCTTATCGAGAATATTCATACCCCGCTGTTTTCGATGCAATAAAAGCGAAGCACCTGCACCCGTCATTATTACCGCCACAGAGGTCTCGGAGGCAGACGACACATTGTACTACATTCACTTACATTCCCATCGCCTTTACATTTAATACAGCGTACGTGCCTTGATTGGGAAAACGATCCATTTGATACTAGCGTACCGCGTGCGTAGTAACTCAAACTCCAGTAGAGTTACTTAACAGAAACGTCCGTTGTGGCAAAATCTGTCTAAGAGAATACCATCACATCGTTTGCTATTGTAGGCGAGATAAGAAAAAGGAAAGTTTTCTACCCTTAGCATTTTGCGTCATAAAGTGGGCATTTGACAGTTGTGACGATACGCAGGTTTCATTTTCGGTACGTGTAAATGTGGTAAATGCAAGCCAAAAAAAATCTAGAAATTTCGATTCTGTTTCTTGCACTTTAACTTCTTATAACATTTTCTCTATAAATTTTCAAGTGTAATAAATCGACTACAAGGGAATGTCATATTTTACGTGACGAGATGAAGCTTGTGTGGAACCCCCACAGCGCTTCATCTGCAGTTATTAATCCCTAATCTGCAATAACCAGCGCAAAACAGAGTGCGGGCGGCACACAGCGATGAGACCGCAACGGAAGAGTTTGTTGACTCCTCGTCTGCAATACTATTATATGTTTGGGTACCAGCGTATATGCAGAAGGCCGCTGCATCCAGGGCGACGTGAATTTTTAATTTCATTCGCGGCCGATGATGTTGATGACTCCACCGGCGACTGCTATTATGAAGAGATGATAATGATGATGATGATGATGATGCGAGAATTGCACGGTTGTCGAGTATGCTTCCATCGTTAAAAAAGAAAAAACGTACTGACTCTTGATAAGTTGCACGTACATACATGCATATATTGGGAGCCCCGTCCGTGTATTGAATAATCTCCATTTTGCAGATATCCTCTGCACGTATGAATGGGCGGATTTCGTGCTAATTTGGTTTAATAATCCGCGACTTTTATCTTTTTTTTTCTCGGTACTGGGAAACGGTTATTAATTTTTGCATTGTTAGGAGAGAGGTCGCTCTGGTCGAGATTCACTTTATTGCGATATTTTTTTTTTATTCTGTATAACGTTATATGGTGTAGAAGCACCATACTCATAAAGCAATTTTGGAAAACTTTAGAAATTCATGCTTGAAATTAAAATTGAAAAAGCCTAGGGATCAAATGCTAAAAAGATTCTAATTAATTGAAAAATTTTATTGTCTTCTCATTGATGTGGCTCAATACCCACATTGCTCAGCAAATAAATTTCCAAGAAAATCAATGGCAACTAGGTCGAGCTTGTTGTCAACAACGATGCTCTTAATAACATTCTGGCAATTTTGTTCTTCGATTCTTCCTTCATATTTCCAGGCGATACTGAAGACATGAGAGTACAATATCCTTGGCAAATCTTATCTCTGACGGCGAAGAAAGCTTTTCTGAATATGAGCCAAACTTTGTAACCACCAATGTGTCCAAGGGATTCATGAATAACTAGCATCGCTTGACAAGCATATGCTTCCGTAAGTACAACATTGAATTGATCACGTATCCTCTTCATTAAAATGCCATCTCTGATTACATAATCCTTGTAATCATCTTGGTGAACTAATGCCTCTCGTATACGATTGAAACATTCATCTTATTGAGTCTCATTAATCTTGACAAAGTCAAACAACCCCTCGGCTTCATACATGTTATATGCATTTAATTCAACATGGTTAAAATGGCTTTTAAAATTGTGCGTACGAGACAATGCATCAGCTGTAACATTAGGTTCTCCTTTTATATGACGAATTTCAAAGACATATCAGAAAGCGGCGACCAACGATATATGCGGTTATTTGAAAATCGTATTGACATCAGTGAGGTAAGCGCAGCATGACCTGATTCTATAATAAATTTCTTACCAAGCAGATAGAATCGAAGTTTGCTTACTGCATACACAACAGCTAATATCTCATTCTCCGAAACTGTGTATCTCATTTCGTAGCTCTTCAGGATTCTAGATACAAAACAAATTGGTTCCTCACCATTTTGACCAATCTGAATAAGAACACCACTTATGGCTGTGTCACTGGCATTGACACGTAATAAAAATTCCTTACTAAAATCTGGCAAAAGTAAACATAATGACTTATGAAATTCTGACTTTACATTCACAAAAGCAGCTATTCTCTCAGCTGTCCAACTAAATTTCCCATTCTTGCGCAAAAATTGTAATAAATGTGCACTGATGTGCACCAATCTGGGAACAAACTTCTTATAATAATTTGTTATTCCAACAAATCCTTTTGAATCGAAAAGGATTTATCAAACGCTTTCCACATTACGAAGCCGGACACAACCAAATGTTAAGCCATTCAGTAGTTTCTCTCTGAATCGTACGAATACCTGCAGATTTAGCACCACTTTTAACACAAATATCTTAATATCTCCTTGGCGACAATTTGTGAATGGTAGTGTGTTCATGAGCATGAAGGTATTCGCTGTGGGTTAGGTAGTGAGCACTACGATTTTCATGATGGCAATAGTAACAAATGTAACAAATGTTTGGAGTTTATTTGGATAAAATTGCAGATGTCAGCACTTGACAAAACAGTGACAGAATTGTGCACTTGCATCCCAAGCACTAGTTGAAGCAAAGACACCAACCAAACCATTTTGGTCTTTAATTTGTCCTGGTTTGGAAGTCTCAATCCAACAAACACACATGTGTATTATGGTCTGAAAATTTGAACGAGCTTAGGAAGTAAGTTTTTATTAACATTGTAACAAGTATTGCGGTGTGAAGCAAAAAATAACTTTGCTATATGCTGAATGTTGCAATTTTTGACCATGTTTGTACATTAACGGTCACTTTGTTTGTGCGCAATGTGTACGTGTTCTGTTAAAAAGCCTAGCATGAAAGCGATAAGATCTAAGTAACATTATTTTGTTGATTTTAATCTTATATTAACTTTAATTTTTATTAATATGTTTAATATCAAACATTTTTGTAATCCATAACCTGTTTATATAAATTTTCAATATTTTACATTGGGTACATTTATTAAATAGTAAAAATTATAACATGGTAATTTTATATTCCGATTTTGTTTGTTGTTGTTTGTAATAATGGATATATTCTTCTTTGAAGGCAATAAAGTCCCAGTAAATCATTATCATTGTCGGCCTGTCAGATAAATTACTGGCTCTTTTCAAACAAAATTTGAAGAAACTATTGGTTATGCAACTGTAATACATCGTCATAAAAAGACACTAGTACCACAAAATGAGGAAACGAATATTTTAATTTGCGATGCAGTAGAAGAAGCGTCGCGTACATTACAAAATTAGAGAACAGTTGAATGTTTTAGACAATACACTCTACAGAGCTTTAAAGAAACATGAATATCGATGCTAATAAGTTGGAAAAAGGTGCAATGTATGGACAGGTCTCTTAGGAGATGATTTGTCCCGGTTTTTATTGAAAGAAATTTAAATGCGTAAATTTACATCTCTTACAAGATTCCACCTCTGAACACTAAGCGCGAACTATACAAAGTCCATCTTCTCTGATCTGAACTAGCCGTCTCTGGCTAAGCCTAGCGGCCATAGTTAATCTTTTTCATTTGTCAACAGCCTTCTATGTGGCGTCGTCCCAGTTATCACTTAGGTACGGACTGTAGGAAGTTTTGAGATTCCCTGTAAAGCTTATGAAACCCCATCGGAAATCAGTCCAGCCTGCAATATTTATTACTTCAATTTTGCCGTGTTTCTTATAATTATTTATTATTTTATTATAAATTCCTTATAAAGCACAATTTGAAAGAATAAAATAATTTCACATATAATCAGGTTTTTCTACTATTATCATTTATTCATAATTTCCACTCATATTTCTTTTTTAATTTTGTGGCCCGCCGTGTATAATTTTGCATCAGCAAATGTTATGTATATTATTTTGGGTAAATATTCCAAAAAAATTACACGTCTCATTTGTTTAACCCCTACATTTTGGAAAGCACTGTTTGCTTCATCAAGACTAGAGTGGAGAATGAAACCAAAGCATACATTTCAAGTTACACAATCTAAAAAACAAGTACAAATAACTTTCAAAATTATTACAAATTCGCAATTTAAAAAAAAACGTAAGTTGGAGTCTAACGGGTAAACAGATGCAGTTCCGTGTGGCCAGACCATCACAACTTTAGTAATACATATTTTAATAGATTTGGAAATTTTCAAACTTCAACTTTTTATCAATTTCAGTTTTATGGGAAGTATCGGTGATTAAATTTAAAATTTAAAATAGAACATTCTGTATATTTTCGCACATTCGATTTTTTTCTGGATCCGAAAACATATAACTTGCAGTGTTCGTTTTCTCAGTTAACAGAAATTTGAATAAATTTTTATTTTTCAATATACTTATAGTAAGCAACTAGAGAAATGATCAATATCAAGATAAAAAGTTGTCTGGGGCACCAAACGAAAATATTTTCACATTTTGTCTTAAAACTGATCATCTTTCTAGTTTTATTAACAGGCTGTTACATTCAATTATTTTCAATTTCACCTGAAGAAGGTTAATAATTTAGCTGAACAGTTTCAACGTAGTGCTGTGGTTTATTCAACTCATTTATCGCTGAGTGTATTTTTAGTTGCATTTTACGGTTGGTGTGTTCTCCTTGTTGAATCAGCTGATTTTAAAATTACCTAGAATTTTCACAATTTTGTTTTGTCTTCATTAATTTTAGTATGATTTTATTTTGTAGTGTTAAATTTTTTTTTTAATTAATCCAGACATTCGAATGTCTATTGTTTGCTTGTGCTGATTTTATGCGTATTCTATTTAATATTGTTGTTGTAATGTTATACGTCTGCGTTGTACGATTTTGAGAGAGGAGATTTGAAAGTAAAACAATTGTTAGAATTTTATTAAGGACGTATTTCTTAAATCTTTGGTGCCATTTTGTAATCATTTTGATATTTGAAAAATTTAACATTTCTTCTTTTAATTATGGTCAATCAAGGAATTTTATTGTAATAATTGTTAATATATTATTAAAGTGTGCACTTTATAGATGTAAGATAAATTATTATTTTTTGTTTAGGAAGATTTATTTTAGTTTTTCTCTCGTTTATTTTTTAAATAGTTAATTTTTCTGTTAATCTATTTTGCTGTTGAATTTTTATTTTTCAATCACCTCGTTTGGGTGAGTAGAAGCATATTGTTCTTTCATTTAGCTTTTTCCATTTTTATAATTTCTAGCATTTGTTCCACGCTTAGATTATTTTAATTTGTGAAACCACGTGGACTAGAAATTCAAGATTTTGTAGATTAATTCTTCCTGAACAAATAGAACTTTGTTTTTTTGCTTTGCATAGGAAATAGCATTGTCCTATTTTAAATTAGAGTCTAGTGCAGTTTTAATTTAGGCCAGAACCTTCAGTTCAAGGTTTTTTCGGCAACTTTGTAATTTAGCCCGTTTTGTTAAATAAATTGATTGTTTAATTAGCGTCACTGGGTTAAAAATTCTGTTCTTCTATTTTATTTTAAAACCTTTGCAATTTTTGGGGTATTTAAGAATCAGTCAAGTCAGTTTTCTTTCACTCACAATTTACTTTTCGTGGGTAGATTGAAGTTTTAATTCGCGAGGGTAACTCTGAGATTAATAGTTCTTTTGCGATCATTTAAATCTTTTCCGTTGAGCTAGCTGATTATTTTCTTTTTAATTTTTAAATTCATTTTAGCATCTTTTTTTACTTCAATTAATACACAGCAGTAGCTAATAAATCACAATTTTAAGTTGAATCAGGAGGTATCTACTTATTACTTATTACCACACTTCATTTATCATTAGTAACCTAATTATAGGCGAAAGACCAGCCTATTGTAACATATAAGCATAATTTATATGATGTTATGTTAACGTTTGCGTTTAGGTTAACGCGTAATAACGACACTCCAGATTGAAGAACAAAAATTATTTTTTTTTGTAATCAAAGTAACGATAACTAATAATCTCAGCATCACAGAAGCGAAGCACGAAACAAACATAAACATAAAGCAAAAAAAAGTGCAGTAACGGTAAAAAAAAAACATGCAGATCGTTGAATCCACTGACGACGACAATTTTTTTGTAACCAGAATTATTAAAAGCTGCATTATTATTAGTAGACATTTCAATTATTCACAACATAAAATAATATCCTTACCAACCCAGTTCGTATTTTTATTACATAAAACACACCCAGAACAAATCGTATCACATTTTGTGTATAAAACAAACGCTTCGTTATCTTCTAAACTCACATTATAACGTGATATATCCAGGCACCCAACTTTTATGAACTTTAAAGTGTCCGGCACGACCTCAAACGCTATCATTGTGTTTAATAGTCCGTGGTAAATGTTCTATTATAACATTTTGCGGAATGATTGTTATTATCGGTAATTTTTATATTAAACTACAGAACGATGTATTGTTAACGGCGGCGTTGTACAATACATAAGCAACGGCCAACACACAGGAAGAAGGTAGGATGCAAGCGGCTGGATGGTACTGGTTGGGATGTTTCCGGTAGGTCGTATAACGTATTATACGTATCATTATGTTATTTTATGTCGCCGTTAAAAAAATGAAATATAACAATAAAGGAATAAATAAAAAAAGACAAAACGTTTATGTAGTTTCAACGCGATTATCTTTTGTTAGGTCGCACGGACGGTTATTAGGACGAGATTTTGCGAGATAAAGTAATGGTAATGTGAATGGGAAAACGGATGGATTATTGCGATGTAATTCTGAAATAAAGGAGTTGTATACTGAGAAAAAAAAAATATGGTAAATTTACATACTTTTTGCACTAATGATCATGTAAAATAATGTAATATAATTAGAAATAGTTTTTGGAAAATGTAGTTTGCTCTTGAAGCCGTCTCATCATCTTTTAATTGACTTCGATTGCGGGATGATTTATATGATTATAATTTTCTTTAATACCATCATAAACATTTTTTCCCGCCCTAGGGAGGAAAGTTGTACTTTACTCCCTTGGGCGGAAAACTAAGTGACGTTGACATGATGAAACTGTACATCTTATAATATGTGATATTATTGATAGATGACTGATACATTCGGCCCAGTCTGAGCTCATTTATGATATAATTTCTAAATTATTAGGTATTAAATTTCAATTGAACACTTTTAAAACCACATTTAGTTAAAATTGGACTGGCTGGAAAAAAAATGGATTCAAACCACGTGAGGAAAGTGCATATTGCAGACTTTGGGCAATTACAAATTTCGCCTTCGGCTCGGTTTATAATATTTGCCCGTGCAATAGAAAACTTTCCTGCCTTGGTTTGAAATACTATTACAGTTTCCAATTCAAAGTAACGGTATCGTAATAATGTAAGTGCAATTATTTTATTCTCGCATGTATATCTTTGGAATTATAAAAGTTGCCTTTACTCAAAATTTGTATTTAAAAAAACGAATTATGTAACATAAATACATAGGTATTGTAACACTACACAGAGTAGCCTACAGCCCGGATTAAAACAAATAAATTTAAAGAAAAATACATTAATTAAATTTTATACATTCTAGTGTCATCTATAAATATTAATTTTGAATTAGAAGTGTGCTCTCTCACAAACCAGATGGCATGCAGGGCGAGAATATCCGATTGAAGCACGTTGACATCAAAAAAATAATGAATAGCTAGTTACCCTCTTATTATCTCAATACATATGAAGCAAGCGTGCAAGACTGTTGCCAAAAATGTCCTCTCCTTCAATTTGCATGTTA
The DNA here is from genome assembly GCA_004143645.1 of Protaetia brevitarsis. NCBI lineage: Eukaryota > Metazoa > Arthropoda > Insecta > Coleoptera > Scarabaeidae > Protaetia > Protaetia brevitarsis. The sequence goes on along the minus strand of RXPK01000152.1, from coordinate 2,331,740 downwards.
ATGACCAGTTTCGAAGCTGTCGTAGGCACAAAAGTTGTCTCGATGTTAATCAATCTCTCATGTGTAATGAAAACATTTAAGTGTTGATAAAAGTGATTTTATTTAATAAAAAATCCGAAATGTGAACCTGTGTAAAATCAGGTGTAAATCTAAGGATATTATTGTCTCAGGTAAGTCCGTGAGTCAGTATAATTAATAACACTAAAGTTTTATTATTAATTCCACTTTTTTTTGCAATTTAAATTCATTGTTGAGAATGTGTATGCGTCTAAATTAAATTTTTAAAATTCCCGCGCTTTCTGAACGTTCAAACGGGAGTTAAGCTAGGCTTAAAAAGACGTGTGAGACAGAATGGCCAACCTTGATGGTAAATTACTGGATATTGGTTCTTACCGCAAATACATATCAAACTATAATACTACTAACTTATACAAAATTTCCCAAGTAACTGTAAACCGTTTAGCAAAAATACAAACAAATTTCTAACCCCAAAATTTGGTGAACGTATAAAAATGAAATTTCTTATAAGTATAATTAAATTTAGATTAGAATTGCAATAATACGTTTATTTTTGGGTAGATTTGACGAGGAATACCTTCTACAAGGACGAAGTCTGCGGACATGGGGGTGGTCTGGAATGTTCGAGTGTCGGATATGGGCTCCGGTACATCGTAGGTACCTTCAGATCACGGAGGATGGGTCGATCAGGACAGGAACATTACTCGGGAAAATCGTCGTTGAAGAAAAATTACCGAAAAGTAGTAGGTAATTTGGATAATATTTATGTAATAAACTTTGTTTAACAATTAAAAATTATTTTTAGGTTCTAAATTTTGCAGTAAACTTGGATTTTATCGAAATAGCCGTTAAATTTTACGAGAACAAATTGAGACACGTCTGCCTCTAACGAAGCTCGGCTGTTCAATCCTTTCGAATTGAAAACTTTTAACCGACTTGAAAGCGATTGTCTTCGGCAAGGAGTACCACTCTCTCAGAATGTCCGTTAATTTAACCGAAATGAGAGGAACATGCATTGTTTAATCCATGAGAATGCCCATGTGATCGAATGGACTGTCGAAAGTTTAAACGAAATAAAATTAAATAATAATTGCAAAATTCTGGAATCACCTTACAATTAAAATATAAGAGAGGTAGACGTCTTTAGATCGTGAGAAAAATACATTTAAAATTTTGAAACACTTATTACTATGTAAAATTAACAATCTTAAAATTCATTACTGTTCACAAAAGGTAGGCAACTATATTTACACCTAGAATTGTTACAGAACCCAATTTCCAGCAATTTCCCATGTCTTTCTGTTGACATATCAAAGCAATAGGACTGCCAATGCATATACAAACATTATTAAACTAAATTTTAAATGACATAAATACACTGTAAAAAAATTAAGAATGTTCATTTGAATGGAACTTGGATCCGAATTTGATCTGCCAATATCTATTGTAAAAATATACCATTCAAATTCTAATATTCATTTTCGATGTGTAGGTGTTTCACTGCTGATCATCTTACTTCCTGAAGGGAATATTCTGAAGGAAAATGCCTTGAAGGACTTGCAAATGCAAGATTTCCTACATCACCTGACATCGTCTGGCTGTCTGCTGCTACATTTTATATCCTTTTCTTATTATATCTAATTAGTTTTAAAATATAACTAAGTAAAATAGTAAATTTACATTTAAATAATATCGAGTATATATACCATTACAGTATATAATAATATTGCCATAATAACCGTAGTGTCATTCATTATATTACTTTCTTTAATGTGAATTTGTAATTTTGGATAAAATTTAAAATATATAGGTAGGTACTGCGAAGCTGCAATGAAACTGGGCTTATATATATTTTTGAGTGAAACAACAACAGTGACTGTGATGTCAATATTTTTTCTCAGCCATTTAGAAAGTTGCATTGATGTATGGAAAAGGCGGCATTTTCGGGATGAAAAGTTTATTTTCATTACACCCCGGAAACCCTATATGTACATATCTATTTAGCACAAAGGAAATAATTTTTTCCGTGCACCCGCAAGTGATTCTCCACAAGATGAAATATCACTTATTCATCCATATTCAAAAATCAAATTTTATTTGCTGAAAGACGTGAAATAGCTAACTTCCTATTGAGGCAGGCCTTACATTCGTGTTGCTTTCAACAATTCAGAAACGGATATAAATCTTTCAAATGCATTGAGAACTTCATTGCCATGTCATAGTGTAAACATCGGCGTTAAATTAATAAACCTATTGAATATCAGAAATCAATTTACTCCTTTATACTTGCAAACCTAATTATCGGCAGTATCGTCAAAAGCTTTCAGAAAATTATTAGCAATTTCACATCGCAATTGAATTTTAAATTATCTGCCATTTGGGTTTTTATAATAAATCCCAAAAGAAATACAGTAAACTATTAACTTAATTGTGATATTGTTACATACATTACATACTACATACAATTCAAACTAATGGAGGAATATCGTTGATGTAAGCTTGATTACAGAAAAAGACGCATGCATATACATATGAAGTTTACATTGAAGGAGTTAATGCCCTTCGCTTACTTTACGTACATACAAAGTCGAAATAAAAAAGTTTTTAAAGTAAAACCTCCTTCCCCAGTGTACGTATAATCTAAAAGTCATTAATATATTTAATGGCCTTATTTAATTATACTTATAATTTCGTTTTAATAACGTTAAACTGCCGGGGAAGGTTTTTATTTTCCCGTTGCCTTTTCCTTCCATAAATATACGTAGATTATTAACATTCACGTCTGTTTCTTAGGTAAGTTCTGACGACGCCTTACTACCTAGATTTTACTGAAATAAAATTATGCACACGTTATGTGCAGTCACGATAATATATCGCCGAGTCTTTAGGAGATTTTCCCGCATTCTTCTTTTACCTGCCTTCTGGGTATGTACTTTTCATCGATTGCAACTTTGCTGCGCGAGGAATTAACTTTAATTAGATAATTTATTACAACCTCCGTCATGATTACCGAAGCAGAGATTATTTAATTGGCTTTTTCGTCTATAATAATTCCATAATTCTTTAATAATATAACTAAAACGTAATTTTTCATACTGATCGATCTTGCACAACTATTATGACTATCATAATAACGAATGCTTTTACGTGTGATAAATGCAACCTTGATCTTGGATTCATTCCGTTACTATTTTAAGATTATTATTATTTACAATAAGGAAAAATACACGCCGGCACATATACATATGTAAAATGCGAAATGTGTGTATGTATGCACACTATTCTGTTCGGTCTCTACGGATGCAATTTAGATAAGGCGAATGTAAATACGGAGATATTGAGTTTGTACAGATGTAAGCAGGCAAAGTTTAAATTAAACATCATATGTTTATAATAAAATCGCGATATAAACAATAACATAATTTATTTTAATTTGCTTATCTCTGGCATAGTGCCGCTGGGAACAACAGAATCTAAAATGTATGGAAATTATTTCGCCTATTAATATAATATCCTGTGATGCAGTGATAGAAAAAGATATGTAAAATTACACATTAGTAGTAGTGTGACAATGCTGCTCACATGTATATTTCACACCCCAATATAATATGACGTCTAAAGGCCGTTTTACACCTAGCTATTTATTGCGCAATTTAAAAATTTTAGGTGTATAATACGGATTAAATACGTGTTATACACGTAAAATTTTAAATTGGCCAATAAATTGCGCAATAAATAGTTAGGTGTAAAACGGCCTTAATAATATAATCCTCTTCATAGTTTAGATGTAAAATCTATATGTAAATCTTCTGGTTAAAATTTCATTTTGAATGTACATCAGTGACACATTCTAATTGTACGACCTACAGGGTAAAATAGAGCCTATATGTTTAGCGTGGATAGTAGACGCATCTATGCATTAACTGGCCGCTTCGAAATATGTAAACACAGATGTGCTGTCTCTGTTGTCATTTTAAAAAAGCTTGGGTTGGATGTTTTAATGTGCGAAGTTGAATGCAGCTATTATGTATTTGTTATTCTTGCGTAGGAATAAATTTATTAGGATTATTACTACTTCTATTTTTCATGAGATGGGTGTTGCGCCAGTTAATTGATTAAATGCAGAGAAATTTCTAGTAATGTCGTTATTGACGGAATGTATGTTTTGTTTTCCCTGCTGCTTTACCCAAATATGATTATTTTTTTAATCTGATGTCTGATGATTTCATATACATTTTTTTAATTCGCGCCGGATCAGATATCAGATAGATCGAAAAGCTCTACACTCGTCAGATATATTTTTTATTGGTTATATTAATGGTATGTTTTTATTAATATTATAATAACAAGATAAAATAATATTTCGATTATAAATTCCCTAGTTCCAAAGATTTTACCTCAAAAGTCTCTCATTTTTTTTTTTTCAAAAGAAATACAAAATTTGGTATAAATAAAAAATACAGGTTTAAATTAATATTTAATGATTAGTTTATATAGGTATATACAGCCTGCGGAAAAACAACTTTTAAAAAACTCGGGGAATGATAGATAACACCAATACAGACATTTTTACGGTAGGTCAAAAATGTTTAATTTAGACGCTGGAAGCAAAAGAACTTTTAAGATTAAACTCCTTGAAGTTAGGCAACACATTGAACGCCTATTCATAGACATTAACGTTTGGCGAAAGGTGGATCTGAAGAGCAGCCCCCTTGTCATGCCCCCCCGATCACCTGACCTTACACCCATCGATTTCCGAGAATCTCTTCTCCGTAATTGTGTTACCTAACTTCAAGGAGTTTAATTGCAAAATTTCTTTTGCTTCCAGCGTCAAAATTAAACGTTTTCGATCTATCGTTTATATGCTAAAAATGTCTATATTGAATCCATCTACCATTCCCGAATTTTTTTAAAAACTGTTTTTCCGCTCCCTTTCATTCATTATGTTAATATCAATGAATCAATTAGATTAAAAAAACACAAACATATTTAATAAAGCTGTAGGGATGTGTAAAGAAAACAAATCTGTTTGTAGACAATATTAGGTTTGTTCGAACATGCAGTTCGCGAACGGTTCACGATCATATGAACCAATCAGACAACGCATTCCAGTTCGCTAGAACTTCAATCTGTTCTCTGATTGATTCACGTGATCACGAACCGTTGTATATATATATAATATAAGTAATTGGTAAACCTCGAATTGTGCTAACTGAGGTAAGTCGGCAGGCATATGCATGCGCCTTTGATGTATTTATTTCTCCTTATTTTATAAGTTCAATGTTTTTCTATGTTTGCTTACTGCATTCTTCCTTACATTTAAAGTAGATTTGCTAAAAAAAAAACACAGAGACCGCACATCTGTGTTTATATATTTCGAAGACGGCAGTGAATGCATAAGCCGTCTACTATCCATGCTACACATATAGCCTCTATTTTATGCTGTAGGTCGTACAATTAGAAAGTGTCGCTGGTAGACCTTGGAAATGGTGCAGTGATATTTTTTTTTTAAAATACACCCTCCTGGGGAAGAAGAGGATAGCCTACTATACTGTAATGTTACTCTCTCTCTCAGGGTTAATTAATTTTTTTATGGATCCGGTTGTCTAAACATGCATTCGATTCCACAATGATCAATATCATAAATTTTGATATAATAATACAAAAAAAAAATTAATTGACGTTAAATATTTGTAATTTATATATACTTTATTTCATTTACAATTACGTAACAAAAAGCCTATAGCAATCCTTACTAGCTCAAAATGTATTCAGTGAGGTCGTAAATTGCCCCCCCCCCTCCCCTGATAACTTTTGAATGGTATGAGATAGAGCAATGAAACAAAAACCAAGTGAAATTAGAGATAATTTGTGATTTTTTGCCTATAGAGATACGCACATGGCTTCTGATGTAAAATAGATGGCGCAGCTATCTTTAAAATTTTAAATGGGAAGTAATTTCATTTAGAAGCTCATTTGGAAGATATTTTCTATTACTTTATGCCAATGCAAAACAGTTTTACGATTTTCGAAATTTTTATCAACTTATCCAAGATTAATAATTTTATTGGAGTATATACGTTACTTTTTCGATAGCCTTCGTATTCGCTTTTTGGATATAGTGTACAGAAACCTGTAATTACAATAATCTGTAACATAGACACCCACACACATGACACATACACTGACAGATAAGACACTTTTGATAAATTTTACAAAAACGTCATATTGTAAAATATGTCATATTTTACAGCAATCGCTTCCTAAGTCACATAAACCACAATATTTATACGAGGGCCAGCGAAAAAGTAACGTATGTACTCCAATTATTAATCTTGGATAAGTTGGTAAAAACTTCGAAATTTTGAAAAAACAATTTACGACCTCACTGTATATAGTGTGTGTGTGTGTGTGTAACTAAATAAATTTTGCAATCAAATTAAAAATAAAACATTAAAGTCCGACCTTGAATCAAAACTTCTTTCAGCTCCTCTTGAATTTCTAACTTAACTCCAAATCAACCTTCAACAGTATCTCCCGAAACACTTCTTCTATACTTTTTCCTTTGGTAACTCCTCCTCAATATTTTCACCTCAGCATAAATCCAACCTTTGAATTATATCTCTTCAAACAGTATTTCTAACAATACTTTTTATTTTATATCTTCTTAATTTTCAGAACTTTACTTTTATCTTTTTTAAGTCAATCCATCATTTTTTTTGTAACTAATCCATAATAATCCCTTTTTTTATATCACCATGTCCACCAAACACATATATCATAAATTGTACACAGCCTCCCAAACACCATATTTATCTTTTGACAATTTTTAAATTTTGAAATCAACATCTATAAAGTGTTATATGTTTGTTTATGTTAAATTAAACATTAATTTCGATTATAAAATAATATAAATTATATATTTTGAGTTTATGCAAATACTAAAAACCTATAATAAGTACATACATAATGAATACCAATCTAATGTTACATTACATTACAATACTTAAGGTGCCGCATACACGCACCTTCGAGCTTTTTCAGCATTGATTTATTTCTGTTAAATAAGCATCTGGTGGTGAAATGCTGTAATTCACTTTTGTTCAATCTATTTTTTTCTCTATTGGGGTAAATAAAGCAAGCATTTAATATGCTTGCCGAGTCAAGCTTTTCATCTATATAACAAGTACCATGATCTTAGAAAAAGCAATCACCACAATTTACATTTCGACCTTTATTAGTGTTAATCAATATCTAATTATTACGAAAACTGTAATTTCAAGGTACTGTGCTTCTTTTCCATGCCATATATTTCTTTAAATTGTCCCGATTGTAAACTAATAAAGGCGAATACAGCATTAAATAGAGGGTGTCGCCCTAAGGATGTGCGTCAAAGCGGTATTTATTGCTTTAATCGACGATATCTAACTGTTCAAACACCGCACATCACAATGGGAAGAATTTAATCCTCCCGATCTCCAAAAATCCTAACGTCCAGAAGCACGATACCCAACATACCGCCAAAACTTTGCCATCATACAACATAAACACGCGCTTCCCCACATCCAGTGGGCGTCCATTGTGCGGTACATTCGCGACGGCCCAAGCGGCCAGCGACCGGGAATCACCGACATAATTATTAGCTATTGACTTGGCGCGGATTTCTCATTGTTTCTGTTATTATATTATTGTTGTTCTGTCATTGCGACCGGTCCAGTCGGTATACATATATTCGTGCGCGCGTATTGTCCCTACGAACGCTCTAATCATTATTTTGCGGCCGCTCCACGGGAGCACAATGGGCGCTCGATTGCTGGATCTGGTCCGCTGTCTTGATCAATGCAATTGTTCCGATATATACTGCGTTCGTAGATGAATATGCATGTATGCAGCGGCCTGCCCGTTCGCCTAATAAACGCAACGTGGTGGTTCAGATTATTCTCTGCGCATGGATATTCAGTAAACGAACTGGAGACCGAGATTAGCATAAATTTATTATTTGGCGGAGGCGCTGCAGTTACGCTAGAAGGTATCATTTTCCGCCTGGATTAAATTGCTAATAAAGCGTTGATACGTATTGCTGTGAACTGAAGGTACCAAAGAAAATGCAAAAATGAAAAATTAAATTAACTAGCTCAGCGGATAAAAATAAAAGGGCGCAAAAGAACAATTAAACTCAGGGTTACCCTCGCAATTAAAATTTGAACTTAATCATGAAAAGTAAACGTGGGTGAAAGAAATCTGACTTTCTTTTATTACTCCAAAAAATTGAAAAGGTTTAAACAAAAACAAAAGAACAGACATTTTGAATGACGTTAATAATCAGAAATTTTATTAAAAAAAAAAAAAATTAATTACAATTACGTAGGAAAAATAAAACCTTGGACAAAAGTCCTGGTCGAAATTCAAAACCTGCATTAGACTCTAATATTACAAAAGACAATGCAAATCCTCAACAAACAAAAGAAAAAACAGTTCAGGAAGATAATCCTTATTACAACAAAAATCCACGTGGTTTCAAAAATTAATACAAACTAAATTAATCGTGGATAATTCAAATGAATTAGTAAATGAAAACTACAAGCAAGCGCAACGCTTCTATTCACCCAACCCGAGGTGATTAAAAATAATTACAAAACAGCAAAATATAAAAACGAACAAAAATTAACTCTTTTAAACTTAAAATATATTCCAGAACAAATTAATACTGATCTTATACCTAAATTGTGTACACAACAATACAACACAATTATATATTTAATGAGTTCCTAGATGGACGATAAAAATCGCAATAAACGAACAAATCTTTAAATAAAAAGAAAAACCAAAATGGCAGCAATGAAAATAAAATTACATGTACTTACACGCTCGTCTATCTGGTAACTGAGCGCCTCCTCTCAGGGAAAACAGTCGTATACATATAAAATAACAGCTGCGTGCAATCGCAACGCACAAATCGCAAAGAAAAAAATTCTAGATATACATTGAACACATAAACAATACTGGTGAACGCAATATGTACAATTGAATGAAATAATTTAAACAACTGAACAATTAAAGAATAAATAAAATCAATTCAATAACAAAATCTTATACAAAAATAAAATATTAATTTCTGAGAGAATTTTCGCGGAACATTGACAAAAACAAATCTCAATAAATAAAATATCACTGAATTTACGAACCCCGGGGTGCCAAACCACAGCAGTATTGTTATATTATTACCACTACAAAACGCTGCCCGGAATATAACCTTTTATACACATATTTTTTTGTATACACGACATGTCAATTCACAAATCAACATAATTTTTTAAAACAAAAACAGTTAACAAAAATCTCGGTTGGGTGAGTTCATATACTAGATAAGAATATTATATATCCAATTGTCAAAATTAATCCTGACATTTATTCATGTCAAATAGGCTACTCATTTTTCCTATTTCTAAAATGCAAATCATGGACTCCACTTATGGATTTTATCTTACAAAATTTATCCTTCCCTGTCAAAGAAGCATTTGACCCCTAAATAAAACCTTGCTGCAACCAAATTTAAATCCTGTGTATCTGCTTAATATTAAAAACCAAAATATGCCACAGCATTTATTCCCCCGTAATAAAAATTAAATAATTTTTTCAATAAAATTTTTAAATTTTAATTTCTCTTCCCCAATTTGCAAATGAACTCATACTAACATAATTAACTTTAAATTATAAACTATCTAACTTTTTCAACAAACTCCGTTACCATCTCTTTCTTTTCCTTTTTACAATTAATAACATTCAATCCTGCTTGTTGCATTGATGCCTGAAATAATAATTTTCTAACTTTCCTTTCGTGATGTCTCTATGCTTGTTGATTAATTTGTAGTAATTTGAACCTTCTTTCTTGTAAAAAGATTGAAAAAAGCTTCGTATCTCCTAACCAATGTAAATGTGTAATATACCTCTCGTCTTGCCTTGCTCATAATTTCTTTATATTTTATTAAATTATTGTTAATTTGTTCATTGTCGTCTTCCTCATTCCGTAAGTTTCCTGCATTAGCTTGTTCTAGTTCCAGCTTATTTGACTTATTTTCAATTTCTAATTCAGATTCTTCATACTTTTCATCAACTTCACTATCAACACTTGCCTCTTCATCGCTTTTACTACCATTTTCTTCAGCAACTATGGCTTCCCCATTTAACTGTACCTCCGTATTAACAACACTCATGTCTTCCTCTTTGTGGGATAATATAATTTTACACTCAAAATCGCATGCAAAATTAACATCAAAATCATAAGAATCATAATATTCTTTGTTTTGTTCATTTTTCGCCGTAAAACAGTGCATGTTTTCAAATCTTTGCTTTTCTAAAGTTTCCAATTTTTCTTCCTCTTCCTTTGGAATTCCATCTTCGCTCCTTGATTCATGATATGAAGTTTCTGTGGTTTCTCTCTCTTATTTCCGCTAACAATTGAGCGATTTGCTCCCTGTCTTCCAACCTGTATTTCGTACACATCGCAAAATATTCTTTAATAACTTGTCCACTACCTTCTGTTCTATCTCCATTATTTTTTATAAATCACTTTATTTTTCTCTATGATGTCAAAATATCTAGTATATAAGTTTGCCCCACGTTGGGCGCCAAATATGTTATATTATTACCACTTATACAAAACGCTGCCCGGAATATAATTTCTATCCACATATTTTTTTGTACAAGACACCTCAATTCACAAATCAACATAATTTTTTAAAACAAAAACAGTTAACAAAATCTCGGTTGGCTGAGTTCACATACGGATATAATAAGGACATCAAATTGTCAAAATTAACCCTGACATTAATTCATGTCAAAAAGGCCACTTGTTTCTCCTATTTCCTAAAGATTTGCAAAGAATCATGGACTCCAGGTATGGGATTTTATCTTGCAATTTTTTTTCCTTCCCGTCAAGAACACACGCATTTAACCCCTAAACAAAAACCTCTGCTGCAACCAAATTTGAATCCTGTTTACCTGCTTAATATTAAAGACCAAAGTATGTCATAACGGTATATTTCAGCCTATGCAGCGTTTCGGGAAAATACTTGAACGGCGCGTCCTGACAAGATATAAAACATTTGATTCCGGCAGGGCGATTACTTGGGCCGTAGCAACATTTTTTTTTTTTTGAGATCAAACTTTAATGCAAGTGGTGTTACAGAATAAATCAGTATGATTCGCTGGACCATCCTAACCTACAAACACCATTGATTTTTATTCACGCAGTACCAGTAAAAACCATACGTAATCGTATCTGGTTTTGAACCGCTAGAAACTCCACCAAGATATGAAACAGTTTGTGCAGAACACAGATGGTCACCATAGTGAACCATAGTTTCTTCAAGTGAATCTGTAATTTTTGTACTTTTTCTTTTGCATTCATTTTTTTCGCCGTTTTGGTATTTTATAGTATTGATTAACATATCTTGTCTATTTCATTACCTACTAATTTCATACTAGAAAGCAATTTACTTTTCTTTTGTCAATATCTCCGCTATAAATGCTTTTTTTCAACTATGTACTACATTGTAGAGAAGTTCTTTTTAGAGAATATCTAACTAATCAAAAATTCAAGATGGCCGCCATATGAAAAATAAGATAGCACTAATAACTTAGAAACAAATAAAAATCGAGGAGTTTTCTTTTACACACAAAAAAAAAAGTATCTGGACAATATAAAGTTTTTTTTCTTTCTATTTTTGCATCATCTGATTTAAAGTCTTCGGAATCACTGTAGCTTTTTGTGTTTTATTTGTTTAAAATCTCCTATATTTTTCTACCCATTAAATTATACCAGTACCCAAGGGGTAGAATGATACAAGTACCCCTGCATACATCTGCACAGCTCTTAGGCTGGTTGAATTAAGCAATTCCTCTGGTTTCCTAAGTTTTGGACACAGACAGCCAAAAATGAAACCAGAAAAATATTTCGATCACCCAACAGGTTAGTGCAAGGTACTAGAATCCTAGAATAGCTGTGTATTTTAACCTTTCACTTCTCAAGAGCAATTGCGAATGCACATGATTATCAAGCTTATGCGCAGTGAAAGGGTTAATGGGTAACAGAAATGGGAACCAAATACACAAAGACAAAAGGCTGCAGTGGACTCCATGTCAGATGGCTCCCACAACAACAACAAAGGGTTACAAAAAGTTTGCCAACATTTCCTTCCATTTTCCATAAGAGTTTTGAGTTAGTGTTGATCATCCCATCAACACTAACCATCCAAACATCTACTTCTTTTTAAGGCTAATATGCAAAATCGCCTTCTTTTAGGGTATTTATTTTTACTGGCCTTGTAAGAATGGATCTTTAGATCCACTAAAACTCATTATAAATGACTTTCATAATTATTAAATTTCGAAACCTCTGCTTTAGCGATTTTTAAATATGGATGGCTTCTTATGGAGTTTGTTGTTATTCCCCTTTCAACTGATAGCTACTTTGATTTAAGGACCTAATATAAAAGAAAAGTCGATCAGGTTTACGAGTAATATGAAGAATCAGAAAACAAAATTTTTTAAGTTCGTGAAGGCCCTACGAAAGAAGGAACCGATCTAAGGTACTAAGTTCTTGATACCAGGATAGAATGCTCAGTAAATTTCTACGTCATTAATTTATTTTTTTAACACGTAAGAAGTTAACACCATGTTAAAATTACTTTAGACTTGCTCCACACGTCTTCAAAAAACTTTTACGTTCAAAAAATTGCCAATCTAACGAACCTCCTACCTAGCCATTTTACGTAATCTCACAAGTTTATTGTTCGCAATCATCCACTTGTTAGTATATATATTAGGTACATGGATATTTTTTCTGCAACATCAAGTTACTTTTTTTTGCGTTATTGCGAAATCGATATTCGATTTCTGTTTAATTTGCTTTTTTAATTGGATTTTTTTTTGCGCCAGTTCAGTCCGTTTCATTAGATTTAAATTTAATTTAATTCCGATTTAAGTTCTATTATATTTTTTTTCCTCGATGTTCGTCTCTTCGTCGACGTTATTCATTTCCCTGATCGTTCACTGTGCACATCCACGATTTTCCGGATTTGATGGATTATTCTCGCTTGATCGTCGACAATAATTAAAGGATGTTTGATGCGAACACACTGAAAATATTTTATTTAATATTTTCTTTTTTTTTTGAGTAAATAAAACATCGTCCGTTACATAAAAGAACAAGCTTTCAAACTTCCAGATGATAGCTGACTGCCTTTACATTAAAATAACAGAAAGATATCTAGCATTACGGTCGTACTTTTACGCATTTACTCCAGCAGTCATAAAAAAATTACTACAACTATAGGTGCTATTAAATTCTCGAATACACTTGCACTACCAAACATGTGCACACCCACAAAAGAGACGGCAATTGAATAGAAAGAAACGACTTGCTTATACTTTTACATGCACAACAACAATAGCCCGACACAATTCTTTCACTAGAACATGAACATCTTGTTTTATTTACATCACGCACGCTGCAAATGTACATAATATGCCGGTATTATACTTACGCACATTCAATTATAATGGCGCGAAAGAATCAACGATTATGTTAACATGGGGATGCATGGTTAATTACAAAGAGGAGATCCAAGATCAATATAGAATTCCATATAAAAACGTGAGAGACCCCAATGGATGTTTGCAAAAATTTACGATTTTGTGTCGTAATTATGTATATTACTACAATCCGAAGACGTGGGTCATTAAGAACCATTAAGTCGTAAATATAATAACACTATAGTATGAAATGAGACGACTTTCATTGCCAGATCGTAAAGCAAGCACTTGTGGGGAAATATGCTTGAAGAAGTTTGATAAACAAATTAAAATTACTAAAGATGATGACAATATACGAACTTAAATTATTTTTGATTTACTTGTATGAGGTTGGTAAAATCTTCATTGTAATATAGATTTGAAGGTTTACTACTCTCTTCAAGTTTATGCACGTAATAAAAAAGTAGTTTATATTTCGTAAGAAGCACCTACCTTCATGGCTACCTTAGAATAACGTATACCGGATAGCTTACAACATATGCACGCTAAGTCATAGCTCTATTTTTTACTATCCAACTGCAAAAGCGAAATATGAATGAAATAAATAATTTAATGCAACCTAAAGAAACTCGATATATTTTAAGTAAGCAATGGGTAGTACATGTCACACACTGCATAGGCAACATTTCAATGTCAACTCACATCCTTTTCGAGCTGGAAATTTAATCTATAAGAATAGGAACCAAAAAGCTAATCACAATACATAATAAATAAAGTTTTTATCTTGAAGCAATGATATTTTTTTCTGAATTTAATGCTATATAAGAAGTTGGGTCTATAATTGAAGTGTGCCATGGATAACAATGAAAAGCATCAATTAATAAATAAATAAATATTAATGTAATAGTGCTGCATCAATTGACATTAACTACTTCAATGTTTTGCTTCTTTCTGTAACTTTAATCCATCAGGGATAACAATCAACCGGCTATCATGGCTGCCCATTTTGAATACAATAAAAATAGGCTTGAAAGAATATAAGACCGACCCTGCAGCGATGGTTATTTCCCAACAGAAAAGCTTCAGTTTGTCATAAATTTAAAAGCTGTCAAAGAATTCAAATTTCAGAATTGACGGTTTAAAAATATTGCGAAATTAGATGATATTTTGCATATGAAAGAGTGTACAAGAATTTGTACTTGGGTAAATTTTGAACGATATGGATGATGAGCATTTCCAGCAAACCTTGCATACAAAAAAAAATCACGACGTATGTAGAGATCCTTGAAACAATTTTACGGTAGCAATTCAGCAGAAGTTACACACGATTTATTTGCAGAACTTAGTGTTTAATTTTATTTGATTATTGACTTTTAAAAGAGCTTTTCTTTCTTTTTTTTTCTTTTGATGTTCAGAGCTCATACTGTCACTGAAATTTACAGTTTATAGTATCTGATACTTCGATATAAAAATAAGAATAGAAAGGAAACATGAATAGCTTTTAGTTATCGAATAAGTATTGTCTTATTATTTCCATTTTCACTAATACAAATGTAATGTTGGATTTAATATTACTTTTACAAACTTCATAAGTCAAGCGAGAAAATAATATCAGACTCAATTTAATTCGGCTGAACTATTAACAATTCGCCGAACGTTAATAAATCTATTCTCCTTTCCAGTCGCCCAGAATGCAATCGACAACTCGCAACTTTTCACCCAGTATATAATCAGAACGCAAATATTATGCATTGCTTGAAATTACCAAAAACAATAGTTATACTACTCAAAGTTTCTTTTTCATAAAAAAACGCAACATTTTCCAAAATAAAACTGTAAAGAAATCTAGTAATAAGCAATTATACTTGACACTGGGATTTTCTACGCCAGACATATATTACATTTACAGTGCGTAAAAAGTTAACGGAGAATTGAACTATTTCGCATCGGGACTCGATTAACACTGATACTAGATACACGAATCGGAGGGAGTGATTTTACAGCCTTGGAAGATGAACTGTTGCTAACGTTCTATATAACGCAAGGAGAATGGACCGTGTAAGTCTGACCATTATTTACCATATTTATTTATAATTACAAAAAAGAGAACAAAATAATGTTAGAATAACCAAATTATTCCGTAGTATAGCGTGCTTTCAGTTCCCTATACAAATACATAAATATTTAATCCAGTATATACAATAACACGTGTTACCATATGCATATTCCATAAATCCTCCCGATATAGCGCAACAAGACTTTATAAATCGGCGACCTGAGCTTACCTATGTAGCTTCTAGTTAGGTATCCGCGTCGTACCATTCAAAACAAAGCGATATTTATATACCCCTATAATTGGAAAATATAAATACCTACTTCGGCGGTCCAGTATCAGTTTTGCATTGAATAGTAAATTAAACACTAAAACTGCTATCATTCGGTACGCAGCAATGGCTACGTTGTCGTTGCCGCACGTGTTCGTATGGATGCAGGTTTGTGTATGGGGAACAATCGTTGGACCATTTTCCTATTCGACCGTTATTATGTCGCATTGTCATTAAAACATATTGAGTTATTTTGCGATAGGACTTTCCGTATTTAGGGTTTTAATAACTGTTTTGTGCGGGATCTGTTCGGGAAGATAGCGGCTGGTATAATGCCAAGGCTTGGATGATTGGCAAAAATCCCTGATATATGTATCTTTTTCGTACTTTTAAAGCGGACAATTGTTTTATAACTCTGTAGATATTGAGCAGTATAATAGGATACCCAATTGATTTAACAGGTGGGGTAACTACTTGTTCTGTTTAGTGCTCTTTTGCTTCGTCAACCACAAACCACATTCAAAAAAAAAATATTCGTAATAATGATTAACAACAGTTATTGAGTAATATTTCGTTAGAACTATAAAGCAATTTATTGTTACAACGAACTTTAAGAAACTATTTAGTACAACGATTTAATATTAATTATAATAATCTTTTCTCATATTCAGTCAAAATTTTATGTACCTATTAACAATTAGAATATTAATGATTTCTTTAACTGTAGCAGTGAGAGACTTTATTGTAATACACTCTAAAAAATGATGATAAATTTACCTCACTGCTGTGTGAAAAAACATGAAATATAAGATAAAATTACACGAAAAAGAGGGTAAACATCAGATTTCCACAAACTAGGTGTAATTTTGTCTGGTAAACCGACTTTGATGGAAAAATACTTCAATAACTGCAGTAATTTTCTCCCACTTGGGGAAATTTGCTTTGTAGCCAGGAAAAATAACATATTTCGTGGAATATTACCCCTTATGTTGGTAAAAATACAATATGGGCAATACAAGTGACATGAAATTCTGATTATATATATTATATATATATATATATATATATATATATATATATATATTTACATCCCGCTAACTATTTTGCTTCCTTTCATAACGCGGTCGTAGTGCGTCCCCGGGAAGGAGCGTAGTTAGAAGAATTTTAGTGACGTATATGAACCGCGGGAAAAAATGGGTAACCCGATCACTTTTTTATTGCTGTAGCTTTAAAATGAAATTATACGATTTTTTATTCTACGCACTTTTTTGCTTCCTTACATTTACCTATCTATTTTGCGTCCACTGCGTATATTTTCAGACAAATTGCTAACTATTTTGCGTCCGATGTATATTTTTTTGTATAAAGTTGAAGTATAATGCGTCCGCCACGTTGCCACATGTTGGTCGAAATAAACGTATATGGAAGCAATATAGCATATTAAGGAGTAATATAGAATCATATAAAATTGTATTTTTGTGTTCTTTCGTGATGGACGCAAAATAGTCGACATAAAGTATATATCGCCAGTCGAGTACAATGTATGAACTTTGGTCTAATTTGATAGCTAACTGAATTGAAAATCAGGTTAGCACCGTTTTTTTAAAGCTTAAGAATTATTTTATATGTGTAAGCTGATAGAAACATAATATGAGTGTTAAAAAAATAGTCTTATTTATTACTTTATTACTAATTATTATGGTTATAAAGCACATTTTATGCTTATCTGGAAAAATATTGGTACGAAGTAAATACCTTGGAACTGATTTTCCTGTGAACCAAAAGTATTGAAACAACATATACGTACTTTCCTGGAAGTATTTCGCAATTGGAAGAACTGCCAAGAAAATATCGTCAATTACAAACTTCTTACAAGCATTATTTCAGAACTCATGTAGAGGGCTTTGAAACCAACAAAAGGGTGGTGTGTAAAGGAATACCTAAAGGTTCAACCTGTGAAAATTACACTAGTTTCCTTCACAAAAAGAAGAAAGCTGGGTGACCTAAAGCCACCAGCTCTTCATAACGAAAAGATACAATTCAGTCAAGAATCCAAATCCTTAGGACTGGTTCTTGACTCGAGGCTAACTTGGAATCACTCTTGACCATATGACAATTAAAGGCATTAATGACTACCTTTAGAAACAATTCGAAACAATATGGGATAGACATCTCGTAAGTCTTTTGTTAACCCATGGCTCCCTGATTTGGTGGACAAAGACGATTATTAAACTCGCAAAGAGACAAAAGATTAGCTTGGTTGTGCATCACTGGAGCTGCATAAATCTGTT
The DNA here is from genome assembly GCA_004143645.1 of Protaetia brevitarsis. NCBI lineage: Eukaryota > Metazoa > Arthropoda > Insecta > Coleoptera > Scarabaeidae > Protaetia > Protaetia brevitarsis. The sequence continues at coordinate 2,313,571 of RXPK01000152.1, read as the reverse complement.
GCGAAACGATGTCAAATCTGCTCCTTTTGTTTACATTAAAGGGCGCAAGAATGGAAACATATAGATACTCTAGGGAATGTCAGATTAACTAACATAACCGTATCTTTAAAATAGGCAGTGATACAATGACGCTCAAATCTCCTTCGACAAACCCTCAAGATTATCTTGAAAGTGATGGTTGGACAGCAAAACCCAAACTGGTATGCAAAGCTGATCAATATCCTATCCGACATCGAACCGCTCTAAAGGAGTATTCTATCAGGTAACCTCAAAACTAACTTGGAATTGCTTGTAAATGTTGAGCTACTGACTAAACTCAATAAAGCTACTTTGTGTGAGTGCCAGGCATAAGGGCATACCATGCAACGAACTTGCGAACGCTAACAAGACTCTTCAATAAAATTCATTGGATCTGACCCAGCTCTCGAGATAACTTAAACAATCCAAATGAGACACCAGGTTCACTGAAACAGCCTAAGGACAGACACACAACAATCGGATGATGAGCAACCATCTAGGCATTTAGCAACAGATGTGCTGGCTAACAACCGAATAGAGCTTGGAACGGTACCGAATCTATGAACATGATACGGCTGCATAAGATAGTACCCACATAGAATAAGCGTCTTTAAAGATGGACCTGTATGTAGACTATGCAACAAGGAGGAGAAGGTAGCCCACCACGTTGTTTGAGAATGCGTTTCATTGGAATGGCAGAGACTGCCATTGCGGGAAGCAATCAACTTAAAAGCTGATCTGTCAGAAAAAGTACCACACAGGCTGCTAAGCCTAATTAAGGGAATTAGCACCTCTTTATGTAAAGAAATACATTAACTACGGAATAATACAACAGGTGGTGTTATTGGATAAGGATAGGAAAATGATTTATATTCAGTGCTCAAATCAATCAGTTAATCTATTTGATCTACATATAGTAATAGTGCTGATTTATCTGAAATTTACGCTTGTTTTTATTTAAATCTTTACATTATTCTTTGTATATCTACTAGTGCTGCGAATCGAAATCCGTTTTATGTGAAACCGGTTTTGGACGTGGCAATTAATCGCTTTAAAATCAGAAAGTGTAACCGGAAAACCAGTAAAACTGGTTTCGAAACCAATACCGGTTTTTCAAAACCAAAATCGGTTTTTAAAATGGGAAGACAGTATTTATAACGTAATTAACTTCAAAAATGCACACATTTTTTTGACCTCAGGTTGTAAAATCGTGTTTTTACTGAAAATCGATTAACCGGTTTTCGATATCTGGTATTTCTGCAATACTAATATCTATCGTTCTTAAAATTCATCAATATACAAAAAAAATCTGTTTTAGCCAAATTGTACATCCATATCATCCCTATCCTATTTACACACAGGAACTGCCAGGTCTATAGTATATAGCATATTCAAGCAGTGATAAGTAAATCGCACAACGTTAACTATTGAATAAACTTAAGGAGTCACTCTTTGTGGGGATGCTATGCCATGTCATGTTTCAAAAATTCAACCTTGATAGAAAATATCAGATTATAATACGAGATAAGAAGGATCGAAAGGCACTCCAGTGAGAGCGGACTCGAAATAGTATACAGACGCCTCTGGAACAGGCTACGGCATAGGAGCTGGAATATATGTAAAGAAGCGTAGAAAGACTCTTACGGTAAGCTTCACCAGAGATACAACGGTATAGTTAGGCGGAGGTTGTTGCAATTCATCATTGTGTCAGAGAAATAGAACCAGCCCGCACTTAAGACGTTAGTTCCGTAAGTGCTGAGTCAAAGTTGATTTGGGACTGTGCAAGCGCCCTAAATGAGGTGGGTACCCGATCAACATCGGCTTAGGTTCCCAACACTCGAACGTGAGGAAAAACGAGAGAGCGGATGATCTTTCCAGCAGAGCTTGTCAAGGTCATTCGTCAGAATTGTCCTTGTGTTGCATTATCAAATCGCAAATTTATTTATTATTTATTTATGACCAACATTTAGAGGTAGCCACGCTTTTGGCTACATTCCCAAGGCTTGGAGAGATACTAGTGTTATGTTCATTCCGAAACCTGGAAAGGACACATACTACCATCTGAAATCATTCAGACCAATTAATCTCACATCTTTTATACTGAAGACTATGGAAAAAATTATACATCTAAACATTACAGAAGGAGCACTTGTTAGATATTCTCTGCATCTTCTGCAATGAGCATACCAAAGGACTCGAAAGGAATATGGACGCAGGTGTACGCTGATGACATGTCATGATAGCTAGAGGGAAGTTCCCAGGCGTGGTGGCGGGCATCATGCGTAATGCACTGCGAATGGTGGTGGAATAGTGTCTTTCACAAGGACTCTCAGTTAATCCACAAAAAACAAAGTTGGTTGCCTTTACCAACATGAGGAAACTCAATGACCTAGCGGCGTTAGATTGTTTGAGCAGGGTTACAATTAACCAAGGAAGTAAAGTATCTCGTTGTTACCCTCAATGCGAAACTAAGCTGGAAAAACCATTTAATCAAAACAATGGCCAGGGCTATGCAACTATTTTGGCACTGCAGGAAAGTTGCTGGCAAAACCTGGGATTAAAGCCGAGGATGATGCATTGGCTATATACTGCCGTGATAAGACCAGCGATAACATACGAGGCAGTAGTCTGGTGGAGGAGGACAGAAGTGTCCTCCGCAGTGAAACTGCTAACCGCTGTCCAGAGGCAGGCATTGCTGGGAATCACTGGTGCAATTAACAGCACAGAGACCGCCTCTTTGGAGATCATTGTAGCCTGCCCCGCTGCAGCTTTATGTGAGAGCGGAGACAATGAATGCGATCTTTAGACTGAAAGCCAACAACTTTGTGGCATCCAACTTCAGGGTGGGAGGGCACACTTGCTGGACGCGCCACTGCTGCAAATGCTCACAACAGCATGGCACCCCAAATTATCTTCACTGGAAAGGTGAAAATCTCCATACCGAACAGAGACCAGGCGCAGCCAGGGCACAGGAGCCGGTATTTCTGGGCCCAGTCCTAATCAAAGGATATCCATAAGCCTGGGGAAACATACGACGGTCTTTCAGGCAGAGGTATTCGCCCTTGCAGCCTGTGCAGAAATGATTGCAAAAGGGGCTACATGAGAAAGAAAATTATATAATGACTGAGAGCCAGGACAGCCAGGCTGTCATTACGGCAGTCTCGAACCCCGTAACTAGGTCAAAACTAGTTAGAGTTAGCAAACAATCCTTCAATGCACTGGCACGAGACTACACGGTGTTTCTGATTGGGGTGCCGGGATATGACTATATAAAGGGCAATGTAAAAGCCGACGAACTAGCCAAGGAGGGCTCTAAGAGACTCTTCATGGGTCCAGAGCCCGTATGTGAAATTACTAAGGATTCCGCAAGAAGGAGATCTGAACCTGTTGGATAAAGAAAATACAAAGAAATGGAGGTCGACCGAAGGTCAACTTTATACCAAAGCGCTGATAGGGGTGGGGATGTTAGTTTCTTTGATAACCTACTCAGGCGCAATAAGGAAGAAGTTAAACCATTACTGGTTGGTAACTGAACACTGTCCCTGAAAAAGCATCTATAACAACACAGACCGGGTAAGCAAACCGTGGTGTAGAAGATGCGAACTACAGAAGGAAACGAGTTTACAAGTAATCTGCACATGTGAGGAACTGAAGGTACTCAGGCAGAAATATGTCGGGAGAGATGTATTGGAGCCCTCGAAGATTCTCAAGATCCCACTGGGCAAGATACTGGGCTTTATAGAGAACACCAAGCTGCTCGAGTGGAAATAAGAGAATTAATAGGAATGGTACAATGAGCACCTAGCTCAAGTGCCCGGACATTAAGTGCCCACCCTAACTTTAATGAATGAATGAATGAATGAATATGACCAACATGATACACCTACAGGGGATCACATATATGTACATAAACAGCATATTAAAAATTAACAATTGAGATATATATAAACAATAACAAATGTCCTCTCATCTGAAGCTACAGACTAAAAGCTATGAACTAGACGCATGATGAGTCCAGAGAATAGTGGAAAAGTAAGCAGGAGAAAGACAGGCAAAAGTATTTCTAAAGGAACAAAGGTGTGAATTTACTAGAGTCATACTGAGTAAAGACAGGAAGACTGTCAAAATTGTAGTAGGTCTGCTGACTGGTCATTGCAAACTAAACGGGCATATGTACAACATTGGCCTGGCAGATGATGCTATTTGCATATTTTGTCAGGAGGAGGGAAAAACACCAGTAGACCTAATTGAGACGGCAAAATTAGAGTGCGTCTCCTAGAAAAAAAGTGACCGCATAGATCCGAAAAGGTTGCGCTGAAGCTTGTCCGTCGGCCACCTTAACCCTAACCCAACTTAACCTATGTGTCGGTTGAGGTCGATGCAAGAAAACACTTTATTATTGTTTAATTGATATAACGACAAATGTAAATAGCAAAGGTAAAAAAGTGTGTGCTTTAATGAAGAAGCATTCTCAGAGTTTAGTATCATCCCAGAAATCAGATACCCAAGCTAAATGCAAGTTTTTGAATATTTGAACTGAAAATCTATTTTAAATGTTGATTACTCTACTTATTGGATAAGCAAGACCATGACATGTTTTATTTTGGTGGAGGCGCCAGGTATACTTCAAGCTTTGTAGTTCTTCCGTACTGTTACTTCTGATATACCATACCATAATCAATTGAGAAAATTGTAAACAAAGTATGGCCGATTTCACTTTCCCTTTTGGCAAAGTGTTCTGAGATTGAAGTTGTGTTTTTGATTCTAATTGATCTGTTATGTGGTCTGTACATAGCCGAGACTTTAGTGCAAGAGTTAAATCTGTCATATGATATCCATTTTCTGGAATTTGTTTACTGTAACTTAAAGATAGTCGTTGTGACTAAATTGGATTTTGTAATTTTTAAGTTCTACAAAAAAAAAAACATAATGGCAGATATCCATGACATTCTATTGAACTACAATAAAGTAATGGGAGAAACCTAACTGAAAAATTATGTAGAGGTATTAAAAAAAGTAATACTGGAAGAGAAACGGTAATATACGTTAAATAATTATAAATTTCTGGTAAATATTACATTTTGTAATGAAAACATCTATAAAAAAAAAAGTCACGGGCACCTCTTACTAACCGACACTTTTCAAATGCTTCACAATGTATTCATTAGTCAAAGAAAAAAAACACTTCTAACATTTTTTTTATAATGCGCGGTATATATAAAAATATACGGCATGTGTATATTATTTTGGCTCATCGGCATTTCTGTGAACTAAATTATACATGAATTTTACATATGACGCACTATTTTGCTTCCACCTATTTTCCATCTTAGATACTAAACGGGTTGGAATAAAAATATGAGAAAAAAACCTGGCAATGGTGGTGGCATGACCAACGGGCACATACGGACAATTTTTTTTTTCTTCGCGGTTTACTCGATTAATAAGGCCAGAACTATTTTGCGTCCGGTATACGGACGCAAAATAGTCGAGGACGCAAAATGTAATGTAAAATGGCAATGCATGGACGCAAAATAGTGCGTGGATAAATATATATATATATATATATATATATATATATATATAATATATATATATATATGTATCTGTTATTTGATTGGAACACAAAATGTTTAAAAATGTTTTTTTAAACAATGTATTACATTGTGTCGCTTGATCAAAAATTAAAACCGTTAGGAGAATACATTACATAGCTGTCGACTCTACAACGCGCAAGCGTTTTAGGTACGCAGTTTGAATACAAGTGCGGCATCTAGACTGATGGCTGTAACGCTTAAGTGTGAATGGTGTGGTTTTCATTTTGTCTTGCACATAAAGATTGAGGTAAGTTCATTTTACATTAATTATGTATTGAGATGATTACCATGTACTTGGCTATGACAGCACATATAAATACTAGACATATAACTGCCTACGGATATGTAAAACGATATACTTGCAACTTAACCTCAATAGGATTTGGCGACATTGTTACTACAAGCTATGGCATATTATGTGTAAAGTCACAGATATTGGTTTATTTAAATGTAAATAAATAAATATAAAACGTTCAACTTCCAATTTGTTTTACTATTTTCTTTTCACTACATGTTTCGATTAATTGACAATCATCATCAGGTGAAAATGTCAATGATGATGATTATATATAGGTGAACGTTTTACGTTTATTTATTTACATATGAAATACTTACTTAAAGTTTTGGACATGCAGGTGATTTGCGGGAATCATATCAAACTTTTAAATTCAGACATAAGAAAATCTTAGTTTTGAAGGAGCAAATTCTCTTTTTTCTTTACTTTTGTTAGATATTTGCAAATATGACACAAAATTAGTGCTTGCCATTGTTGGAGGCTGTTTTCGTTGTTAGTGATAATAATAATTCATGCCTTGGCATCCCCAACAGCTTTCGCCAATACAGGGGCATCGGCCCAGCCATGAGTTACTATATGAGTGATGAAGTAAGTAAAATAAGGAAGCGACTATTTTGTTTTAAACTAGGATTTAACAAATTTTCAGGATAATCTGAACTTCAAGAGACGTAAGTGAATACACCTTTGATAATATGTTTAGAAGAAGATATTAATAAAAATATATTTATGTCATATGTTTTTTTATATTTGCTTTTCGTTTCTAGGTAGGCTTTTCTGTTATATCGCATTATTTAATGATCGACAGTTGTCGGTCCACCAAACGGATTCGTTTAGATCAATATTACAACAAATGATAACAATCCAGAACAAGGCAATAAAAATAAAAATGCGTGCAAGCCAAAACTGAAGGTGCTGCGATTTTTTAACGTATTTTGTTAATTAAAAATTAATTTTTAATTTAATGCAATCAACAGATTCTCAGCAACTATTGGTTTTTCTTATAATCTTTTCTGCAATATTTTTACTTTTTAAAACAATGCTTATTCTTGCAGCATTTATTAAAATTCTTGCAAACCCTCTGTAATCCAACTAATCAATATATCTTTCAGATTTAAACATACACCTTAAAGAAAAAATTTACACCTATAGGGAATTTTTCACGTGCTTGTGGAACATTCCTTAAGGTCTGGTAAAACTTACTTTAGAGGAGTAAGTTTACCAGGGAAAATTACACCTCTAAAGTAATATTCCCAAATGGAATGGAATAATTTCAGGTAGATTTACCACACTTTCAAGGAATATTCCACAAGTATGTGGAAAATCCCTTATAGGTGTAAATTTACCCCAAAAATAGGAGGTAGCCTAGTTGCCTCCTATTTTTGGGGTAATTTTACCATATTTAGGGGGTAGTTTCAATATTAATAAAAACATACAATTTTCGAACGTTATGAACGCACTTTTCAAAACAATAAAAAAAAACATTTCTTGATATATATTCTTCATCCTTTAGATGTTTAGTCATCAGTAGAGTGGTCGGACGTGTCTGCTTACACGGGCCTCGTGCCATGCAGGAACATTTAGCCATAGTATATCTTCAAGACAGTAAAATCACTCCCTCCGATTCTTGTGTCTAGTATCTAGTATCAGTGTTAGTCGAGTCTTGATGCGAGATAGTATAATTCTTCGTTAATGTTTTACGCATTGTAAATATAATACAATGTTGGGCGGAGTAAACTGACCTGGTGCGCAGATAAAAGTTGACCATTCTACTCATTACCATTTATTATCTTTTCCAAGTATAACATTATTTTGAGATTTGCATAAAATGTGGAACTTTACCACTTCATTACGTATGCCTATATATGTATATGAAATTATAAACAAATATATCCTGCATACGTGTTCAATTATTTAACAAATTAAATCAACACAATAATTGACATCATTTCCTTGATTTACGCGGCAATGAGACACGTTATTGTTTTAAAATAATAGAAATCGAAGAAATTTCGTCCCCCGGCACTACAAATAACCGAACAAAACTCTAATATTATTTCTAGCAACAATAACAAATACAATAATAACATCCGTTTGGCATTGTTTAACTGTTTATATTATTAATTTATGTTTATCTTTTTAGTTCGACGATTACCTAGGTCTATTGCAGGCATATTCATATCGTTCATATACACAAGCACGACCAGTACACATAAACATGGTCTCGTATTGCACATATTTAAACCAAAAACCCGCGCAATAGTACGCGCAAATATTTAAATAATATAAATACTGCACCTCTAAAAAAAAAAAAGAATTAAATGCATTTGATTAACTTAAGCTCATATTTATTAAACATTCTTGTTTTGTTATTATAGCTATGTACCGTTTTATCTGCTTAAAGCGTTCACCTTACTTTTATCAACTTATTATTTATTTTTATTTACGTCTTTAACAATAATATAAACGGGAAAAATAAACTCACATCCACAAGTAAGTATAACAAACATTCATCTTTAGTTGTACATACGCATATAACATTTTACTTACATACATCCATACATTACTGCGTTTTAATTTTCTCTTTCGTTCTGCTGGGATATAATTATAGTAGTGATTAATGGCTTTTCATAACATAATAATATGTGTTCATTGTTATTGTATCGCATTGTATTGTTGTAGAATGTGTGTTCTTTTTTTGTATACACATTGGGAGAAGTATGTTTATACATTACAGGCGTGTGCGTTTGTTATAGTTATAAATAATTACAATATCAATCTTAGTCCTGGGTAATAATGTATTGTTAAGCACCAAGTTATGTACGTAATTACCAATATTTATTTACAAGCTAGTTCACGTCATCACGCGGTTAGCCTCTCTGCTTGTAGCATGGTTAAAATTATTGTACTATGGAGCACACTTGGAATGAATTCTCTTTTCTTTTTGACGTCATTTTTGCTTCTACAGACGCAAAAATTTTGAAAAATTAACGGAATGAATAAAACCTTAACACCTGAATAGTTTGTGATTACCTACAACACATCTGAACATCTGCTACATTCACAGCATTTAGGCACTCACTTCAAGTATCCGCTATAGTACAAACAGATTGAAAAAGCGTTTATTTTCTCCCATATATTTTATTACATAATTGATATAGCAACATGCTCTGTTTCCCCTAGTATTTTTTTACAATATAATTTATTCATTAAACTCGTTGGAAGCAACAGCAGCGCCGAGTAAAAGTCTTATACGTAATTATATAGGAAGTAAAGTAATTTGATGATTATTTGAAAGCTATCTAATTTAAAAAGGGAAATAATAATCATTCCTTGCTAAATGTTAATAGTGTGTTACCTACGTTTAAGCTATAAACTGTCAAATCAATTCTGAAGTTGAAGAAAATAGATTGCAATCGTAATAGTTAATAAAAAGCCATAAATAAATGGTTGCTCAAGTCCGCTTCCTATTCGAAATATTAAATCTCATTAAAATGTGTGCATGAGAGGAATAAGAACATTAGGTAATTGCCGAGAGCAAAGGTTAGAAGCGCCATCGAGCGTAAAATTAAATGAAAAAGAATGGAGATACAGAGAACAGGAACACTTGAACCACTCTTCTATCACAGAAGAATTATGAAGATTTAGTGTATGGGAACTCCTGTAAAGGATTACGTTAATACTGATAGCCTATATACTATATGTTCTAGTGTTTTATTGTGTATCTATTTTTAAATTGTTAATAAATTAATTAACTTATGTCAAGTCGGATCATTTCGAAAATATAAAATTTGTGAAGATTTTGCGAATATTACGACAGTTATAAGAGAAAATTAATAAACAGGTGATAGAAAACTGGCATTGCTACATAAAAAATATTCTTGGAATAAACAAGATTAAAATTAAAAATAAAAATATTAATTCGAAAGTAAATATTAGAAGATACTAAACAATTACTGAAGAAGAAGAACGTAAGCAAACATTCTAAAACAGATAAAACAAGATAAAGTAAATTTAGATAAAGAAGAAGAATTGTATGTAGCGTCGCAGGCATTTTGGGAAAAAAATAATAGATTTGGATTAAAGAAGGGGAATTGGATATTGCGCCGATGTATAAGGATGTATTATTGAAATCATCAAGTCGGTGATTATGTATGTACACGTATTCATATATAAACGATTTTAAAATGGCGGAGATTAATGCAAGATTAAACATAATTTTTATTGGTATCAAATACATCGTTTTGACATATTCTGAAATCGTTTTCGTATTTATTTTGATAATTTAAGAAAAGAATTCACATATGTGTCAAAGTAACATTATTAAATCATATCATATACATCAGAGGTACTGCAAGGGTGTAGCTTGGGTTCTCGTTTATTATTTTATTAAATATTCTAATCTACATTAATGATCTATAACTTAATCTATGTTAATGTTTGTGGTACGCCGATGATCTCAAATATCTTTCCAAAATTATTACTTCCAATGAGAATTGATGGAGAATTTCTGCAACAACTTCATATACTTGACTTCTGGTATGCTAAGAATAAATTAGCTTTAAGAATCCCTAAGTGTATTGCTTCGCTACCTCCGAAGAAGCTCAACTTAAGATCAAATTATTTATTTTATCTATCCTGATATATCATAAAACCACCACTATCGTCTATAATTATCGTATCAACAACATTATCCCACGATGTGACTCTATCAAAAACTTGGGTGTCACTATAACTAACAGCTTCTTGCGGGTTTCGCCGTGTGTCAAACTTTAGAAACTGACAGTTCAGTTCAGTTATCCTGAAGAAGCTGTCAGTATGAACAGCGAAACGTCGAGAGAAAGTTTTGACACACGGCGAAACCCGCAAGAAGCTGTTAGTTATAGTTACACCGGCCGTGAAAGCCTACGCAGTGTTACTTGGGTGTCACATTCGATTCTAAACTTTTAACCAGCACATTACTAATACTTTATCAACCACTTTTCAAACTTTATTATATATACTCTGATTATATATATAATCAGAATTTTTAAACAATTCACTTCTATTGATTTGATAATTTTATTTTACTTTCGTGTATCCGCGTTCAAAACTTCAAATGCTTCTGTTATTGGGACGCCATTTTACAAAATCCATTCCACTATATTTGAAAAATTCAACACAAATTCATGAAATTCCTCATTTCAAACTTAAAGCTGTTTATCCTTGTGAAAGCTTTGATAACAACATATTGCTTAATTTACTTCACTTATTGTTTGTTGTTGTTCAAAAGTTAGGTGACATTTCGTTGAATCGTAGAATATTAATATACAGTTTTTCTTTTTATAAGTATTTGTTAAATATATCTCTAAACAGCTGCTAAAATTTTTTTTTGATAATAAGATAAAGTTTGTTTATTCTTTGCCGTAATTAATCAAAATTTAAAACTAGTCATGAATCGGCAAAAAGTGAGGGTTAATAATGCGGTAAGACCTATATATAAAATAGAATTTGATTTATCTCGATTAACTTGTTTTCATTTGCAACAAATACACAGATTGGGTACTTTTTAATTTTTTTGCAAAAGATCTACAATAATCTAGATAGTAACGAAATTACAATTGGATTATGCACTGATTTTTCAAAAATATGTGATTTAGTTAACCACAACGTTGTTTTGCCTAAATTAACATACTATTGTATGTCTGGTATCATTCTGAATTAGTTTTCATTCCTATTTAACGGGAAGGAAACAATTTATCATGCTTAATGGTTCTACTGCTTGAGTTGTGGGGAGTACCTAACATGGACGTTCCTCAAGATTCCATATTAGACCCTTTTTCATACATTTTAAATTCGTCACCATATTAGTGGTTACGTGACACGTTGTGACATGACAAAGAATGTATGAATATGTACACATACTTAAACAAAATGGAGTAGCTTTTATTAAGAACATTAAGTGCGCGATTAGAACTTCATTAAATAATAAAAATTTCTTTTCTGCATAAACTATCTTGACGAGTGTACACAAAAACATATTTATATCCCTATACACTAATAAAACAACATTCAGATCCATATGGTGACTCTATGGACATACAGCATGCCATTCCGTGGATATAACTTACATACATCATTCCTTAACGTGATTGGGGCATTACGAAAGGCAAGAGAACGTCTTTATGGCCTTTATAACGTAGATATTTACATTAAATATGGAAAGAAACGATACACACATTCTTCTCGTATTTCCATATTTATAAATTTCGTTCTACATAAAACGGAAATAATGATACGAGATGAGTCATCGCTTGGCAAGGGTTCTGGCTGCATCTAATACAAGTATAGATTATTAATGAAATTCTCGTTATATGCGCAAACAAACATGCATGTACTTACACTGCCCCCATATTTTACATGGAGGAACATTAAACTACACGGACACGCTGGTCTGTTTTTCGTTCGAGGACAATATCGCGTTTTAAAATATATAAAGGGGACGATATAGATTTAAGCCGTACCGTTTGAGTATATACTACATGCTTCTGTGTTTTCATTTTACGATCGTGCAGGGCGGTGAAGGGCTGCCTAACACATAAAATACAGACGGCTCCATCATCGATTCGTGAAAACATACATAACTTGACTTGTCGATAATTTATTTTACTTTTTATACGGATGTTTATTTTGTTGGCAGGAGGCTTTGTTTTATCAACTAAGGGGCGTGTGACAGCGAAGTGAAACAAGAGAAATTCGAGGGATATTCACATACATATACACACACACCTACGTGCACTTGTCCGTTTTGTAAAACAAAATAATATTTACCCAGGATTATTTTTATATGGAATTAAAAATATACGTTGATACATACGTATCAATTTAAAAGAGAAACGATTACTATAAGTAGGTACAGTCATAATATTTAGCACCATCAAAGCGTTGAACCATTCGTTGAAGTGCTAAATAATAATGTCGGTGTTTATGAATTTTAAATTATGTACTTAAATACTTGCAAAAGTAGACGTTTTAATTGAAATATTAATGTTTGAAATGTAAGACCAGTTTTAATTTATTTACTGCATCAGAAATTTACAAATGTGTAAGGATAGTTGTTACTGTCGCATAATTTTTACCACAATATTTTTTAGTATAATTCCAAGTAGTAGCTTTACTCACCATGGATAATATATATGTATTATCCATATTATAGTGAAAAAAATAATTGGTTTCCTTCACTTGAGACCACTGTGTATTATCGAGATTCGCATAAAATGAATAACTTTCAAATGAGCAAGTAGTAGGACGTAAAAGTTTATGTTTTATAGACACTTCAGCTATCTTTGGTAATTTTTTGCAAAGCGGGGAGTCGCGGGTTTTTTTTTAAAGCCTCACTAAAATCAAAGTTAATATTATGTCCATAAATAAAGGGAGAAATAAATAATAATATTTTTTTTTCTGGTAGAGACTTATATGTATGTCAACATATGTCTAGCGTACTTTATAAAATAACATAAAATAATATATTTTGCAAAGAGAAGTTTTCTATTTTTCTTCTTTAAAAAGTCACTCTAAACAACCTATTTTTTTTTTTTAAATTTTTCCATGATCTACAACTAATCAAGAGTCGATTTAACGAAAAAAAAAAACAATTAATTCCGTTTTCAACTAAATTCAGACCATTGTGCAATACACTGACTGATTGTCTTCGGATAAAACATTACAATTAATATTATAATGACGAAATCATTAGAAATTCGAAACAATTCGGACTAGATGATGCATACATCATGAGCAAAATGTAAAAAAAACCGTTTGAATTATCTATTAATGACAAAGTTGGTTATTATTTAATATCAGAAAATTACTAATATTCCCAGTAAGCCCAAATAAATGATTCAATAATATGCTTGCTAATAATTATCATAAAAAAATATATAAAGAAAACATGTTTATTGTAAATAACTGAGATGATTATTAATTCTAAAGTTAATTAAGGTTATTCGTTGTTTTTGTTGCAAATATCGGTCCAAAGTTTTCTTAATTTAGAAATGGATATGAACCATTGAGATGCAAAAATAAAACGCTATTTCTTGCACATGTTATGAGTGTTTCCAAAAAAAAAAAAAGTAACGGATTTTTAACGCACTAAAGGACATTTTTATCTTTGTTTTATATTGAGAAAATGGGTAAGCTGTTATCATTAAATATTTAATAACCACAGAAAAATAAATAAACAAATATATAACAAATACACAATTTATTAGCATCAATAATTCAAAATTTGTTTACTTAAATCACTCCAAAATACTTAGAGGCAGAGATATACGGCACTTATCAATACACAAGACGTAAGTAGAATATATAATGTAATCAGATAATTTATAACTAACCCAAACAAAATTGGGCCAAGATTCGAACCTTGCGGCACTCCTGATCTGTAGATGCCCGATTGTAATGCACATAATTACATGCACTACGCAAGTAACTTCGAAGGAAATCCAATACAGGTAGTGTGAAACCAAAAGTGCGTGGTTTTCCAGAAGCACCTATTGAATTGTCTACCATCTTCCAGATTCGCCGCAGTTTCCTGAGCATTATTTGCAAGGTTTGTAACCATTGAGCGCCATGATCGCAAATGACTGCATCGATCTGCACTATCCCTCCTTCTTGAAGAAGAGGAAATCCTTGGCGTTTTTTCATCTTGTACTCAAGATCTATTGAAGATAGATGAACAGGGCTTTTGGAAAACGCAGGCACTATTCTGAACGAGGGAACTAGGTATATTATCTTCACCAGCAGTAAATTCACTTTTCAGCAAGCAGAAGGAATGTAACTTTTAGTAGTGGATGGCATAACAACTGATGGTAGTTTTGAAGAAACATGGTAATGTACTAAAAACTAGTTCAATGCATGAAAGTGAACAATTATGAGTTGGATTGGTGCAAAAAATAACACGTTTAACTATTGATCAACAAGTTTTAGTATTTATAGTTTAATGCCAAACCTATAAAATATAAACATATTTATAAAATAACATCTAAATGAATATGTTATTTTCGATATGGAAATTAATTAAAAGTATTTATTATCAACAGTAATATTCCAGCTGTAATTTTCCGGTTGTAAATATTTTATTTTTATTGTATGTTTATTTATTCCATAGCAAGTTCTAACGAACAATAAATAATCGCTGACATTATTATAGCTCTAAGTTAGTGTAACTAACATAACTACAAAGAAAACAGGAACATTCTTTCAATTTATACAATATTAATTTATAATATAATAGAACGAAATAACTCATTTTTTCCCATTATACAATATATTAAACCCGGATCTGTTAATTATATAACGCGACATTCATTTGAATATTCATTAATTTTAACCTGTTGTTTGTACAAAATCCCCGAACAGTTACAGGCGTGTAATTTTTCATATCATATCTCCGTCGATCTTCATTGTTACAATATAATTCAAGTAATTATTCTCAGCATATGCGCAGAGGTTAGTTGGGAGAGCGTGTGTCTAGATGTATATATATTTCTTTGTTGAAATTATAATTTATTGTTTCTCCGCGAGGTTTTTGTTGTGGCTCGCGAAAGATGTAATCAGCTTCCTGCTTATATGTATTATTCTGGTTATGTCCTCGTTATGTGTGTTGTAACACATTTGTTTGGTTACATATTAGAATATGTATGGTTAAGAAGATATTGTGTTCGTTCCTTGCGAAATTTATTTGAACGCGCGAAATTTATTAGGTAATCTAAATTCATGAGTGCATGATGCCTTGCGCCTGTATTTATTATACACACACTTACATATAGGTATATATATACCTATACATACGCGGTGTTGTTCATATCTCCTTCTTTTACACTTAAAATTAATAATAATTTCGAGAAAAAAAAATATAGAAATGCCTACTGAATTTATTAAACCATTCTTTTTCCAATAAGATGCAACAAAACATTGATACAGTTGCAAAAACAGAGAAATATAAATCTAATACCTTGAATTACCACAAAATATATTTGCTTAGTGCATTATAAATATTGCATCAGCGACTTGCAATTGTGTAAACAATAATTTTTAATGTTATCTAATGCTCACGTTATGTGATTCTCAAATTCTAGCTTCACTTACCACATAAATGATATACAGGATGATTCTCAATATATGCGACAAACTTTAAGAGCTGATTCCTGCGGTCATTTTGACCATAAAAGTTCATATGAATATATGTCCAAAACGGTTTGGTTTTAAAGTTATTGAATGTTTAATAAAAAATTATGAACTATGACTAACACGATATAATATCACAGTTGGTTCTTCAAAAACTATTGTGTTGAGAGGGAATTGTTTATTTGCCATTTCAATATTTGTCAATAGTTGTCAGAGTATTCATTCAGTTTATTGCCAGTTTCTGTTTTCTAAAATGAATTACACGAATGCTGAGATGTGTGATATGCATTTCGTTTACGGTCCTGCCAATGGAAATTCGCGTGCTGCTAGACATATTTATGGAGAACGATACCCGAACCGTATCATCCCGCATCATTCAATATTTGCCCGTCTTCACCAACGTCTTAGTGAAACGAAAAATTTAAAAAAACGGACAACTGATAACGGGCACCCATCTACAGTGAGAATTTCACAAGTTGAAGAAATGGTACTAAATGAAATTGAGGAATATCCTACTACAAGCACCAGAAAAATTGCGTTTGCTTTAAACATTAGTCAGGCCACAGTTTGGAGAATATTGAAAGATCAACTGTTCTATCCATATCACATTCCACGGGTGCAGACACTTTTGCCGGCAGATTTTCCGCAAAGAGTGGCTTTTTATCAGTGGATGCAACACAAAATCGCACAAAACTCTGACTATTTGGCTCAAATATTCTTTACCGACGAGGTTACTTTCTCTAGAAACGCGATTATTAATTTTCATAATAATCACATATGGGCCGAAGAAAATCCGCACGAACTAGTGAATGCCCATCATCAACATCAATTCTCTGTCAATGTGTGGGCCGGAATTGCTGGAGATCACTTGATAGGTCCACATTTTTTACCCATGCAGTTAAATGGCGAGGTATACCGCAGGTTTCTTGAAGAAGAGCTACCCGTACTGCTGGAAGAAGTTCCGTTGCAATTAAGATTACAAATGTATTTTATGCATGACGGTGCTCCAGCGCATTTTAGTTTAGTTGCTCGCGAGTTTTTGGACAATACGTAACCAGATCGGTGGATAGGACGGGGAGGTCCACAACCGTGGCCTCTTCGGCTTCCAGACTTAAATTCTTTGCACTTTTTTCTCTAGGGTCACCTTAAATCATTAGTTTACACGACTCCCATTGAAAATGTCGATGAACTGAGAAATCGTATTATCGCAGCTTTCCAAATAATTCGAAATACCCCTGGTGTTTTAGAACGGACTCGCCAGTCAATACGGCGGAGGATAGAAGCTTGTATTGCAGTTATTTTCAACAGTTAGTATAAGTTAATTTTGTTTTACTAATTATTTTGTTAATTTATAATAAAAACATTAATTATGTTAACTTACTATTAAACATTGTACAACTTTAGAACTAAGCGATTTTGAACATATGTTCTTATGAACTTTTATGATCGAAATAACCCCAGGAATCAGCGCTTAAAGTTTGTCACATATATTGAGAATCACGCTGTATATATTGCTATGTTTCCACAGCAAAAATGTCCATAATTTTATAAAGTCTTATTTTTCTATTAAATGTAATGTGTTATTTATTTAGCAAAAGCAGTGAGATTTAAATATTTAATTTAAAAACTTACGCAGAACGTAAGATGTTTATTTACCATGATAAACAAGTATGGAAATAACATTAAAATTAAATTAGAACGTTGAATGTAATTTAAATTATCCCGCCAGCACAAGACTGATTGTATTGAGATACAACATGTTAACCAACACTATGATGATGAAATTATTAGCCAGAAATTTAAATTTGCCTATGCAAAGCTATCAAAATGACTATCAACTTATAAACGTAAATATTACTAACTCTGCAGTTATTAAATATTTGCGAGAGGTTTAACCGCATAAGAACATTATGAAGACATACCATTTGAGAAAAAATGATTTTTATATTAGGTAGTCAACAATTTGTCTGTCTTGTTTTTTCACACTTAATTTACAACGAAGGTTATAAAAATATTGCATTAAGCGCTGAATTAATCATTAGAAATACAGCATAAATATTCTTTTTGGCAGAATAATTCACTAGACATCGATTATAATTTTAACAATTGCATTTACATTTTGACAAAATCAACTTTTTATCAGTTTCATTTTTCGGCAACCCATAACCATTTACTTGTTATGGGCCGCTATTATTTCTTTCGTTTCAGAATTGGGGCTACAATCGTACATACCAAATAGCTATGGACAGGTGAAAAGATACAATCTGCAGGCAGATTGTGCAACTGAAGTCAATGAACTGTTTTCAAAAACCCGCTCGCTATTAAAAATAAAGTGGTAAAGTATTAACGTTATAGATATTTATTACAAGTTTGCAGTTCGTCTCTTCAAATTTTAATAATAAAGCGTTGTTTGAAGATTTGAGTACTAATAAATATATTATAATCACCCTTCAGACTAAACAGGATGTCCACCGAACGGAATCATCTTTGAACTTCTAGTACACTGAAAATAGTTATTTGTATCATGTGTGTTCAAATAAAATTTTGAAAAATTGATCAAATGGAATATTTAATTCAATCAATAAATTTTATTGACTCAAATAGAAATAACACTCCGAAGAACGAACCATTTTGTTGAAACAATAAGATTTATTTGATTTACTGTAGTTACTATTGACGTATATAGCATGTGGAGGTTACCTCAATGTTTCGGTGATTTTTCATCGAAATTTGCTCAAATTTTCGATGAAAAATTTACGTTTTTCGACGATATCTTGAAAATAGTTATCTCTAGAGGGGCGGCGCTGTCAGCAATGGAATCCTCGTCGAAAAACGCTTCCGACAGTGTATAACACATCGGTACTTCGGAAAAAAAAATATAACTCCGGAACGACAGCAGCTAGAGGGTTCGACTTGGTCGCAAAAGATTCGTAGCGATCAGGGGAACATTTCGGGCTGCAGTAGTACAAAATCGGAACGTTAGTTCGCACAGAAATTACATTAAGTGTGGGCTAGATTTAGAAAAAAAGTAATTCGAACATAATAATTACAATAAATTAACTACAACTGTGGTTAGCGTAATCCTTATTTCTTAATAATTAATAATAATAAAGACACTAAACGCATACACTCAATAAGACTAATTTACGGTGAATAAAATAAAATAATGCCAGTTCCTGCATGTTAGAATCATGTGATGGGGTGATCTAAGACACAAGTGGCTACTCGCCGTTTCATTGGCTGGAAATAACTTTTGACCCCCAATCAAATGCATATTTCGCCCAAATATATAGTTATTCCCCAGAATTAACAAATTTGTTTGAATTAACAAAGTACCGATGTAGTCTCAACAATATGAAGGTAACTGAACCAATCCAAGCTTTTTTTGAACTATGTTATTGTGTTAAGACCATATTGAACTAAATAATTTGTTTAATATATTAAATTTTCTAACCAAATATTTTGTTTCAGTCAATAGTATACATTTTTTGCATATAATTGAAACAACAAAGGGCATGTTTGTTTCAAAGAAAATATGCTTAACAAAATATATTTGGTTGGTTTAAATATGTCAGTTTTTCAGTGTAGAAATTTGAGTCTAAAACTTCTAGTGTGGTCATGGCCCATTATGATCTATTTAAGGAAAATATTTAAAACTTATTAAATTATTTATATTTAAAATGAAGTGCTCCAATTTTCATTGGGTGTAATGAATTTATCGTGTCATTCCCTTACCCCTAAACCCAACCGCTTTTGAGATATTTGCAATTTTGTTGATTTTTTGACGTTTGCACTCTTTCAAATAAAATTAAATAGTTCATGAGGAATCAGATATTTATTGGTTCTATTAATGTCGATGTATATATGTGTTATAGCAATAGCCACCGAATCACATACAGGCTGTTCAAAAACGCATCTCCAATGTGGATACCTTTAAACCAACAAAACTTGTTTTCTCTCAAATGGAACATGATATCTTTTTTTACACTATTGAATGCAGCGTAAAATTCCACATCGATTAATATTAGGGTGTGGTATACCTATTTTTGGTAGTTTTTGAAATATTAGCATTTGAGCTATGGTAACACTGCAAGTTTTAAAATAAAAAAGGCTTTTAGAAGTTCCAAAAAACACCTGTATATTCGCTGCAGAATATATTGCTCACTTAACTGCCCTTAGAATTACTTATAATGTGCAAGAAAAGCAAAATACCATATACTCAACAATATCTATTAGGAAAATAGCCCATCCATGTCCTCATTATGACAAACTATAATTATATTGTAAAATGTACGTATTTATATGTAGAAATCGCCCTGAGCTGCTTACAGGAAATACTATGCATTACTTGTAGGTACCCTAGAATATATAATATTCAGTCACCTGCTTACAAGGCAAGATTAATACCACAAATTCAGCGTACATATATTTATGTACGTATCCATATCGCAAATACGTACATCAGACCATCAGAGTACCATCATTAAGAAGGAATACACTTTGTATTAACTTTAAGAGCCGGGTGCCGGCGAATTATGAGCGCCATAACGGACATTAACAACTCCTAATTTATGTAACGATATCATTCGCGGTTTTATCTCGGCAGATTACGGGAATATAAAACGAAGCACCATAAAAGCTGACACTAACTGCACTAGCGTATGACTGTTCGTCTGTGTTAAGTTTTCCCGTGAAGTGGCTTTAATGTACAGGGTGTTTGAAATCGACACAATTGCTCAATGTATTAATGGAACACCAAATAGAGGAATTTAAATGAAAAATCATAACGCGATATAGAATAAATATAAATAATTATGTGAAATGTCTTGCGAAATAATTTTTTTAACATTCGAACCGTAACACTATAAGCTACAAATTTCATTTATTCATTTAGATATAGTAAGAGTAGATATAGTAAGTAGGTTAACGTCGATTACCCAAAGTAGGATAATGCGAACTGCTGTGTCGTGTTAATGCAGTTGGCTAACAACAGAAAAGACAACAGAGAGTTAGAATCCATCTAATCTTGTGTTAATACTGTTATAGGTTGTTAGAATAAAGAGACAGAAAATCCAGGTAATGCGTGGTTTATCGCCTTTTAGATCATACAAGCCTAAATTTAAGAACATCACTGACCTCGGATTGAAACATGTATTTTTAAGAACAGAGTGTCGATTATATCTGCTCTGAAACTACATAAACTTGCAAAACATTCAAGAATAGTGTATTTTTTAATAATCTTATCTTTGTTCATATGGGCAGTTACGTTATTCTTGAAATGAAGATAGTAATTTTGATCAAACTAGTTTTTTGTATGGATACCGGTATTTTTTTTTCTTTCCAGAAGTTATGAGTTTTTATGTACATATTATCTATTTATATTTCTTTATTTCCGTATAGATAGGATCTTCTAAGCTTACGGTGTCACCTACAATTTGTTTTTTAGTTTATCCTAAATATGCTACAGTTTCTATCTTATGACTTTCGTAAACTAATAATATTTTTCATTTTTCTGTGCATATAACCGTACTATTTTGTTCATTTGATTTTACTACTAGTCTGACATCCTTTTATTACAGTTTCTATACTGATTTGTAAGACGGTTGCACATTTGTCGTGATTTGGGTGTATCCGTCACAAGAAACAGGTAGGTCCTAGGAGCGCAATTAAAGGAACAATGCAGATCTCTTGCTAGTTACCATCTTCACTACATCCATTGCGGTGTATGTGTTCCTCAGTCTTATCAGTTAAATCTGTCAATCGATCAATTATTGGCAGTAGCCAGAACATTTAAAGTTTTCTCTAGGTAGATTGTTTGTATGAATACTTAAATCTTGGAGACTTTATTCCTTACTGCTTATATTTGGCTCATGAAGGTAAAAATATTTTATAGTAAAGATTTTTTATGTTTGAGTTTTTGGCATTTAATGTTTATATGGCAAATTCCAGTAAGTGACATAAATGAGGAAAAAAACTATTTACAAGAGCTTCTAAATTCGTATTGGTATCATTTTAATCATAATTCTACACACAAGCAATGGCTAGAAATGCAACATACAGATTTATGCACAGTCGCTACTGGTAAAAACCAAAACGCAAGTTGCAGGCTATCATAAATTAACAGATAAACTAAATGGGATATCTCCCGCAGGAATTTCAAGTGGCGCCATTGTTTGAAAATTTGACTTGGATAAAAAAAAATACCAGATTAGAAGACGTGAAGAAAAAGATCAAACGCGAGCTGGCATCCTGCAAGACTAATAGTGGCATAGAATCTAAAATATATGGAAAAATTTGGAATAGGCGAGGCATGACACGCTCCAAGCTAAGGCTGTACCAATTCATTATTACGCTAAAGTAGAAAGACAAACCAAGAGAAGCAAAATAATGAATATACTCTTTGACACTCATCCAATACTGAAAGCGATTAACTTCACTAGTGTCGAGTCCAGATTAATTTTGCCTGGCATAACTAGCCTAAACGAAGTACCTGTACTCAAGGTAAAATAACATTGGTTTGAGTAGCTGGCCATTAGGATGTGAAAGTAAATAGGAAGGAAGATGAACAAGAATAAAGCTTTACATTATGCGTGTAAATATCAAATCACAAGTAACATAGTCCTTCAACGAATGAATACACAATAAGTCCCAAAAGCGTTGGAGAGAATCATCCGGGCAGAGATAGGGGAAAACAGTGCTTAAAGAAACAAAGAACTTGAATTGACAAAGGCAAAAAAATCCCTGTACTAAATAAAATAAGGAATAATTGAACATATGATTATGCCACTAATTTACTAATGTCAGATGTCTCCTTCCCCTAAGTTTGTCTTCGTCGAACACATACAAAAGGTGGCAACCTTAATATGCGCGCTGTGGGTCTAGCAGATAAAGTGATTTGCAAATTTTGTTAAGACTAACCGAAAATCCATATTCTCATCAATTTTTTGGACAATTCTCCCCATCAAAAACCAAAATACTATAGACACATGTTGGTATAGCAAATCTACATTCTCAGAAAAATATACCAACTTCCTATCTTGCCAATCCACATATCACAGGAGAAATGTGGCGATTGCCTTGGCAAATAGGAGAATAAAACTCACCTCCAATTATAAACAACAAATACTGTAAAAAAAGTAAAAATAATGCTGTTAAAAAATCCCATAACTTTTCTGAACAAAATTATTAAGTCAAAACTTCATAAAATTTATAATAATATTAGTTTTACTTTTGCGCTGACTGACCATACGCATTTTTCAAATAAAATTAAATACTGTGTAGTACCAGACATTACTTCGCTTTCTGAAAAACTAAAAAGTCCTCAGCCCTTGCAGTGTATCACTTTCTTATAAAAAGTACGACAATACAAATTTCCTCCATTCAAAATTAAAATAAAAGATTTCATTTGACAAAATACCCATTTGGTTTACCATATTCTATGTAGAGATTGTAATGCCATCAAACAAAACAAAACTTAAAAAAGCAGAGTACAAGATCGTAAATAATACAAAAATTTCACAACTTTTAAAGAACACAAAATTAACTTAAACCACAAATTCTGTTTTGAGAACATCAATTTTTTTACAAAAGGAAATAATTATTCTTCTAGGTGCATACTTGACATTATATACACAAAAAAACAATATAAATGATAAAACTGATATATCAAATTTACGGAAATTTATTATTCAATAATTAATTAAAATTCCCAAATCTTTTCCTTTACTAATTTAAGCATTTTTTATTTAAAAATATTGTTTTAATTGTTTGTGATGTGCAGTTTTAAAATTTTAACATTTTCCAATTTACTTTGGATTTTGACTATTGACATAATTTCCGTTATAAAATTTGATTGCTAATACGTTTCATGCTAGTTTTCTAAAATACCAAAAAAGAGGTTACTTGAACAGCAATAGCAGGTAAAAAAAGTAATGAGTTGTCATTAAATAATTTTCAAAATAGTTGTAGGACTGAAGTTGATAACAGTATTATCGAAACGTTTCCAATGCGTTTCAAAAAAAAAAAATAGATGCTCTAATTAGGTTTTTAGTTTTTTTAATTTACATAAAGCCTTTTATTCCACGATTTTTAGTTATTAATCCGTGTTTTGTGCAAATGGATTGACAAGGATAGGTTAATATTATTGAGTTCGGAGAATCCAACAGCACTACTGCTTTGAAAGATGACAATTCAAATTAAGAAGGCAAATTTGCAATTTTTGCAAGCATCTGCCATGGTAAAGAAGATTATAAACCAGAAAAGGTGCCAGTGAAAATAAGTCTAGATAGCCACCTAATTACATTTCTTTTTTTGCTTTTTGAAAATACATCAATAGAGATAAATTCAAATATAATAATAATAATCATAATTTATTGGCTCACAAATGTATATAATATTTTATGCATATAGGCCAAGAAGACTAATTCATCTAATAATGTTCTTCCCTTAGCCTTGATTCATCGAAATTTTTGTAGATTTTGTCTGAAAAAAGATTGTTTCTGAAAGATTTTGATCATTTCCTCTACCTGACAGCCTCAATTTTGTCCTATCTTCCTTCTAAGCACTGCTCTTCTTTGACTGACACCCTTTTCGGGTATCACTGCCTACTCCATAAAACCAACTTCAAAACTTATTTTACTAGCATCTTTCTTTTCTTCCTTCTATTTCCAAAGTCTTCGAAATGTGAAACCAGAAGTTATATCTATATAAAGATGATATATTTGTAATTTAGTCATAATTTAACGCTTATCAAAGCGTAGAATACATAATCGTATTTATTTTGCACTCACAATCTGTATAAAGTTGAGAACCTGTCTGTCGCTAAATGTATTCAGCAACTAATGAAGTTATAAATCTATGTATCTTCAATCAACAGCGTAAAGACATTATCGTATCAAACGACACACACTGTATATCATCGAGCTGTGGAAGATTAAATACCATCTCCGTCGCCCAAGAGATCATTCCCACAATAACGACCAATGTATCACGGATAATGTCCTCTAGATGCATAAAATATAAAATATATTATTATTAAACGGCAATCGCGGATGCGAATCATCAAGCAGGGCACCAAATGGCGACTGAATAAAAGTTATATATATATAATATTTAACGATAACGGCCATGAACCCATTCTACGGGATATTAAAATAATAAAAATAATTACTCGAACATCGCGGTAGAAGGAATATAATACCTCGTTGTCTGTTTCTTTCTCTCTCGCATTCACGTGACACCTTCAGCGATCGGAACGCAGTGGCGTATCACTTTTCATCGAATTTGTTGGCGAAGAGGACAATAAAATTTTACTACCCGACATTACATCCGCAGTTGTCTGCGTTATTGCGACTGAGTACCCTTTTTTTTGCATTAGGTATTAATGAAAAGGGTCGTACAATTAAAGTGGTCGGTTTTCTTATTATCTTCGCATTTTTAAGTATGATCCGTTTTGGCTATGCACTAACTTTATTTGTTCTTTTTCATTGCTTTATGACTGACGTTTCCTTTGTTACGATTGCGATTCGCAAAACCGGGCGTTAATAAAGATAAAATACGATAGCAAACACACACATGTGTTCGCATTAAGATGTATAGTCGCAACGCATAGGTTATATGATACCAGCCAGGCGATATATTAGATATTAATCTTAATGTTTGCTTTACGGCTAACGACGGCTGAATTTGTTAGGAACGTTTCGTTAATATTTTACGGGCATACTGCAGCATGCACTGAATACTGCATATTTTATCCGTAACGGCGTCATTCATACATTTTCCAAATGGCTTCATGTATAATCCAGTTGTGCTTCATTTTATTTAAATCGACGCTGAGCGTCGGTTAGTTTTAATATTTCACGGACAAATATTGAATGATTTAATAGTAGGTGACATTTTACTAAGTACCTTTAAATATGCAATTTGTTTCAAATGAAAAGTGTGAATAACTCTAAGGATAACAAGGGCAGCAATAAGTAAATTGTTTTATGTTCTGAATTTTCTTTACTATAACTTTGTTGCAAAGAACTACTTTTTAGTCAAAATTTTAATTAGGCAGGCAAAAATGTCACTAAAGGTTGGCCACACCACAGTATATAACAGTAAGGACATGCTCGCAAAAATCCATTGTTCTTGAGTGGTCCGTTTTGAATGTCCTTCAAGCCCAGCTGACATTTTGTAAAGCTGTTGCCGGGAATTTTCAAACGTGTAGAATAATTTATATTTTAAAGGAAGTAGAAAAATAGATTAAAAAAATACACAAATTTACGCGTTTTTTATTCTGATTTTGTTGCAAATAGTTATGAACAGTTTATAGTAATAAAAAACACGATTCCAGTAAAACAATGTTTGATTAAGTGATACATATATTTGCAATATGATAATTATGTTCATATTTTTTCCTTTTTGTGAAATAAATCTTTGTTTATATTTTTATAGTGTAAAATATTCTTCCAGGAATGAATATGTTATGGTTCTTTCTCAAATAAATTAATAAAAATGCAACAGCATCGGTGGAAGGGACTTTCAAATTTCTGACACGAATACACAATAACTTTTAATTAGGGATCAAGAGTTATGACTATATCGTTCTGTGCCATACAAAGATTGTTCCTTTCTATTCGATTACTTCATTTCCAACATCCGACTCTGCACTGGTTTGTCAACAATAATGTCCGGGGGTGCACAAGTGGATAGAGTTCAAACGTAGACTATATAATATCGAATTGTCTATAATGTGAATAAATGGATTAAAATTTATACCAGTATAATACAGTTCGAAACAAAATCACATTATTTTAAAAAGTGAACATAAAATGAATTAGGCTAGTTATTGCGATAAATAGCAATCTAGGTTAAAATGTGTATCTAACAAATAAATTGATTTAGTGTTACCTAGGAATCTCTGCGCAACGAGAATAGTTCTTATTCGTGTACTTTCTTAATTCTTGTCGTGTCATATATATTAGATTCATTCGGAAATCCCAAGAAACTACCACCATCGTTAGCATCAAAATTTATCTTGCGAGAGTGACTGGTACTATAACATGATACCCATTGATGTCTTCTTTCACGGTTATTTGAATTATTGCACTTAAACCTAACAATATAATATATAAGAAAGTATGCAAATGTTATGGCCACTGGCCACCGATCTTACCTTTTACACAAGAATATCATGGTTCATTAAATGTTTTAAAACTGCAGGGGTAATTCAAAACTAATAAAATACGTAAAATAAATAAATAAAACAAGTAAATCATGTAGATTAAACGGATGAGTAAACTAATTTGTGTAGATACGAACGTAAACGATAACAAACTGCTATTTTGGCAAGCTGTTGTTTGTGTGAAGTTAGACTTAGAAATTTGGACCGCTATAACTCCTCTCTTGTCCTTACTCGGTGTACTCTGGCCACACTAGATTCCGCATGACAGACGTGTAATAAATTGTCATTAAGCTACTGTTGCACTTATTATTGATAAATAGATATTAAACTAGAAAGAAAATTACATAAAAAAAATTATTCTCGGAAACATTTTTTTTAAACCTTTCCCCTCACGAATTTTTAATAAAATTGGTGATGTTACAGTTTTCAAAAAATTATTTGGACCAACTCCTAAATCATAAAAAATGAATGCCACCAATCACTGGAAAAATGTGTAATGCTGTTACATCTTCAAAATAAAAACAAATCAGTAGGCAATCGCTACATATTTTTAAGAGGAAAACTTAACCAACAAAATGTAATATTATGATTCCTTTCTGTATTCCTTCGCAATCTCCGACAGACGACTATTGACGCATCGCTCGCAGATTCGTCGGCACAATCGTTCCCCGTTCGCACGCATCGGCAACCCGGTGGAAACTCCATCTTCTCGCACAATTAAAGCCCCACATATAAATCCATTGCTGAATTCAATACGCGAGATATATTAGGCATCATTTAATGCCGATTCGGACCGTGACAGGCTGACGAGAAACCTCATTATTGCCAGGCGCTATGGGACCTTTTATTAATACGCATAATCGGAGAGAGGAGAAACGAGCGCGAGAGGGGGAAAGGGAAAGGGGGAGGGCAACAAATAGCCCGGCGCGTGAAAAGGCGAAGAATAATCGAGAAAAATAATGGATAATAAATAAACAAACGGTGGGGCATAACAACAAGTTATATTACCTTCTTCCATATTAGTGAATTTTATAGACAGGTTGGTAGCAAAGTGTTCAATGTTGGTGTAAATTAAAGGTTTTGAGACCCACGCACTCTGAGTTAAATTAAAATTGCTATTAAGGGTTAATTAGATGTAGCAACCACAATTCTGGTGATCTTGGTAATGATTATGTGTGGGAAATTGCTTGGGCACTGAGAAAATAACGTTATCATAAATTTTTATTGAAAAATTTGTAATTAACACCAAATGAAATTAATATTTGGAATGGCAGTATCACATTTTTGGAATAACAATGTTTTTTATTAAAAGTTTTAATAAAAACTTTTAGTTATTTTTCATAGCTGTAGTATTCAATCCCAAAAAGTAAATAATATCTTTTTATGTGGCCGTCTTTCCATGATTAAACAACACACAAGAAGACAGCGTTACATCTTATTTATTAATTCTTTGTTCTATCCTCATTCCCACGATTAATTGCTTAAATCATACTTAACAAACAAACACTTTCCAGTGAAGCAGGGTTATGAATACACACACTTATGTCCCATTCACTCTGCCGTTCCCTAAAACAGTAAATTTGGATCGATACTATACTATACCTCATGCATTTTATGCAGATTTACCAACAACAAGGATGACTACGATTTCATAACAGATACTGCTGCTGTTAGCATCACGAAACAGAAACAGCTGCCCTCAAGGCACTCTCAAAACAATTAACCAAACTCCAACATTGTTGAAAACTTGGCGGAATCAAAATCAATGAAACAAAATCTATCTATTTGACATTTAAAATACGGCCAAGACATATCTGTCTCCAGAATCAATTAATAACAGCCAACTGCTTCAAACTGTGGATGTGAAATATCTTAGTATACATCTAGACGGACGCACACTGGCGAAATTTCCAGATATCGTGGCCAAAATACAACATAAGAAAGTCGTTAATTGTTTATGTTACTTAAGCTTAATTGACTCTAATGGTATCTAGGTATTACTCCAACCCCACCCTTTTATATAAAAATGAAGCGCTACCTAAATATATCAATCTAAAGTTAGTATTTCTAACGGATGGATATTTGTAATTCTGTGAGAGTGAGCGATTTGTGACTTAATTAAACAGGTTTAAAGTGAACTATTTAAATAAATAAATATGGAGCCTGTTGCTGGTGGTAAGTATATCATTTTACACTAAATATATGCTCAAATTATTTACACAATATTCTTAAAAGTAGGCGTACTTTAAATGATTGAAAGAATATCTTTCTTGTGATTTCTTTAAGCTAAAAGTTGTCTATCCAACAAGATCCAGCGGTGAATTTTTGCTATATTATACCTTATAGTATATACGAGTTTTTAAAAAGAATAGCTGCGGTAATTTGCGGTCTTAGGATATTTTTAATTTAGAAGATATCTAAGCATTCTTTTTCTTTACAGGCTCACGGTCCAAATATGTTACGTTAATCCGCAACGAATTACTTGAATTTCTAAGAAGCTGGCTGCCTTTTAGATGATTTCAAAGAAAAGTGTAATTATGTATATGAAGAAGTAAGGAAGGTTATAGGATGTGTTATCATGTGAGGTGAAGCAAACTCTGGCGCGCTTTATATCTCAGTATAAGAGCAAATGGGCTGCCGCATATAGAAACATGCAAACATTTCGCAATAGAAATCAATACTGAAAAACATGAAAAAATGTGTTAGCCCATCTACTGATTTTTCTAAGAGTAGTGAAGGGTCTAAACGGAGAAAACTCAAGGATTGCGAACTGAATTTAGCTCCGGAGAACTAAGTTACGCTGCTCGAATGTCACTTAGGGCGGAAGGACAATTAGATGCTGCAAATGTATTAAAAGACATTACAAGTGGAACCGTTAATAGAACACAGAAATACAGGGAAGCTTATAACAAAGCATGTATTGTACCATATTCTGCTGACAAAGCGTTGTCAGTATTTGTCGAAGCGAAACTTACAAAATTTCAATACAATATTATTACGAATGCAGCTCGGGAAAACGATAGTGATCTCTACCCTAATTAACGCAGCTAAAAAAAAGTGCTATCCTCAAAATATAAACATTAATGAATCCATAGCAGAAGTATCTATAAAGTTTACTTGACCACACGGTTTCATGTCTATTTCAAGCACTGGGAGAAGTCATTGATGCCTTAGATGTTGAAAAAAACTGAAAATCTTCATCTAATAACAAAGTGGGGTTGCGATTGAAGCTCTGGTATGAGCGAATATAGACAGAGATTTTCGGATCCCAATATTTCTGACGCCAACATTTTTCTAACTTCTCTTGTACCTGTAGAGTTAATATGTGGTGATCCCAATTCAGCAAGAAAAACTGTTTTGTGGCAGAACCCTCAGCCATCGTCACCAAGATTTTGCAGGCCAATTCGGTTGCAGTTTATACACGAAACGAAATATATTACAGTGCCGGAAAACCAATATATAGAATCGTAAGAACAATCTCTACTTTCAACTGTACTGAACTTTAAGGATAATAATATTCCATTGCGGCATATACTATTGTTTACCATGATAGATGAAAAAGTATACAACGCGGTCACCGACACTTCATGCACACAGAGGTGGTGCTTATGTGGACTTACTTCAAAAGATTTTAATAATATATATTAATATTAAGCTTACCTATTCGTATCCATCAATAGCATCACTAATTACCTTTAATAATAATCATCGGCTTGCGTTTTGCTTTTGTTACATATTTTTTTATGGATACTGTACATAATTACGCGTATAAATATTATATTTCATATTTATTATATCATTTCTAACTTCTCAATGTCTTTTTATCACGAATAGTTCAAAATGTCCTTTGATAAGGAGAAATATTTATTTTAGCCACGAACAACATATATTATGTACCACGCGCAAACAACTTAGCTTCAAATGAAGGTAAATCAATCAGATATTGGCCATAAATTCAACAAAATATTGCTCTAATAAAGTCATCCTAAAGTGTGTGTGGACATCCAGAATCCAAACTTTCATATTCTGCGCAGCGACGAATGCTAATTCGCTAGAGATGATGTGTTAAGTGATAGAATCGATTTTCCACGAAGAAAATGCTTAAGCATTTTAAATCTTAAGCGTTGTCCGACCAATATTTTTTCCCAATCAACTGGATGCGATTGTATTTTTAAAATATCTTACAAGAAATAAATTTCAGGCCTAACATATTTTATATACATCATAAGCAATTAATGGAATTAAAACTACACTTCAAATAATTACTTCCAATATGCTGCATTGAGCATGGAACTGTTTTCCACAAAAGGCTGCAGTTAGGTTTTGAAAATATTGGTGAGCGCAGTTCGTGTATTTAAATTAATTGTTGCCGATAAAATGCCTATTCTTTTATTATTTTTTATTTATAAATTATTAACAAGGGAGAGGACGGTTCAGGTTTTGAAGCATAAAGATGTTTTGTTCACGTCCACTTCATAGGCTCTTCGTTCAGGAGTTCGATGTAAAATAGTAATTCTAACGCTGCGCCGATGTATTTCAACTTAACGTGTTCATCAGACAAGTAGTTTATCTGATTCTTATAGCCCTAACCCACCCTAAGTAAATGAATATTCAAGAATCAAGTAGATTGCTACAGAGATTTAAAACGGTTTAGGTATACTTGTAGTTTCTTCTTTAGTTTAAGATTTATATAACGATGGGAAATAAAACAGAAACTATACATAAACTATAAATATTTACTATTCTTAAGGTTATAGTTCGAAACACCAATCGCATAAGCGTAGATATGTGCTTCTCCTTACTGGAAGCATTTTAATGACAATATTATTACTGACTACTACTGGATAATAACAATGTTAACCATAATTATCGGTCAAATTTAAAAAAAATAAAAAAACAAAGTGTTACCACACATGGAGATAAATACGCATGTATTACCACATCACATACTATAGCGGTGTATATAAAGAAGAGGTGCGTGTATCAACTTTTCTGCGCAGTTTCACAAATCGATGTGAGAAGCAGAACAGTTTCTTTTTCATTCTATCAATAAAATATTCCGGCCTTAAAAGAAAAACAAAAGCAATTATAGAATTGTAACGGAACATCTGTAAATAGACATGAGCTAGGTCGTGTGTGCGACAAAAATAATAAAGTACAGAAGCCAGACAATTTTTTAATCAGGACCCTCGCAGCTCGTTCGTGTTATTTAAATAAATTAAATCGAAATAATATTATTGCCGGCGTAAATATGTGTGCCGGTCGTTAAGCTGATAATTTATAATGAAACGGATTCACGATTGTTTTTTCGTTTCTGGGATTAAAAAGATGTAATGCGTGTATGTTTTTTTATCGATATTTTCAATACAATTTTGTATAGTCTACATGTGGTCTACGTATCGCATTCAATTTAATTTTAATTATTGATTAAGAATATGCGTATGTAAATAACATTATTAGGATTGAACACACCACAGATCACACCAAGCCGGAGAAACATTTGTATGTTATTTGAATTGCTACTAAAATTAATAAATTCTTGAAATGAAAATTAACAAGTTGACCATTTCGCACATTATTTTTAGAACACTAGTTACCTACTAGTATAGGCATTATGATCAGGTACCTCTACAAAAAAAAAAAAATTGCGACACAATTTTCGAAGAAGTTGTATGGTAATCGTGAAATTTCTGAAACATTATTAGGAAGCTGATAAATTTGATGTTTGTAATAAAGGTTAACAGCTGGGAAACTATTTGCTATGGCAGTAATAGGTAATATACTGAACTGCTCATTCAAGAAACCGGAAGAAATGGTGAAAAAACGGTGCTAACGGGTAAAAATAAGAATTAAACAAACCTATTTGATTTAATCAAAATCTAAAATTATATTATATATATTTTGGTACATGCAGAGACATCTATCGATAGTTTGACAAAGATTCTTTACTGAGGGGTTGCTCATGCGCACAAGACGACAAACCTAATTGTAAAAAATTCCGACATAGTAACGATGTAGCCATGTTCACGTACAATCGCCGACATTAATATTTAGCACTCGAATGATTGACTCTACGCTTTGATAGTGCTAAATATTAATGTCGGTGTCTGTACATTCTTTTCAACAATAACTCAGTTTTGTAAAGTCAAATAATAAATAAAATAATCTTTACAACCAGCAAGTATCAATTAATGATGATCCCAGAAACAAGTTTTGTACACTTTCTTTCAGCGGAAGCCAGAAGAAAATGTGATGTGTAACTTGTTGCAGATAATCTTTTTTGTCAAAAATAATGCATTTTTAACCTTTGAGCAGGCGCGCTGAGGTCAAAGCGGCCCCAGTAGTAGTATTTTTAATAAATCTAAAACTAAAAAAAAATGCTTGAAGGTTAAACATAATTGTAATAGTTTATTACGTACTATATAATAGTAGTTGTTGAATTGTTTTAGTGTTCAGTTTGATGTGCTCGTTAGAGTTTTTCTTTCAAATTCTGTGAAGATTTATTAGACGAAGTACTTACTCACTAAATATGTAATAGGTTGTCCAAGATTGTCATTTGATGACGACTTACCTGAAACAAAAATAAATCATGTTATTAAGGGGAAAAATATTAAATATACATTAGCATATAAATTGAATTAAGAAAAAAATAGTACAAAGTCTGCAGATATAAAAATATTAATAATGTCGTAAATAAAGTATAGTTAAATAAATTAATAGTTCATAGAATGTTTGTATAGCATAAAATCATTTCCATAACTGCTTCACCTAACATTCAATTGAAGGTACATCATGTTACATACTTTGACTCAAAAATTCAGTTTAATCACAAGGCTATTTGTTTATACTACCCATATCATAAGAACTACTAATGTATCGAATGTTTACGAGATGAAGAATTGCCCTTAACTCAAAAATTTAAGAAATTTTAAAATATCATTTTCAATTTAAATCCACTTTTATTATTAATAGAAACCACACCAAAAATAATGTTTTTTTTTTTTTTAATTTAGTAAGTGATAAATTTGAATTGGATCAGCCAACAACAGAAAGTCAAAGCCGTAAATTTCTATACAGAGTATTTCTTCAACCAGTAAGTAAGATATATCTGTAAAGATTAAGATCGAAAAAATTATAATCATTATCATTAAAACCCACGCGGATTGTTCTATAACTCATCTTTAACATGTATGCTCTCAATCCTTCACGTGTTAACTGCGTCATTTTGACTACATTTGACATCAAAAACAGATTAACAAAGGGATCGAGTCCGGAAAACGTAGCCCATACAAGCTAAAATCAAAAAATAATGTTTACATATGAGAAGTTAAAGAGGGAAAACTTTTTTTTCTCATTGCAGCATATAATACAGTGATACTAACATTTCAGTTCCTTTCGCTACATCTTCTTCGATTAAATATTAAATAAAATTGTAAAAATCTATATATGTTATAGACTTTAGACTTCAGTATACATGAAACACTTTTTTATTACACCTATAGTTTCTTTGATTATTATTATCATTATTATTAAAGACTAAAAACCTAAGAAAAAAGTCAATATATTAATTTTGGTGAAGATAAAAAGAATTAAAAATTACTGTTTTTTTTTGCATTTATTCAATCAATTAATTCTGGTTTAAATCAACACATTTTGACTTTATTCGAAAACACATGAAGGAAAATGCATGTATATTTGTTAATTCAAACAAGTATTTGCTTTAAACGTCAGTGGATTCTAAAGCATGCCCTTTCACAAAATACTCCAGCTAAAAAGTCAAATTATAACGTGCTAACTAAACCACTGCTAACAAAAAATTAATATAGAAGTTTGTAAATTAGTTTCTCTAATACTTTCGAAAATACCGACAAAATAGATATCGGGTCTGTAGTTGCCTACGTTATTCACATGACCTTTTTCATGTATGGGTATGATTTTGGCATGCATCAAGGAGTCCGGGAAAATACGTTTCTGCATCAAATATAGTATTAATTTGGGATGTCCTCTTAGGGTTTGGCAATAAAAACTAAGGTTTTCTTCATGATGTTCATTAAGACGTTGTCGATGCCGAATAAATGGTTTCGCAGCTATATTTTCAATTAAACGAGGATGTAATGAAAAATTCTTAGCACACTATAGAAGCATACAAAATTTGAAAGTCAAAATACTTTATTATTCAACATACTTTCCTCTTAATTGGATACATTTATTACAACGAATCTGCAACGCTCGTGTTCGAGTAATTCGAACCTTAAATCAGTAATTATTTGCATAGCAACATGCGATTTGTATGCAGGGGCATTATCCTGCAAAAACAAAACGCCTTTGGACAACTTTCGCGTCTTCTCTTCTTAACTTCTTGCCATAGAGTGGTCAGTAACGTCGAATAATAATTCCCACTTATTGTTCAGAAAATCAATCATGATTACTCCATGGCAATCCCAAAAAACTAAAGCAAGAGCTTTTCCAGTAGATTTTTGAACACGAAACTCTTAGGCCTTGGAGAACCAGAGTGTCACCACTCCATCGGTTGTTGTTTTGTTTCTGGGTCGTAGAAATGTATCCATTGTAACAATACGGCTTTAGAAGTCTGCATCTTTTTCAAACCGAGTACAGATCGAACGCGATGCTTCCAGCCTTGCACGCTTCTGGTCAACATTCAGACATTTGGGAATCCATTTTGCAGAAACTTTTCTCATGTTCGAATCGACGTTAACTATATGATGGGCGCTTCATATGAAATACTCAGTGTCTCAGATATTCGTTTTAGC
This sequence comes from Protaetia brevitarsis, assembly GCA_004143645.1. Classification (NCBI taxonomy): domain Eukaryota; kingdom Metazoa; phylum Arthropoda; class Insecta; order Coleoptera; family Scarabaeidae; genus Protaetia; species Protaetia brevitarsis. The sequence continues at coordinate 2,277,559 of RXPK01000152.1, read as the reverse complement.
CCAATTCGACGGTTTGATAAAATCATCCGGATTGGTGTTCATCTTCAACGTAAACTTTACCCTTTTTGAAGCCTGCAATCCAATTTTTCACGCAAAAGGTTTTAAGCATATCTTTGTAAATCTGCTTATCCCTTAACACCTTCAAATGCGGGTACCTGATGATGACTCGATACTCCAATTTTTCGATTTTCACAATTTCGGTCGACAACCATTTCTGTCAAATTTTATTGCGCAACTTTGATTTGACTTGTTGAAGACAAACTTTACACTGACACTTCTAAGATGTTATTTTTCGTTGCTGTGGTATCGCAATATTTTCTTTTGTCCACGGAACCGTTCTAGATACCAATATATCCTCGCATTAATGATTTCCATTGTGGATGTTGGATTTTTTGATATATGATAGAAGGCTTTGTAGGTATTAGGGTTATAAACATACGGAATGGTAAAGTGGTTCAAAATATTTAGCTACAGCATCTGGATCATGGGCATCTAGGCCATTATCATTAATTACAAAAGTTTCTAATTTATTTTTGGTCTTATCAGTAATTTCGGTATTAATGATATGCCAAATTTCTTTAGGTTTATTTTTTGCCATGGTGATTTTATTGGTATGGTAATTGTATCCTCTCTATTATCTTCTATCTAGCTAGAAAAGAAATTTAGAACAAAAATTTGCCTTTTTATTTTAAGACACTTAATAACACACATAACGTGCTCAAGTGCCCGGACATCAAGTGCCCACCCTAACTTGAATGAATGAATGAACACACATAACATTTCGTTGTTTCAGAATCACCTACAAACTAAAAATATCTTTTGTGTATTTCCCCCACTACATTCATACCCTGATAATCTTCCCAAATTACTTTTTATTTTAATATCCCACTAGAATATTTAATACGAAAATCGTCCATTCCCTAATCCTATTAAAATTAATATTTCATATTGATCCCCCCCTTTTATTTTTAAGTGACGCAAAATTACAGAGATCCCAAAATATACGATTCATTCTGGTCCCTGCCATAAATAGTAATAAGCCCAAATTATAGGCCACTAAATATTTGAATATTATATATAGGTATATTGTATAAAAAAGAAACCGCCGCATGATTTTTTATATCGTTCCTTTTTTCGCCCATTTAATACCATATCGCCGTCGTTATATAAAGTCGAAGAGCGACGAAGCCCGTATATATATACAACACACAGAAATATAATCTAGTTATACTTATGGAACCGGGCATTTGTTCACTCAATCATCATTATTAAATAAAACAGACGGAGAGGCCCAGAGCTCTCGGCCGACCGCGACGGTATGTAAAAAATCCATATTGGTGCGTGCGGCGCCTGTATACATTTGTTACTTCTAATTTACATCCAGACGCTAAATTAGAGATCGTAACAGATATAATGATGATATGTAATAATAAAAATGCCGGTTTTATACACACGCGCAGGCACAAACACACACAGACGTAGTACGTACCATCCAGTCCAGAGAAGATCGATTCATCTTTTATTATTTTCGTGTTGCTCGCTTTTACCACGGGTAAATTTATATACCCCGTCGATCTAGACGTGAAATTATAGACGATAACATATCCACAATTATGTCGAATCTGTTTCTCTCTCCTACTCTGTGGCCATCGTCAATCGAGATTTCAACTCATTGCGGACAGAGAGGTGGGGGGAGAAGCTGTTTTGTGCACATGGATGCTTTCATTGTACTTTTAATGTCTTATTACCATTCCGTGGGGTGTGCCGAACATGATACTCAATTGTTATACAGCTTGCTTTCCTTTTTTACAGCGACTTAACTTTTCTTGTACAGGCTGGGTCTTTGATGTATAGCTCTATTTCTGATTTTAGGAAAAACTATTTTATACAAAAATTTTACAGAATTCAATGCTGCATGACTTAAAAATATTTTTGACTGTGCAGGGTGTTCCAAAGGTAGAAAAACGCATACTTACTACGTTATTTTAAATGGAATACCCTATATATTATTACATTTTTAAACTCATTTTATATAGGTTGCTGTATATCTATCTGTAATAATTGTAATAATAAAGATATAAGGATTACATTATACATACATTTATAAACATAAATTTAATATAATGATTTGTGATTAATATTTTATTATTATTGTATGTTTTATGTATTATATCCTGAGTGTAATATAAATAAATAATTAATAAGTGATTTTTGATAACTGAAACTGAATTGTATTGGCCTAAAGATACTGGAAAGGACTTGGCGGCAACAAACTTTGTAATATCTCTTGTTAGTACGGTTACAAAAATCATAGAATTGAACGGAGACTCAACATAAGCCAACCTGATCAGAGGTAGTTGAAATCTTTATTGCATATGTAGTTTACGTCCTGGCCGGGAAGTATTTTTCCAACTACACCCATTCCAACTGTAAATTTTGTCAAAGAAACTCTGGCAAAATACGACGAAATGGATATGGCTTCCCCTATCCTAGTGCACCGTCCCCCGAAATTGGCAGAAGTGGCGTATTTTGTCTTTTGTTGACTGCCGTACTAGAAGTGACGATCAACCCCAAAACTGACACCAATTGTAACGTTTTTCTATTCTTAAAAACGTTGCCGGGGTTTAGAAAAATACACGGGCGATATATTTAAATTAACTTGATTTCTTAACACTTACGGACTACTTAAAATCTCTTAAATAAGATCAAAATAAACACTAAAATTAAATCACTCACTACTTAGTATTAAAAATGCTTATTAATTAAATCACTCAACTACTAATGTCTTAATTTATGTAAACGATTTATTTGCACCGATCTTTTTTTACACGTACTAATTCGCTCGTATTTATTTCCACTCGCTATCCGCACTATTCAACTCGTATCGACTGACTCACTGCCTCCGGCCAATCCCCACACATTATTTATGTTTTGGCGCGAAACTACGAGATTCCTCCAGAAACATCTAGGGCGTGCTTCTAGATTCAGGAGAATAATCACACGAATCTTCGACCCGGTACTGCCCTCTGCTGTTCCTCTTTGGAACATCGTACGTAGTTCTTTCTTCCGCTATGCTAGCGTCATCTGGGGGCGTCTATCGAAACCAATGAATTTTCCATTGATTTTTAAGTCAGGTTAATATATAAACGCGATATAACGAAATAAAACCACATATTAGTAACCATACATCAGTATTAGATAAAAAATACTACACAAATAGTACGTTTTTTTCTGAAAATACAAAAAAAAAATAATTTCATTCGTCTATGATAAATAGAACTAGCTAAAAACTTTTTACCGATGTTTGGTTGGCTATGAAGATTGTTTATTACCATAACCTACCAAATAACCATATCTAATTAATAATATTAATAATAATTAAAAATTAAAGCTATAAAAAAAAAATATTTTGTTTTATGTAATACGTTTTCCGTGATTTCTTTTTTTTTTTTGGGGCTAGCTAAAGAAACTTGTGTTTAAGAGAGGGCCATCCAAATAGGAAAATAGGGAGAATAGAATAAGGGAGATATTTTTATCCATTTCGTATAATTGTTAAAAAAAATATTATTTGCTAAAACAGTTTTTCTATTTAATGTTGTTGCAAATTATAAATTACCGAATATGTATTTGGTTCAAACAAAATAAAATAAAAAACAAATAGCTATCAAGCAATTTTTTTTTATTTTTATTTATTTATTATCCAACAGCAGAAAATCTGCTAATTACAGGATAAACTTAAACTAATTGAAAATATATCTAAGAAACCAAACACATTACTGAACAAAAAGAAAGAAGGAAACATTATGTTAGATTTGATTATAAACCACATAAAAACCTTAGTGTACCGATATATGTATAACTAGTAAATAAATTACACTAACTATTACACAATGTGTAACTAAAATAATTAGTGATAATAAGTATAAACAGGTGAAATAATAAAAAACCAAAAAGAAAAAAACTATAAAAATTATGAATTAATTAACAAAACTTATTTTTACATAATTTTTTAATAAATAAAGACTAACATTAAAAAGGTCTACATTCTCACAAATTGAATTAACTCCCGAGCACATGGATGGTATTGGAGAGGCATAGGAATATGATGTGTATTTGCAGAAGGAACATAAAACAAAGGAAAAATTCTACTGCCCGGCCGAGGGATGCAAAAAGCGAGGGACTCAAGTAATAGGCTGTCTTTCACATATCCGTGTATTAGCTTATAAATAAAAATGATCTGGGAAATACGTCTCCTAGTTTCGAGGGATTGGTAATTAAACATATTAGATAAAATCACTGTAAGAATATTTATGGTTTAAATACGTTTTATATTTACGGTAATACAGAATTATTAAAAACTTTTTTTGGACACTCTCAACAAGGTTAATATATTTATTATAGAAGGGACACCAGTTAATTGAACAATATTCCAATTTCGAACGTATGAAGCTGTTATAAAATGCAATTAAGGCAGCAGCAGCATTATCACGAAAATCCCGAGTGTTACGCGACACGAAACCCAACATCCGCATTTGTAGGATGTCATGTATATGCAAACTAAAAGTTTTATATTTATTATTAAAAAAAATACCAAGATCCCACCCGTTGTTACATCTCAGCAGTATTTCTCTGCCGTTGGAGTAATTAAAAGTTAAAGGAACTATATTACTACGTGTAAATGATACAACTTTGCACTTATTAATATTGTGATTAAGATGGTTCAACTTACTCCAGTTGTTGACAGCATCAAGATCTCTCTGCAAACTCTCATAGTCCTCGATAGATGTAATAGTTCGAAAGATCATCTGCGAAGAGCAAGCGTTCGAACGAAAATATCATTAATAAAAATAAGAAACAAGAGAGGCCCCAACACAGAGTCGTGGGGTACCCCACTTGAATTTAAATAATATAGAAAGACTGGTATCCGCGATATTGTACATAATTGAATCTATGAATAAGGTAAGTCCTAAGCAAATCAATCAAGCTGGATGATAAATCAAAGTGCTCTAGTTTTCTGAGTATTATAGCATGTTGCACACTTGATTGCTTCTTCTAGACGGTTCTCATTTATAATTTTATAATTCAACGCAGTGGTAATTAAAATAAAATTCTCCATCCATATGCAATCGCGCATATTTTATAGAAATCCGATTTCCATACTGCATGGGAACCATTTTTAATAATCGCAGTTCCAATCCTGCATCACTGCATTCGCTTTTTCTTCGCCGATTTGCATATATTTCGCCCGCTGTTGCCGTCCCGATTTTTTACAGTAGCCGCTGTCGTTCGGTATTGACGCTTGATATTACAACCCCGTCATGTGATTTAGAGTTTTTGGAGCTGCGAACGCTAATGGCGACAGACAGTCACCAGTCATTCTTCCCGGTCTTGTATACAGACTTCCATTTAAACACATTATGCGTTTTTTTTCTCAATGGTGATGTGGCAGCTCGTTTGCATTGGCCGTCAGTAGCGTCAGTAGATTTTCGTTTTTAACCGGCAACTAACTGGGTACCCAGGCATTGTTTTAATTTTTTTCCTGGGTTTCCGCTAATTCTGTAGGTACGTATATGTATATATGATGTATCGAACGCTATTCCATCCATAATCGATTTCGATAAATTATATCGTCCGCCATTGCTGGCTAGTCGTATGAGTTTTAGCTGCCATGGCGATTTTTTTTTTCGACAGCAACTCGGTTTTTCTTTTTTATTCTTTTTGGCCGAGGGCTTTTTTTTTCGTATATCGTCCCGCTATAGGACCGTGATGGCGCTCGTACAATAAATCGCCGGATTCAATTTATTTGGCGCTCGCGTCAAAATTGCACCGACGAGTCTACTGTTGCAACGCTAGATTTTTTTTTTCTTTTCGTGCGTCATTGTATGAGTGAGCGACTGGGATTTGGTTAAATAGGAACGAGTTTTAACGAAGCACGTGTGTTGTGTCTACGTTGCAAACTGAGCTAATTAAATTGAAATTATCTAGAAGAAGATTAATAGCAATAATTAACGTAATTATAGAAGCTCTAACTTTCGAAACATGCAGCCAAAACGATTGGGTCGCTCAAGAAAATTTAAGGTGAACACCGGCAACCTGAAACTGAAACTGTCGATGAAACCATAGGAAGTGAAGAGTATCATAACCTAAAAGCAATGTAACTTTTTATGGCAGCCCAACTCTTGATTGTCCCTTCCAAAGATTTACCAATTTTATCTAAATATCTGAGAAGCTATAGCATATTTGTTATTGGTTAAAAGATAACTTAATGTCAGTATAACGAATGCTCGATATAACGTACTTTTTCAACACCATTAATAACTCTAAATAGCAAATGGTTGAAAAATTTCGCAATCCATATAACGAATAACAAATTTGCGCATGCTTATATGTGTTTATTTGCGCACGTGCACATTTCTATATGTAAAACACGTGTAAACAGTTCAGTTTCAGTGAGACTTGTTGACGACTGAAAAACGACTTGAAAATACCTTCGACCCGCAAGTGACCTTCGTTGGCAGACAAAATCAGAATGATTGATGATTATAATAAAACATTAACTTTAAAGGGGATCTCCACAAAATTTGGAATTCCAACATCAAGTGTTTGTACTAAAATTTTAAAAAATATGTAAGCTACGTAAAGGGGATCTCTACGTCGACTATCTTTGAGGAAAGGTGAACATCCAAAAAGAGAAACAGCCTTATTCAAATGGTTTGTTGCACAACGCGAAGGCCATGTTCCTATAAATGGCAACATATTGAAGATTAAGACTGCAGATATCCAAGAAAAAATTACGCCAACCGAAGGTTCCTAGCAAGTAGTGGTTAGCTAACCAAATTTAAAAAAAGTTTTGGAATTCGCCTTCTTAAAGAATCTGGCGAAAAACTGTCTTCACAAAAATTGGTATTGTGGAGTCATTCAGAAGGAAGCTGTTCGGACTAATAGAGGAAAATAATCTTAGTTTGGATGCAGCTTTCAACGCAGATGAGAGTGAATTATATTAGACAGTACACTTGTTCACGCTGGTGCAGCAACACCAACACCGCTAATAAACAGGAATTGGAGCAGGACCTCCATAAGAAGCCTTCTTCTTCCAAAGTGAGAGTACCTCACAAAGAAGGAACAAAGGGAGGGGTAAAACGACTGGAGCAGATTGGGGAACAGAATGGCATCTATCCCTTCTCAAATTGCGTAGCACAATGCAACTCAAGGGCGTTGCACCTGAAACCACGTGAAATGGAAGAGGGAGACTTACCTAACTTGGGACCTTCTGATATCCTACACTTTCTGAAAGGAATAGGATTAGGAATAGGCCAGCTGTAAAACAGCAAGAACAGGGGACACAATATAAAGCTAAAAATCCCCGCACTTTTCAAAATAAAACTCTTCCGATTGATTATGCATTTTCAAGTCAGCGTGGATAACTGCCGGCATTTTTAAAAAATGGTTTTTCTCTAAATTTGTACCACAGGTTTGTAAGAACCAAGAAAGCTTTTAAAGTGATCTTCAAGTGTGTTTGTTGCTTTTAAATTTCAACTGGAGGATTTTTTTGGAAGCGCAGAAATTACCAAAGCAAGCAATATTGCTATTGGACAACGCTCCTGGCTATCCTGCCGAAGACGAACGGATCAAAGAAATTGATGATGGTAAAATCTAGGTTGTTTATATGCCACCAAATGTTACTGCGTTGATTCAACCTATGGATCACAATGCAATTCGTCTAACAAATCTATATTACGGCAACAACCTACTTAGCAAAGTAAGTAAGCTCAGGCAATGACATCCAAAAGGCACTGAAGACGTTTAATCTTTTTGAAGCAGTTTCATTAATTGCCTTAGCATGGAAAAAAGTATCATCACCGGTTGTTCTTTAAAAATGTTAAAAAAATATTTTAGTTCAATCTCCGCAGTTTGATAATGAAGATGACATCCCTTCGGCAGACTTACGAAATCACGAAGATGTGGCTATAATGAGGAATTTTAGTGCTCTTGTAAACTCAATTTTTCCCGAGGTCCCATCAACACTGTTAAAATAAAATAATAATGGCATGATTGCATTTCTCAGACAAACTTTAGTGTACAAAACTGGAGGCGGAATAAACCGCTATTTACATCGATTTTTGATAAACAAAGCACCAGTGATCACGAAGACAATGTACTAATAGAAATTATCGGCAATAAAGAAGAGAGTGGTATATTCGAAGCAGTTTCCGTTCAAAAAGTAAAGCATGCTGACGTCATTCAAGGTTTTCATATGTGCATCAAACGGGCTGAGGAAAATAAAATTGAATACTCTAAGATGCTTGTTTTACGAGGCTTGCATGAAGAAGCCGTTACCTTTAACATTTCTCACGCAATGAAGCAAACGTTTATTGGCGATTCTTTTTCTAGTAAAAACTAAATATGTATTTACGTATCTCGTCCTTCCATAAGATACCCGTAACTGCTTTTTGTGATTTGTTTTTATTGAAACGATGTTTTTTTTAATAAATGAATTAAGTAATACATTTGCTTTTAAGTAGTTATGAAAAAAGTATTCGATATAGCGAATTTTAGATATAGCGAACAACCCTGAACATTATATCATTCGTTATATCGGACCTCCGTTGTATTACATTATTAGGACCAACATAAAATATTTTCATAACAAGCAAACAGTATATAATATGTAGTATATTCCCCAAATTACTATTTTTATCAAACTACGTATCCTGCCATAAGTTCTATCCCTAATTTGGTTGCGCCACTGGAACGTTTGGAAGTATCAACAAGTTGTTTTATGGCGTTACAAGCGTCCATTTATAGCACGAAAAAGAAATCAGTTCGGTCCAATACGTTAAGCATATAAATTTAATTTCAAAGGGATATCTTTATCTGGAACTTATGTTACATTAAAAGTGCTAGTTTATGTTAGTTAAAAGTAAAAAGAAATGCATTTTAGTATTCGTTCTGCTGTAATAATCTTATCACACATCACTCAAGAACGGAAAACTGAACAAAAGAACCCAAAAGAAATTTGCATATCAACATTTATGTATACGTGTATCTATAAAAGGCGTGTCAACATTATTCATCGTGAAACGGTTTGTAATATTCTAATCTACATATATTTATATTAGCAATGCATTTCCGTGACTATTAGTAATATAAAATAGTTTAGATTTCTATTTTATGCGTAAACAGCGAGAAACAAATTTTATTGCAAGTTTTCACATACATGAAAAGCGTGCTGATAAATCCTTTAGATAATGTTTGAGATTAACACGTCGAAGTTTGACATGTTTCCGTGTATGTACATAAGTGTGTACAATGTGTTTTTAAACAAACTGGTTAATATATAAGTTATTTGCTATTATTATTTCCTCTATATACTTCTCGATGATGTTAGTTAGTTTTTCCTAAAGTTACCCACCAACCTTCTTTGTCATTTTCCCCTCAAATACCACAAAGTGCCACTGAGAAAAGAACATGTATTCCCTCAACTAACATCACCTTGTTGGAAAAATATTATTGCACTAACAACATTTTTAATCAAATTGAACAATATATAAGGTTAAAATGACTCAAAATGTTCGCAAGATTTTGTTAGTTACACAGTTGTTATTTTGTTAACGACATCACCAAAAAAATATTTGGTTTGAATGAATTAAAAATATTTTGTTATTTTAACTAAATCATGATTTATGACGAACGCCTCACAGTAATATACATTGAAACACATTTTTAATTACTTTAACAAAGCCATTGGGTTCACGTGTATAACAGTTTTTTTTTTCATATGGTAGCAAATACGTTAAATATATGTATGTATTTTAGTAATCGCAGTGAAGATGGCGCTTCTTCTATTTTACACTAGTAATGACACGTAAAGGTCATAAAGCACAACAGTCAGAGTTAATAAGATATGAATCTAGTGTATTTACCAGTCAAAGATTCAATAGGAGCTGCGAACTTCAATGATTTGTATGAGATATAAATCGATGTTTATCCTGTTATTAATTATTTTATAATAATCGAATGAAAAATATTTATATATATAATTTTGTTTAATAGTAGTAGCATAGTCAAAAATGATATTTATAGTGGGGGTTTTTCCTTTTGTTTAAATTTTTTTTTATAAATTTTGAATATTGTTTGTACGAAAAGAGTCAATGTTTTCAAATAATTTATTTTATATGGCAGTAATTAAAAAGAAAATTGGTTATGGTCATTGGCAGTGGTGGGGGTATTTTTTGTTTTTATTTTTTTAATTTAATTAAAAATATTCAATATAAATTTTTGATGTGCTAGTAGTTAAAAAAAAATTTTTTTTTTATATTTAATTTAAAATTTAATAATAGTAACTTTCAACATTTTTATGCATGTATTTTGACGAAAAATTAAATCAAAAGCCGATATTTTTAAATGATAAAAAAAATACAAAATTAATAGAAATTAATTTTGTAAAATAATTTAAAATAAGTTGTAACAAGAAAAAAAAATCGAATATGGGTGGTGGTGGATTTGTTTTGAATTGATTTATTTTTAAAAACATTCTAAAATTTACAGTAATATATTTTTTAATTATTTATGATGATTTACACGTTTTGACTGAAGCGTCGATGTTTTTAAATAATTTTACGTCAAAAACGAAATTGCGCCCTTATTTTTAAATTATTTTTTTTTTTTAATGGAAAATTCCCAATATTGACCTTGTAAATTTTATTAACGCACCTTTTTTATGATTACATCGTTTTCACTTCGCATTTATTTTTTGACCATCGCGAAATCAATAAAATCAGCGGATTAAATCGAAGAAGAAAAAGAGAAGCTACAACATCGCATCCAGACAAACTTATCCCCACCTGTGCCAAATTTGCGACCAGTCACTGTTAAAATAAAGCAGCAATTGGTGGCGTGCAACGGTAGTAGAACCGCTATTTTTTGAGGGTTGTAATATATCCAGTCTTATAGATATTTTACACTTTATATCATGAATATGAAGTAATAAATCTATAATACCACAACACTTGAATATTTTATTATTTTATTGTTATAGCTTGTTATAACAATAAAACATTATTAATTGAAAAGCAATTCTGTCTTCGATCAAAAATCGTCATTTTGACATTACAAATAACATTTATTAGCATTTACTTAAAATGTGTATTCAACCTAATAACTTCTGTTTTTTTTTTTATTTTAATAATAATTCTTTTGGTAGATTTAACATGAAGTAGTTGTTTATTTTACCACGAACACTTGTTGCCCTAACAATAATTAATGTTTAAAATAAAATTATTTTGATTGTTAAAACAATTCTAGAAATATTGTCAAGTCACATAATTATTTTAACATTTACATTTTGTTACTTACTAACAAACATTTTTGTTTGACTGTATTTAACCAATTTTTTTTTTTAGTTGGATCGCTATTTTCTTGTTAATTTAACACAACTTCTTCTCTCACAATCAGTGTATCAACCGCTTTCTTGACCTAAGACTTTATTAAAGTAAATACCGAGAAAATCGCCATCATGATTTATATCTAAATTGCCTACTGGAGCAGATTGAATCCAAAGATCATATATTACATTCTTATGACTTACGTCGCAACACGTATAAATAAGCTCCATACTTTCATATTTTATACCCATCCACCATAATAATAGATATGTGTATACAACATCCACGCCATACACACAACAAAACGAAGTGTTTCAAGATATGACTCGCCAACGGACTCTCTTCGTATATTAACCGTCGTCGACCAGTTGTGACCATTTGTCATCTTTCCCATCAGCACGTGAATGTATAAATTTACGTTTTGTGCGTTGGCTACCTGGGCCATTGTGTCAGCTACCTCCGCACAGCGCACATATGCACACACGCCCTGCTTTATTATAATTCCTTTTTCTTTTCTTGGTTTTATTATTTATTTCCTTTCCTCTTCATATATATATATTCTGTTACTCCCGTTTCATTTGTTCTTCATTCAATTATCCGTACTGGTTCTCACTTATTATATATACGTCAACGTCCAAGCACATACAGCAACAATAACAACAGAAAATAATTAAGAGAAACTATATAATTAAGCAACCCTTGTTGAGGTACTCGATGGGGCCGGGCGTTTCAAAGAGATTCTGGAATTCCTATGTGGAATTGTGAGTTCGCATAAACACGTTGACATGTGTGTGAGTCCCGTGCATTGTTTACTGGAACAATAATTACCGCCTCATGACAGTTTTTATCTTCCATATAACGCAAGTGGGTCAATTTCAATGACGAGAAACACGAAAGACTGCATAAGTTTCTCTTTTCATATATACATAATTTAATTATTGTCATCACAATTACTCATTATAGCTCAACGACGACGAATAAATAAAAATAATTGTGGTAGTATAAGCCGAAGAAAAGTTGCTTTTTTTTATCATTCGGAATACAAAAATCGTAACGTCTGAAATTAAAATTCTTTTTGTTAAAGTAATAAAGGTTCATGCGCTGTGTTCGTTTCATTATAACGGTACTTTTATTTTTAAACAAAATCTGAGAAAAACATCTCAATATAATCAATTTCTTCTTGGAAATTGTAAGAATAAAAAAGTTATTTAATTTTTTAATAGATGAATCGGTGTACGACGCAGACTAATCTAAAATAAATAGCTGCTGTCTCACAGCCGTCATGTCAACGTCATAATAATCATAATAGTATGAAAGCTATCCTATGTTTTGTTTAATATATATATAATTTTTTTTCTTCATAATCTATAAGCAAACATTAACAGCCATGAATCACGGCCTGCTTAGATTTGTTAAATACCGGCCTGATTATCTCAGTCAGAGCTTGGAATTTACGCATCTGATTGTGAAATGTACAAATTATAAATAAAAATACAAATATACATAAGTGATTTGAAACTAAAGATTATAATATTTAGGTATTATCCTCACTGAAATTTTCAATATTACGGATGAATTAGATTCTTTCCAAACACGTTCTAAAAATGGTAACAATATCAAGAGACATTGCAGATATTCTACTAACAATTACGAATCCATTCGTATATTCTTTAATGAATTAATTGGAATTAATTAGTATCTTTGACTATTGTTCAGCAAATTTGCGTTTAAACTATAGATAGTAGGTAGCCGAAAATGTCACAAAGCACGACGTTGCGATATTTACCCCATAGCCTTTATATAACTTTATATATGTACATTGTACATGTACCATCAGCACCACGCATAATGTCCGGTTGGTCACACAATATCGTTCCCACTTTAACGGGTAGGTGTGGCCTGTATCAAATGCAATATGCATGTCATTGTCAAGCCGTTCAAACTAACCCCTACATCGGTTACCCTCACTTAAACTTACGAAAGAAAAAGACCGTATTATTAGTGAATAATAATAATACTAATCTTTTATTTGGCATTCAGATTTACGAAAGCAAATAGGGTAGATCGCCCAGAGAACAAACGCCAACTAGTAAATGAACAACGATAGTATTTTTTGCTTAAAACAAGAATACGGTTACAGCTACATAGTTTGCTTCCATTTTAAACATATGTTGCACCAGCGTACTATTTTGTTCAGTCATTGCTCGAATAACAAACGGATGTGATGCATTATGGGAGATCGTCAAAAGACGCCTGTGTTGAGAATTTGGAGGCCATTTTGATTAAAGTAAGTCACATGCATTCAATCCCTTCAAATCTATATTTGAGCACTAAATTTGGAAAATGGATACATTTTACTATTAAGTCGAATGATCTTAATTTTTAAAGTTTAAAACTCAAAACATCTAATCCACATTTTATGCAAAAATTCCAACAAACGTAATTCGAATTGTGCTGTCTTAAAAAGCAATAGGAATAAAACATTAAAAAAAGAATAACTATTTTTTTTAATAACTATTAAAATAATTCTTAATAAAAAATAAGACTTTTCCACATTTTCTAGACTTTTTCAATATAAAATTGCCATTTGGCATTTGTGTGATAGATTATTTAGTTATACCTCCATATTAAGAAATTCTTATAAAACTAAAACAGTTTTTTGTAACTGAAGTAGTGGTTTCAGTAAATTTATTTCTTCAAATAATTACAGAAGAATACATTTTAAATATTTGCACAAATTATGCCATCTTGTCACGTGCGAGTAATCGATGGCTAAAATAAACAACAAAGGAATGGTATATATGCCGACAATCCTTCTGAAAGTTAATCTCCTTGATGTTAGCCGACAAAGATGCCGAACTATTTTCAGCTAGATTTACATTCGCAGTGTTTACAGTTTCCGCAGAATTCAATAACAAAATAATTTTTAGAATGTACACACGCGCAATGGCTGGTAGATTAAAGAGAGAGATGTATCTTCCTTTATGTTCCCTTATGGCTTATTTTCCCCGTGTCATCTCCTTTTGAGTCGATAGTACATGTAAAGATGGAAAACGAAAAAAGATACTACTATTAAAAAGGAAAAAAAAGCAGCACAGAGACGATGAAGTTTGAGCAAAACTTCTACATTGGCCACATCAAGTCGAAAAAAATCGATGAAACGCATGACTAACAGACAAATGTTCTTGGCAATAACATCGTCAAAATAGCTAAAAAAAAAATGAACAAGAAAAGAATGTGAGAAAGGTAAGGAAAAACCACTAGGGATCAGAAAATTTAAAGGTAAACGGAAATGGAAGACTATCCAAACTGTAAATGAAGCGGTGATTTAAAAAAAAACCAGATATGATCACAAAACGACAAATAACAAAAAAAAAATTAGATAACAAGAAAAGGAGAATTTGACAGGTAACAAAGAATAAAAGAAGTCGATGATGACAGTAATGGTTCCAAAGATAACTTGATGGAAATTAAAGAGAAACATACCATAACATAAAGGCTAAAAATATGAAAAGCAACCTTCGATTAAGGAAGTAGAAGGAACTACAAAAGAAAGTGGAAGATTATGTGGATAATAGAATATTACAGTAAGTACTATCTACGAGTAATAAAAACAATTAAACGAAAGCAATATGAAACAACAGTAATGGAGCAAACTTCCAATAAAAAATGGAAATGGCTAAAGTGTACAGATCACATTTGATACAAAAGGCCCCGAATAGTGAAAATATTCTGACTCTTAACCTTTAAATTTATGACATACAAATTTAGTCTTTTTGTTCATAAATTAATATAAAATTTTAAAAAGGAATAAAATATTGTTTATTCACTGGTTGCCTTTTGTTCATTTATTAAATTTTATCGCACATTTACTAGAATTTGCGACTTTTATGCACGAGATGCTCAAAAAGACCTAGCTGTGTGGAACAGTTTTATTCATTTTATATAAATAACCGCAAAAAGGCGCGTATAGATGGTGCTTTAATGCAAATTCTAGAGCATCCTATTATATGGAGAAAAATGAATTTCATTAGTTTACGCTTAGTAGAACCTTCACTAAAACTTTTACTATTCCGTATGAAGCATCATCAATACAGTTTCTTTTAAATCATCTTAAAATACTCTTCAACACGGCATAAAATCACCATCAAGTGCGCAACACGTGCCCCTGTAACAGCAGACAATGAGAATATGAGGACGTAAATGAAACCATAGACGCAAGGGAATTGTGTTACGAAAAACCGTTTTACACCCTCTTCCCGCAATTTAATTCGTCTACCCCCATTCGTAACCGCCACTCCAGAACAGCTAGCAGTCTGGTCGGCCGACGTGTAGACAAGAAACCGTGCCACAATATCCGAAATTTACACAATTAATCTCGAATTTATTATCCGGACAATTTCCAACAGACGCTCCTCTCTTGCCTGTCTATCTGCTTTAGCGTCAGTCGACGGAAATGTGTTTGTGGATGTCGCCGGGTTATGAACGATTTCGACCGAGGTTTAGGGATGCTTTGCCAAAATTTCATGAGTATGTTAGATAGTGTGCGCTACTAGAATCGGAAATATCGTTTTCTGTTGAAGAACAATACATAAAAAAGGGTTCTAGTTTTCTTAGAAATATTCTGCAGAAGAATTAAAAGTATTATTCATTGTCTAAGTTGTATCTCTATTTAACAATAAGATATTTTTCAAATTGGATCTTGGAAAAGTTTTAATAACGGGCTGGAAATCACAGCCTGCCTGATTGCCCATGCTAATTCCTCTGTGCGGATATGAATTTTGCTATGATTCTGGGTTATTGCTCCTATCAGTTGGTATTGAATGGTCCATCATGCATGTAATTACTTTAAAGCTATGCTTCGATAGCCCGGAGCCGGTATCCAAGCCATAAATTTAGCTTCAAATCCTGTATTTGCCTAGCTATTTGCTCAAATTGTCCCACATATATTTCTCAGCATTGCGGAGATACTGTCCTTCACAGATTAGTGGTCTATACCCACTGGTTGTGACTTTACCATCTGACAGTTTCTAACCAAACTATAAGGCACCTAAGAATGGAATGCTGGCATCTTTTTCCAGTTCCATGGTGAACTTGATGCATTTGTCCAGAGTACCTACTGAATGTGACCATAGAAAATCGTCGGTAACATTTTGAGCCATAACTTTAGCTTCAGATGCTGTACTTGCATCGCTATTTCCTAAAATTGTTCCAGATATATTTCTCAGCATTGCGGATAGCCATTATTACCCAGATACTGCCCTGCGCAGATTAGTTGTGTGTACACACTGGTTGTTAAGTTTCCACCTGCCAATTTCTGGTCTTACTTTGGAATGGAGGCATCTTTCTCCAGCTCCATGATGAACTTGATATATTTTTCCAGGGTATCTAATGGATGTGACCATAGAAAGTTATCTTCAACATATTCGTCCAATAACTTTAGTTTCAGATGCTGTATTTGCATTGGTATTTGCTCATGCTGTTCCACAGTATTTCTCAGCATTGGGAATAGTCGTTTTTTGAACAGATACTGACCTGCAGACGTTAGTTGTCTCAACACATTGGTTGTTACGTTTCTATCTGCCTGTTCTAGTCTTACTATAAGACATCTAAGAATAGAATGGAGATATCTTTTTTCCAATTCCATGGTGAACTTAATATATTTTTCCAGAGTTTCCAATAATGTGACCATAGAAGATTATCGTCAACATATCCAACCGATAACTTTAGCTTCAGATGCTGTATTTGCATTGGCAGGTGCTCAAATTTTTCCACATATATTTTTCAGCAAGTGGATAGCCATTCGCCTTCCCCAAAAATTTGTTGGAAGAATTCCTCCACTATCTGAAAGTACGTTGTTTCGTGACATAATTTACGCTCTATGCGGTTCTGTCTGTGAGTATTGTTTTTGAGAGAGTTTTCCTTTAACTATTTTTAAGATTTTACCTCTCGATGTATTAGTGAAAAAGGTTATTGGTGATTAATGGTTTCAATATACGTAGCAGTTTATCACATGGCTAATTCCTGTAGTGAGTATTGGTTGTAATTGGGCTTCTGGCATTTGTATGGATGAGGTGAGAGGTTAGTCTGAAGTTGATTTGTTAGTTAGTTAGTTAATTCATCTGTTAATTGTTTGGTTGTAAATTATTGTGGTCTCTGTTGGTGATATATATATATATATATATATATATATATATATTCCGTTTGCAACACACCTTGTATTTTATCGTAGCCTCTTATGTCCATGTAGCAAATTTCCTTATTAGCCTATGTACTACAGTATTTTCAGCATCTTATCTAACTGTAATGATCTTGGGCCTGTCGTCTTTATATAATAATATTGCAATTACTAACATGTTTTTTCTTTTAGTTTTCCCTCTTAATGGCTTTTCTTCGAATGCCGTTTTGGTTTTCCTGGCTTTCATTTTTAGTCTCCCAAAAAAACCCAAAAAAAAGTGTGAGTTTGCAATAAGAGAGAAAACCTTTATACTTTTCTCTAATCGTCAAACGGCATCTGGATTTATGGGCTTTCTGGACAAATTTATCAAGATTTTCGTAGGACCAGCTTAAATAAACTACAAAATACAATCAAGACTGGTTTGCGAATGTATTTGCGGACTGAATAGCTGTAGCAGCTTACAGGCTGTAATAAAGTTACTTTGCTGTAGGTACTCCGACATTCGGCAATCGAAGGAAACGAAAAAGCTGATGAGTTAGCAAGGAGGGGTTCATCGGCTTTATATATAGGCCCAGAACCTATTCTAGGGATGTCCAAAAGCGCAGCAGGAAAACAGGTACGAGATTAAGAAAAAGAAAAACTAAAAGACACTGATATTAAACAATCAGGCAAATTCATGATAAGATTTTTATTAAAGTATCATCAAACAAGAAGAGTGAAGACCTGCTACAGCTTGGTAGGAATCATTTTCGCAACGTAGCAGATCTGTTTACAGGCCACTGTGAATTAAAAGAACACTTACAAAAAATTTGGTTCAATACTGGGAGATACCAACTGTTGATTGTGTAATGGGATTATACAGAACCCTTACCACATTCTGTGTGATGCGAGGCTTGGATGCAAAAAGACAAATTTCTGGCAAGATAAAAATAAGCCCGAGGATTACACTGGATAACCAGCCAGAGATCTCTACAGGTTAGTATAGGGGATAACAGGATACGAAATGATACAATTTAATGGGTAAAAAAAATGGGGGATTAAATCCAAAAAAAGCCAAGAGACTGCAGTGTTTTTCCGAAGGCGAAGGTCACGCGGTTACCACAAAGCAAAAAACTGGTCCAATTTAGTTTACTTGTGTTTGAGGAGTAGTTATGCCTTTTCTGTTGATCTCATTGCTTTTGATCTTAGATCGTAGTCTGGTTCTGTCATTCTTCTTTCGATGGTATGGTGAATGTTTTAGCATATTTTGTTGTTGCAGTTGTACCTTTTTAGACATATATGAGTTGATTCCTTGCCTTACAAGTGCTTGGCTAATAATGGTTACCGTTATATAAAAGTGGTCCAGTAGTTTTAGATAAGCTTTCATTAAATACGACAGATTTTTAGCCACAGCTAGAAACCTTTTTAATCAGAACGTTTCATACGTTATTACTGTACCTACATACACCCAATTCCTACAAATTCTCTACCAAATCAATGCTACCAACTGGTGTAGACAGAATTTAGATTATGTAGACAGAAACGCACATAATTAGTATCGAATGATTCAAGGCAGCGGAAATATTGCACGGCCCTGACCACTCGGCTAGAAGCGCAGAGGAATAGACGAACTCTGGATTCCTATCGCTAATAATGTTTCGGCTGTGCGCGCGCGCGCCTTCACGTACATACGCCAAACACATCGACGAGATAATGAAGTGATTTATATTCAAATTATTTGAGTTATGTCTAATAAATATTCGTTTTGTAATTGAACTATATAAATTTGATTGGGAATTGGGTACCAAGCAACGATCTGTGTCGATACGTGGGGCGCTAGGTTCCCGTTGCTGCATAGCGATTCTATATACATATAATTGGAATATTTATCGTCTGAATTTTCCGCCAGCGATGGAAGTTTTTATTTCGTGGGGAATTGCGAATTAGGAAAGCAATTGGCAATCGCTAATATTTTCATATACCTATAGATACTTTGAAATCTTACTGTTAATTCTCTTCTCTGTAATTTTTGGCCGATTTGTAATTTGGTTTTTCTACCTAACAAAAATCGTCCAAAAATTAAGGTAAGGACGTAAAGACTGACGTCCTAACCTTACCTTCTGAACATGTGGTTCTCTGTTAGAGTTATTTTATATCGTAGTTGCAATGTCTGGTTTTCTTGAACATGCACAATGTATGTGTATTTTGGCTTGTTTGGTCATTCAATTTTTTTTTGTCTCTGAAGAAGCAATAAATTAATTGCCAAAGCTTAGACGGATAACAAGAAATTGCATTTAATCCACTGGTTGCATACCCAACAATACTTTTTTCAAATCCATTATAATATTCACTAGTGTCTAGATATGTTCTTTATTTTACTTTTCTTTTAATTAACTATTGGATTTAATTATTTCTGTAAACTTCTCCTGGACCCCTCACCACAAACTGCACTAAACTGGACGTACGTTTCGATAGCAAAGCTATCATCATCAGCAGATATGATGATGATAGCTTTGCTAACAAAACGTACGTCCAGTTTAGTGCAGTTTGTGGTGAGGGGTCTAGGAGAAGTTTACAGCATTACCAGTACCACAGTTTGGAGTATTTTTGTTATATTTAATAATTTCTATTTATATACCTGAAGAAGGCGGATTATGCCGAAACCGGTAGTGAAACAGGTAATTTAAAATGTAGTACCTACCTAAATAAATTACAATATCAAAATACATAATTGGAAAGTACTTTAATTTCAACATTTCAAACAATTCAAGAAGAATTAAAATATGATCATCTTTGGGAAATGTTAATTTCATGCGAAAATACAAGAAAATTTCGAAAATCTATTTCCTGATCTGTAGTTATGTTACTGCAATACTTTATGTCCCATAATATAGAACATTTTATACACCTACAGAAATATTTTTTTTGAACAAAGAAAATGTTTTTTTTTGAAACATATTTCAAAACAATGTTTTTGAATACGATTAGTGCTTGAGTATTTAATAGGAAAAAGCAAAAAGGCAACTATGTTGAGCAAAATCCGTTTACTTATATCACACAATTTTACGGCTACGTTTCGACCATACTGACCTTCTCCAGACCAAGAACTAATTATTTTTTTTTCGTAGTAAAAAGGATAAGTAACAGGCGAGAGAGAGCCTTGGATTTATTGTTCGGCATAGTCGATGCTTTTCCAATATATTTCTCCTTAAATCTTTATTTTTCTCTGGTAAGATCAAGGTTAGAGTACGGAAGGCTTATTTGGTATCTGTATTGTATGGAATCCAAACGTCAAAGGAGAAAATACAGCATAGATTTGTTAAGATTTTGTGGTTTCAACAACAAAACACTTATCTACAATATAAGCGCATATGTACTACTGTACGTTTTTTGTTCAACTTATTCCACAGCTTTGTAGATTTTCCTGAACTTTTGATCCAATGTAATTTCTTGGTGCCTCGGATTTCCAGTAGACCCTCTGCTCTCTTCTATTTGACGTTTGCTGGAACCAATCTGATGCTTAAATCGCTCTTATATGTCATATGTAATAACTATAACAAAATCTTTCACATAAATGATATATATTTCAATAACTTAAAACAGATAAAAGAATCCCTCTCCAAGCATTTTGTCAAGTTTGCTTCCTAAATAGTATTTATTTTTTGTCCTTACAGCTATCTAGGTGTAAATTAATATAGTAATATTATATTCACTACTTAGATATTAGGTGATCTACTTAGTGTTATTGTATGTGTATTTAGTATATTGTACACCATTGTAGATTTTTGTTTTTGGATGAGTTGTCCTGTAATTGGATTTTATATTTCCTTGGACAATATATTATTACTATTAACTAATTTGTTGTCATTCCTGGCATAAAGAAGATCAACTATGGTCGAAATGTAGCTGGAGAAGTTCCATAATAAAATTGAAGAATCTCGCTCAATTGTTCTTACAAACTAAACAAATTAAAAACATTGACAGAAAAAGTTACCAAAGCTCTGGCGATCTTTGACAGTATTATGCCAAGATTAGGCGGGTCACATGAAGGAAGTCGCCGACTCTTGGCGTCGGTGTCCCAATCAATCATCTTGCATGGGGGCTCGGTCACCACCATCACAGTACAAAAAGCGGTAACCAAGATCACTGGAGCCTACAGTACCAAAGACGGCAAAGACTCTAATGGCAATATTCCAGTGCGAAATGGAGCAAGGAAGAGTGGACAAGAACACCGCAAACGGACAGCTGTTCAACGGTAGCAGCGCTTCTGGGACCAGAAAGACAGCACCGCTGACTGATTGGACGAAGACCCTAATCAAAGACATTAAACCATGGTACGAAAGAAAACACGGGGAAGTCTCCTATTGCTTGACACAGTTGCTGAGGGATCAAGGTTATTTTCAAGCCGACTTGTTCCGTTTCAAATAACTGTGGTTTGAGGGGCATGATGGAACGTACCTTTTTTGTATCCGCAAAGTGGCAAGAATATAGCACCGATGCCCAAAACCAGGTGGGAATTTTGACCATAGAAAATCTTATCAACACCATGCTGTCATCTGTCGACGACTGGAATTGTATTGGCAAGATGGCTACAAAAATCTAGACTCTAAAAAAGAAAGATAGTCGACAAGACCTCGAACCTACATCCTAATCTATATGGAGCTGGAAACATCGTACCGCCATACGAGAGAGATTTCTTAGTCAGTAAGAATCCGACATACCCCGGTGACATGAGCCACCCACCGGAATTCTTTTAAAGATTTTCTTCTCTTGCGTAAAAAAAAAATCAGAAACATTAATATACTTTTGTTTGAAGAAAAAAACTATGTATTTGGCTGTATTTCTTTGATTCTGAAACAGAACTAGTTTCGCTTAGAAAATACAAACGTAGAAACTACTCTTTTTTAAACACAACAACTTAAAATAAAATCACTAATTCTTACATCCGACAGTAAATTAGTGGTCAGATTGCGTTTCTTTCTTCTTCCAGTCCTCCCGCGTGCAAAAATATCTCCAATAATGGGCAAATACCAATGCGTATACCTGCGCATTATCTGTCTGCTCAGAACTATACAATTACCCGTTATTTTCATCTTTTTCCCCCCTCCCTATTCCCTTCTAGAACCCCTGATCTAATAAATATATATTATAGGTCGTTACGGGCGTACATACATATATAGAAGAATATCTGTCTGGAAACGAACGCATTAAAACCGAAAAACAATAAATCAGAAATGTAATAATCCCACTTATATATTTATTTCGTCTTTTTCTTCATTTGTAAAGATGATATACGTTGCGATATACCTACCTTCACAAACCAGTACCTATAGAAGTCCATTATAATCATCATCAGTGGGCTTTCTTTCGTATAAGAAAGAAATAATGCCGGGGAGTTTTTGATACGCGCATCGCTAATAAATACCTCTGCAAATAACCGGACCAAGTGATATAAATAATAAAATAATAATCAGGGGATAAAAAATCTATGGTCGATTTACGACATAATTACTCCTTTTTCTTCCACTTAATTCGTGTTCTACCTTCTCTAAATTGTTTCGACATAAACTGGGGCTCGCAGAAGATGAACACCGATCAACAATTAATTCCAACAAAATATATTACGGAGACTATTAGCGGAGCAAAGCTGTGGTACACTCACCTGGTCATGAAAGTTATAGATCTATTAATCATCTAATATTTCTCTCTTTCTCGCTCTTGTAGACCGCTAGCATGCTGAACGTTAAACATATATATTTAATACACGTTGCAAGAAGATATGCGGTTGAATATACCTTCGAGCTAGATTGTTTCTCATTCCATCCTCAGAGGGCGAAGGAGAGACCGTACGATTTTTTGATGAATTGCTTATTATGTGTGTGCACCTTAACGAAATCACACACGGATTTATGAATATTTACAGAAGTTTACGGTTTTATGGTTGATTAGTTAAGATGTGAGTTTTTGTGTCAGTATTTTGGCATATCATTTTATATAGGCAAGAACAAATAAGTTTAAATAGGATGTAAGGGCATCATCTGTTATAAATATGGATACCTCCAATGAAACATAAGAAATATTAAAATGTAAATTAATAAGATTACCAGGAGATCTGCATTTGCAGAGATATCTGCAAGATCGCCTTAAGATTGAAAATAATATTCATGTCTGTTAAGATTAGGATTTGCAAAACCACTATTTAACCAGTGCACAGTGGTATGGTTTGTAAGCGAAACGTGGGCATTAACAAAGAATCCATTCCTTCACAAAAATCGGAATAAATTAAGTTAATTATAAAAAATAAACCGGGAAAAAGAGAATCTAAAAACTAAATATGAATGCCTAATAATACCCAATTTAAATATATTGTTCATGGTTTTAACATAGCATAGATTTCAAATCAAATCTATTCACTTTTTACGTAAGCACGTAAGTATATACAGTGAAATTCCCCTTCGCGGATACCCCTCCTACACGGACACCTCCTTAAACGGTTTCTCATGTCCCGACCCGGCTCTCATATAATTTCCATTGTATTAACTCTTTCTTGGACGGACATTCTCTTGAACGGACGCGGACACGAGAAAATGTTCTCTTAACCAGACAAAAAATAAAATAAAAAGAAACGGCTTATCTTATTTTTTTTATCGAGAGTATTGCTATTGCATTTCTCAATCGCGCCGCGCGCCAATTTCGCTGGGACTTCCCTGAGTAAACCTGAGATTTACCGACTTTAATCTTTCGGTACAAACGCAGCCTATGTCGCGCATTTCTGCCTGGCGTGAATTAGGGACTTCCCCAAGTTGGTCGGGGATTTACCGTTCTTATTCTTTGGGTGCACGCTTTCGATTGAATCTGCATTCAATATTAGTCTGACGTATACGCGGAAAAGACACAGTGGGCGACACATTCATTGTAGAAATGGCACCAAATAGAAAAATTCTCACGCTTAAACAAAAAATTGGGATTGTTGAAGTTTACAATAAAGAGAAATTAAGTGTAAGGAACTTATCCAAGTGTTTTAATATTGGAAAAACACAAGCTGCAGATATAATAAACATAAAGAAATCCTTCTAAACAAATGGATGTCGAACAGCAATTTGAATGAAAAAAGAAGCTTTTTGACGGGTGATGGTACTAAAATTGACAAATTGTGTTATGATTGGTTTACAGCAGCTCGCCATAAGAGGATTCCTTTAACAGGTATGCATATGATTTTTTTAGATAAGGTTTTCTTGTATTAATGCGTTGATTTTCTTTTCATATTAAATTCTAAAATATGTATGTAGATAAAAAGAGTGAGATTACCAATAGGTTTGTCGTGACAAAAACGCAAAAAACTTATTTTTTTTTTAGGGCCGCTAATACGATGTAAAGCAAGAGAAATAGCCGCTTCTTTGGGACATTCTATATTCAGTGCTTCTTCTGGTTGGCTTAATAAATTTAGAATCCGTCACAATATAAGTTTTAAAGCGATTTCGGGAGAAGGAGCTTCGCTTAAGATGTTTCATCGTTTTTAAAAAAATGTCCTTCTTTGATTAAGAGATATTCACCGAGAGACATCTATAATGCGGACGAGACAGGCCTGTATTTAGGGCTCTACCCGACAAAACGCTCACATTAAAGAAGAAAAATGTATGGGGTAAGTATCCAAAGAAAGGTTACAATTTTGCATTGTGCAAATATGTCGGGTGAAAAAGAGAACTCCTACTCATTGGTAAGGCAGCTAAACCCAGAGCTTTTAAAAACATTAACATAAATAACCTGCCTGTAACTTGGAAATACAATAAGAAAGCTTGGATGACAGGACAAATTATGACAGAGTGGTTGCAAGACCTAGATTGGAAAATGGCTAAAGAAAAAAGAACATTTTGTTATTTTAGACAATGCGGGATCTCATCCGAAAGCCGTTCGCTTAAATAATATAAAATATTATTTTTACCCCTAATTGTACATCAGCTTGTCAACCACTTGACCAGGGGATTATAAAGAATTTAAAACTTATTAACGAAGTCTAATACTCAAACATCTGCTAGTAAACATTGAACTGCTGTACAGCTTTTGAGTTAATAAAGAAAATTACACCACTGGATGCAGTTTATTTGGCAAAAACCGCTTGGGACCAAGTAACCAAAGAGACAGTTCAAAATTGCTTCCGCAAAGCAGGATTTAATCATGCAAATATGCAAAGTGAAGACCAGTTAACTGAGGCTGATATATCTGGCCTAGAAGATGATTTGCCTCTTAGTGTACTTTCAGATATCCTCAAAAATAAGAATTTATTGAAATTGATGGATAATTAAACTTTAATGATTTTTTGAACATAGATGAAGATTTGTATGTTGAAGATCCAGATTCAGAACAAGAAATTACAAATCCAGTTGAAATACAAGAACTTTCGGAAAATTCTGATGTCGATGAGGTTCCAATGCCAACAGAAGCTATCCCAAATTATGATAAAGCTATTACCCTGACCAAGCAGCTCAAAAGTTTTGTGGAAAATCACGGAGATACAGAGTCTTTGGAGCTTCTTTCTAAATTAGAAATACGATTTCAAGATTTTAAAGAAAAAGAGAAGACAAACAACACTATATGAATTTTTGCGTCCTTAAAGTGACTATTCATTTCACTGTTTTGTATTACATACTACATCTATGTGTCTATGTACATATTATATTATACTTTGTATATATCTAAAGGAAATAAACTTTTTGTTCTTAAGTTTAAAGTTTCTTATTTATTTTAAAAACATTTATATACATATACGATTTAAATGTCCCAGTTTCTTTAATATATTCATTTTTCGTTAAAACACGATTTTTGTTGTATCTACTACATATTTCTTTTCTGCGGACACCCTTCCTGAACGGACATCTTCAGTTGGTCCCGTTGGTGTCCGTTCAAGGGAGATTTCACTGTATATACATACAATGTTTCATATATTCCACAAAATCATAAACCAAAAACAGCTTACTGAAAATTAGAGAAAACCAATGTTTACATAGACATAGTATAAAATCTGATTTGACGCCAATATAACACTTTTTTTGCATATATCCTATTTGATCCTATCGTCCGCAGAGGTAAACCATAACTTAAGAGACCATAAAATAATTAAACGTTCTAATAACATGGACCCCACCGGCACTAATAATTTACCACCCGCCGTTTTATGCGTCTTCAACACATCGCCGCATTGGATGCACATCAATCAGCGGGACCGTTGCAGCGAGACTGCAGCGGTGGTCTGCGCTGTTCCCGTTTTTTTCTCGCGATGCTATCTGGCGATATGTCCAAATAAATAGATTGCTATCCGGACTCATTGGTGCCGGACGGTAAATCATGCGAACTTTCTCAGTTTGCTGCTAATAATTCGTGCGTTTTTAATCTGGTATTATTGACGCTAATATATCTCTATTAGATCAGGATTGGTTGTGAAGCACGGGGATTTATTCTCATGGGAAAATGAGCTTGGTACACGCTCATATGCATTTAGTCCAAAAGAAATTATTAGAGTACATTAAAACGTTCTGGCTGGTGTGAAATCTTGAAATGTAAATCTTTAAAATGAATTGTTTGTTTTGGAATTGATGTGAAGCAAAGTTATAAATTAAATGATATATCGATACGTAAACAAATAAGGCAAAAACTGCTGTTTTAGCTAATCTTTAATTTCAATCAATAACCTTGACACTATATGTTTTGCCCTAGTTTTTCACATGATTTGACGTTTACTCCTGATGATGGCGCTAGGCTGAAACATACTAAGATCTAAATCAACGATACTCATACTGTTAGCAATCAATAGCATACTAGAGAAGTCTTTATTTAAAATTATTCTATCACAGAAAGATAAATAGAATAAGTGCAATTTGTAGCACTACGTTTGTAGTAATAATTCTTAAAATTTCTATGAAACAAATGAATTAGCTGTCAGCTTTTTTGTGCAATGTCGTAAGATGATTTGCTATTTACTATAATGAAGTTTTATACAATTTTGCATGACTTACCTCCTAGATCTTTTACTTGGTATTCCAATTTATCATAGTTCTGTAGTAAATTTTCCCTATTTTTGTTGCGGAATTTACGAAAAAATACATCAATTCTTACTAGGTACACTATTTTAGGAATAACTTTTCAGGGCTGTACTGATGTTTGCCATGATTACAATTCTTCAATTAATTTCGTGGTATTAGCTGATTATGCTTAATAATAAAAACACGAAAAGTATTTTGGTTTTTTTTTTTTTTTATTAACGTTTGAGAATAAATCCATTCCCAATCAAACATTATTGCATTGTTGTCTCAAATATTTATTGATTGATGATATTTCTCCAGTTTTTATCGTCTAACAATTTTGATAAACGTTAATAAAATAAATCAAAATACATTTTCTGTTTTAATTATAGAACTTAATCCGCTAATACCACGCAATTAATTGAATAATTTTAATAATGTAGCGCCTCCTGACGCTGATGCATTTAATCTTAAAAATAACTTCCATATAATATAGGCCCCTACCGGAGATTTATTGTATAACTTTCAGAATTTTAAAATGTTCATTAATTGCTGAACAGATGTATATGAACATATACATAAATTTTGAAGAACGCATTAGTCCATTACTGATATGCAAATATACATATGTCTTTGTGATTAATAAAAAAATTTAAATAATACAATTTAGAAAATTATAATTTTCATTTATTACAAATCAATAATGTAAATGTTACTTTATATTTGATTTAGAAGGAAAAAAATTAAGGTAATCATTTGTTATTTAAATAAATCCATTCTCATCTCACCATTGTAATTCAATGTCGATTTTCTATTTTTTTTTTGTTTTTTCTATTCTTAAATATAACTTTACCATATATTAATTATTATCGTCTTGCATTTTAGTTGAAAAAGGCTATGCATATAGCCAAAACGTCCAAATTTTAAATTTCAAATTAAACTATTGCTGTGTACTGAAGGTAACAAAAGAATTTTGAAAAATGCAAAATGAATATTAAAAATGAAAATTAAATTAGCTAGCTCAACGGATAAAAAAAATTAAAGGGCGTAAAAGAACAATTAATCTCAGGGTTACCGTCGCGAATTAAAACTAATCACGAAAAGTAAAATGTGGGTGAAAAAAATCTAACTTTCTTTAATATCCCAAAAATTGAAAAGGTTTAAATCAAAAATAGAGAGAAGAAGAAGAAAGAATTTTTATTATAAAAAAAAACATTAAATACAAATTGCAGAAAAAAAGAAACCGTGGACAAAGTGTCCTGGTCTAAATCAAAACTGCTCGATTCTAAATTACAAAAGGACAATGCCAAATCCTCTATAAAATCAAAAAAAAACAAATTTGTTCAAGAAGATAATCCTTTTTATATCAATTAAATCCACGTGGTTTCAAAATTAAAACAAACTAAATTAATCGTGGACAATTCAAGTAAATTTACAAAAGAGAAATTTAAATGCAAGCACGATGTTTCTATTCACCCAACCCGAGGTGATTAATAATTAAATACAAATCACCAAATTAAAATGAAAAAGTTCTCTTTAAACTAAAATATCTATCTTTCTGCACCAAATAATAAATGATCTTATATCTAATTTGTGTACACAACAATACAATAACAATTATTATTAAGCGAGTTCCTTGATGGACGAAATAAATTCAAATTAAACGAAACAAATCTCTATATCAAAAGTATTAACAAAATGGCAGCAAACAAAATAAAAATTTACGTCTACTCACGCTTGTGTCAATCTCGGAACTAGTTTTTACAATCTCGACCGCTGCGAACAGCGAAGTCGCACAGAGATCAGTCCGCCAACGGAGAAAATCTCAAAACATAATAACATAAACAAAACCAGTGAACGCAAACTATACATGAACGAAATTAATTTAAAACAACTGAACATTTAAATAAATAATTCATACAATCAATTCAATAACTAAATCTTGTATAGAAATAAAATATACATCCGTGAAAAGTTTTACGAAACATTGATAAAGACTGATCGGAATAAACAAGAAAAAAAAACTGAATTTGTGAAAACCGGGGTGCCAGACCACAGCACTATGTAAATCAAGATAGAGTTTTATTACACAGCCGCTACTACCAAGAAAACAATTTCGATTATTATTAATAAAAATCTACTTTATAATTATAATTTTGATGTGGATTGCCGTTGTTGGAAGTTGAAAATTAGTTAAGCCTTCAAAAGTTGGCACGTTTACACTATCACCTTTACTATCTTATGTTGGAAGCACTAATACATCATCCTCCATTACCAAATGCCTTTTCACTTTTTGATTAAGAGAAGAAAAAAAGTACCCAATCAATATTCTCCCAAAATAATTACCTCTTTTAAACCACCCATCTCACTTACTTCAACAGCAACATTCCCTCACACATCAATGCTTCAACGGTCATCCTGATGCCTCTGACGAGATAACAATCACCGCAGGCGCGTCGCAAAAGCTCAGGTAGGTAAAACAAGACGAGCTCATCAAGCCCCCCGTCATCAATAAACAAACAAATTAACACGTTGGCACCTCCAGACACTAAACCATAACGGCAGAACCTCGCCGGATCATTATCGCCAGGTTCTGAAACCTGCAAGAGGTAGCAGCTAAAGTATGCACTTCGATGCGCGTTGACCAATCTCCTGCTCGAATTACGCCGAAGATAATCCGGGCAAGTGGACGCTCCGATGGAAGACGAACAAAAAGTGACCCAAGGACCGACGCTAACGCGCCATGGCGAAATGACATGTGGCGCTCGGGAGCGTTATTAACAGCGACGGTATGACGAAATAATGTAAATTGAATTAACTCGAAATATATTCTCATCAAAAAGCAATTTGCCGAGAGGCGGATCCCTAACGACTGGCCAGTCGAGATATACAGTAACATGTGCGCGAGACAGTGTTGGAAGGAGACGTTTTTCGATGAGGAAGAGAGAGAGACTTAGATGCGATATGATATTCTTACCTTGTAATTTATATATATATAGTAAATAATGGTGTTGGATCGTGCAAATTGTTTGTGTATGTTAGTTTGAGCGCAGTAATATTACTAAGTGTGTACCGACCACATGTTTGTGGTTAGATGGTGAGTAGTCAGAGTATAGGAATGAAATTCCGAATTAAAATATCTCGAAAGCTCTTTAAAGTATAACTGACCTTTTAGTTTCGTACATACAGATGCATTGCGTGGTGTAATGGGTTGAATCTTTATTAAACGCATATTCATTAATCAAAATCATTCAACAAGAGTTACTATGACTGAAAATTAACTAAATACGCATTATTTGAGCATCACTTTCCTCAAAATGCATTCGAACAATAATGCTGGTGTACACTATCAAAAGTCTAGGGGACATTTCCGCACTGTATTAATACATCATATGCCACGTAATTCTTTATATATTACAGTTTTATTGTCAGTTTAGCGAATTTGGTATAGATGTTGATGTAAAGACACATTTTTTTAAGGATATTTCCTTAAAAAGACGGAAAATTACAAATTACGACACAGAGTTAAATATAATGAGTCAAAAAACATACTTTATTAGTTGTAAGTATAATAGTCATCTAGTCATCTCTTAACTTTTAAAGCTTCGTAGAAATTACAATTATTCTTTAACATATAATAAAATTTATCCAATTAATACATCCTATAATACATATGTACAATCACATTCTGCATTTTTTGTTTTTATACTAATTCACATATTTACTTATTAATGTTTAAATGAGATTCTTGATAGTGATATTTTTGATAATTCCCACGAATAAAAAAAGGTAATTTGAACAAAAAACACATAGTACATATTCAACTTATTAACAACGTTTCGATTGTAACACTAACCTTCCTCTACACTGTAAAAAAAGTTGCAGTAAAAGTACGTGTAAAATCGTTGGTAACAAAGTTGCCTACAATTTTACAGGTAAATTTGCTTCATAAGGTAAAATTTCTACTATCTAGTAAATTCCACATGCTGATGTGTTTTTCAAAGATTGTACTGTAAAATTCGTATGTAATATTTATATGAACTCTATATTTACCGAACACTGAAGTAAATTTTCATATGTATTTTTATAAAGAGAGCAAGCAACTTACCTAATTCTTTTATAGCACTTAATAGGTCATACTGAATCGCTCAACTAGGGATCAAGAATGAACACGCTTACCATAACCTATGATTGTTTGTGACATACATGATATCATTGAGCCAATAATAAGTTCGACAAACGAATAGAATTACCTACGCGCACACATAAATAATCCAATAACCAATCACATTGCGGCGTATGAATTTCGTATTTTCCATGATATCTATAGTTTTACCCGAAAATTCAAGTAAAAACAAATAAATATAAAAGATCCTCGTATTTTTACAGCAAAATTAATAGTTCACTAGTAAAATTACTTTTAAAGTGCACTAAATACCCCAAAAAAATGTCAATTTTACACTTTTAAGTAAATTTTGAGAGTAAATACAAAATTGTACATGTTTTTTCCTGTATTTTCCTTTTGAATTTTTGTTACATCTTAAACTTACATGAAAAAGCTATAAATTTTACCGAAATTTCTTTTTCCATGTTAAATATCTTAGAAAAAACATGTAAAACAAAATTTACATGACTTATTGTAATAAATTCACGTTATTACATGTAATATTAATTACAAATACTATTTGTATTTTTCACTGTATTAATTAATACAGTGTAGCCTAAATAAATCTATTTAGTAAGTTCAAACTTGAAAACACAAAATTAAGCATAACATAATATTTTACACGCAGCAAACATTTTCAAATGTTAACAGGCACCAGTTGAACCTGCTGAAGACAAGGGTAAAGAAAAAATAAAATATTTCTTTTTATAATTAAAATTATTTGCACAAATTGTCATTTTTTTTTATCACAGTTTATGTCATTATAATTAAAAATATTTATTGAAGGATATTCCAAAATATTGATTGTTATGCGTCACTTTTAATGCATAAGTGAGTTCTTTTTGTATATTTTTTTAAATAAATAGGAAGATACAAAGTAATTTGAGGATATTTTAATCTATAAAGTTAATACTATAAGCAAATTAACAAATTAATTTCAATATTGGATTTCGTTTCCCGACCTAATGATTTGTTAATGCCTTCTGGCTTGAAATTTCATACAATTCCTCTTTCTCAATCTAAATTTATTTTATCTTGGTTGATTATCCAATTCATCTTTCTCAATATAAATTAATAGTATGTTGTTTCTATCCGCATCAAATCACCTGCGATGCTAGACTAACTTCCTTTCTTTAATCCAAAATATCTGCTAACGTCTCTCTTGCTCAAGAATTGTTTGAAAACTTCCAATATTTACTTTTCAAATAAAACTTTTAATAATTTTTTAATTTTAATATTGTTAATAACAAATATAGTTTTTTATTTGAGAACTTATTTTTTTCTGACTTCTTTTATTTTTTTTTATGAACCTCTCCCACATTAATCAAATTTTAAAAAATCATGAAAGACTGATTTGATTAATTTATTAAAAATTAGTTACTTAAAAATAGACACAACTGAAAGCTGAATAATACAAATGCATCCAATCCAAGAGAACTTGCCATCAAAGGAACTTCTGTATAATCTCAATATTATGAGATTTTATCAAACAGTGAGTTCTCCATTAAAGTACATACAAAAATTCTCCAGAAATATTCTTTTATAATAATACAATATAAATACAATATAAATTTTCAAAGCATATATAACTTTGAAAATTTAACAAAATATCCGAAAGAATTCCACTGTTAAATATTACTAGTCGACAATGTATTAGGGTGAACACCATCTAGCAAGTGATGTGGCACATAAATTCAATCCCTTTTCTTTCTATTTATTTTTTTCTTGTTCCGATAATTATTTAACATCATGGTCACACTGTAATACAATACAAATATGTCCATGAAAAGAGTAGCAATATTTGGCATTTCAAAAATTTCAAACATAGACATAGATTTAGAGAAAACAATAATTTTTAGAAGTAACATAGCTACATATAGAGAAATAAAATTAGGACGGAAGATAATACAGCTGTTTTATCAAATCAATCGTCGTCGTCAACGGTTCCAAGACCTATGTTCGCTTAAAGCGCTCGAACCTCGTCCTCTACTAGCTTAATTGGTAAAGCGCCCGTCCGGCAAACGGGAGGATGTAGTTTCGAATCCTGCGTGAAGAGAAAAATGTTTGTTGGCAAAAATTACTCATAATTATTACACTTAAAAGCAGAAATACACTAATTTGTTATTTTTTCAGTGTAAAAAACTTGCAATCTTTACATATTTGCCGTCCTGTCGGCCTTCTCAAGATCTAATATCGACGTGTGTTCGGTTAAAACGCTCGAACCTCGTCCTTTACTAGCTTAATTGGTAAAGCGCCCGTCCGGCAAACGGGGGGGGACGTAGATTCGAATCCTTCGTGAGGAGAAAAATTTTTCTTGGAAAAAATTACTCCTAATTATTACAGCTAAAAGCTGAAATACATTAATTTGTTAATTTCTCACTGTAAAAAGCTAGCAATCTTTGCATATTTGCCGTCCTTTCAGGATCTAATATCGACATATGTTCGGTTAAAACACTCGAACCTCGTCCTCTACTAGTTTAATTGGTAAAGCGCCCGTCCGGCAAACGGTGAGCCTTCGTGAGGAGAAAATTTTTTCTTGGGAAAAAATTACTCCTAATTATTACAGTTAAAAGCAGAAATACATAAAAAAAACTTGCAATCTTTGCATATTTAGGTATATTTGCGTTATTTAAGAAGTCTATAACATTGACGAACTCGAAGTTGTAGATATGATTGCCTGCAATGAAACAGAAACAATATTTAAAGTAAATACTGCTAATGTTAGCATTCCTAATAAATCTCAAATTATCGCGAAATTAGAATTTTCGAATGTATCGTGTGCTGGAGATCGACTGAAATACGAATTCAAAAAGAAAGTGGATGTTGATGGATGGATATAATGCCTTGTCAATTACTGGAGTTTTAAAAAGTTATCACTGTCATTTACTGGTGAATTAGCGACATGTAGAGATCGCCACTTTTATTATTTTGTTATCTTTTGTATTTTTCTATTTAAATAATTGTTAATAAATATCAGTTTCATATGCAAACGTATTTCGTAAGTGTATAAGGAGAACTTGTTTCTTTACAGTGTCATCTACTAGTTCCGTTACCTTGCCAAGCTTAAAATATTCCTACTAAAATTTCCCAATTTTTCTTT
Organism: Protaetia brevitarsis; assembly: GCA_004143645.1. Lineage (NCBI taxonomy): Eukaryota > Metazoa > Arthropoda > Insecta > Coleoptera > Scarabaeidae > Protaetia > Protaetia brevitarsis. Next base: position 2,242,737 of record RXPK01000152.1, on the reverse strand, counting down.
TGAGTGGGCTTAATTAATTCTAAAAGAGGTTGCCTTCCCTTATAACAAAGTTAAACGGGAATGAAATAAAGGTTCGTACCCCAAGTTAGGCACTAGCTAACTAACAAAAACTTACATCTCTTTCCTATGCAGCAAGTGAAGATGAAAGTACACAATGCAAGACGAAAAAGAAAAAAACGAACGAAGTATTCTCGGAAAATTAGATTATCGTAGCCGGTTTCCCCTTCATAGACGCTGAGATCGGCCATATTACCGCTGCTAGGTTTCGTGATATCAACGAATTAACCTCAGCCGACTCGTAATGCGATGAGTGCAGCGAAATCCATAAAGCAATAAGCATTATAATACCCATGTACGATGTGTGTGTTCATCTATATGCCAGTCTGTCCGCATTAAGTCTCTGAGCGGGAGTAAAATGATACCCACAATGCGCGTAAACAGATGCAAAGTACAGGTTAACTTTTAATGATTGCAAAAACGTACGGGGAGGCGCACATCGCGAAATATATTTCCAGCAATGGGCACCTAATAATCATTTCGAAGGCCAATTGAACCCACCTTATATAGTTTCACAAACGGTTGGTAAGATGGGGCCAATAGACGGTTGTTCTGTAATAATATTATTGGCGGTCGGCAATACTGAATAGCACTGTCTGTTTCTTTTTGTCTACAAGCATGGCAATTCGTTACCATCAATTTCTTTCTTTATATCCATGGGTAAAATCGTATATTATTTATTTTCGTTCATACTTGGCTGTGGTCACGAGAATCGCTAATAGGGGCAGCGATATTGCCAGCCCCATCTATATAATTCCAAACCTATCGTTTCCAATTAACCCGTGGTGGATCTAGCAGAATATATTTAAATGATTTAAGCCGGTGATTCTCGGGCAGCCTTTGCAGTTAAACTGAAACCATTACAACAATGTGTCAAAATTGCACCTTTAGGTATAAGAAAATTTCTTCTGAATAGCGGAGATGACGATGGCGTTTTGCAACACACAATTTTTTGCTCATTAATTCTTTGAGCAGATCTGCATTGGTATCAAAGTCTTTCCAATTCCATTCAAGCTAGAAGAAAAAGATGTATAGATTTTTTCCTATTATTTTAACCACATTTCTTTTGCTATTTCAGTTACAAACAAAAATATTTCAAATGGAAGTTGTGTATCCATTAAAACTGCGATAACTATCAGAATTACATGTAGAGAGCGCTACCAACAAAATATATATTTGCATTTTTGGATGGGACATCTGGTTTTTTTTTTTAATATTCTATAACCCTTTATCTCCTAATTCAGAATATATAATATTTATACCAGACCATTAGAAATAATTAATTATATTAAAAAGGGTAAATGGGTCGTTTTACATAAATAAAGACTTTTGTAGGTAATCGCTCTTAAATGAGAAAAATATACAGGGTCCCAACGAACCCGGTAATTTTTTGAACTTTCAGTAAGAATTTGATTCTGAAACTTGCGGAATAGTCATGGCCAGCTATGATCTATTTAAGGAAAATATTTTCAGCCTTATAGCACTTTTAGTATACAGGGTGTCAATACTAACTTTCTTATTTTAAATGGAATGGTGCAATTTTTATGGGTCCAATATATTGCTCGCATCATTTGAGATGACTTTGTGTTAATGTTTTCTATTCCTAAAGCTAATCGTTTTTGAGATATTAGTAATTTTGTGAAAATTTTGACGTTTGCACTCTTTCCAATAAAATTTAAATATCTTATTGGCTATTAGACGCTAAGATATTCTACTGATGTGGATGCAAGTATACGGTCATAGGTACTGACTGCGACAACGGCAACTGCAATATCTCCTATACAGGGTGTTCAAAAACTCATGTCCAATATGGATATCCTTATTTGGTGGAAACACTGTCGGGCAATAAATTTGATTATTATAAAAAAAAATTATGATTATTATTACTATATTTTGCCATCTCCTGCAGTTTCTTCTCGAAGGGATGTAATATTTTATACTTTCACAAAAATATTTCGGTTTTTGAATATAACTTTGTTTTTTCCTAATAATATATTAAATTTTATAAAGAAATTTCAATAAATCTTTAGCAGAAAAGATATGGCGCTAGAGCAAAAGTATATCACACGAAAAATACACAGCTGGTATGAAAAATCTGCGATTATGTTCAAAGCATTGGGCACTAAATAAACTCTGGATGTACGAAGATTTTTACAACATAGAGTTTACATTTCTTTATTTCACTTGTTTGAAAGACAAGTATTTTCTTATACTTTAAGGTAAGCTTCTGGTTTGAGATTGTACAAGTGCCTTAAATGAGGTGGGCACCCAAAGGAAATTAACTTTGCTCTGACCTCCTAGTCACTCGGGTGTGAAGAGAAATGAGGAGGCAAATGATCTGGTCAGGCGATGTTCTTCAAGGTCATTCGTTTAAACTAGCCCTTCCATTGGCATTGCCAAATTGCAAATTAAAAAGTCCATTAAAGAATGGGTACATAACGAGTCTAGGTAGTAGTGGCAAACGTCACCAGGACAAAGACAGGGAAAAGAATTCTTCAAGAAACGAAGGCCCCAAAGACTGAGTGCTTTGGTTCGAATGATAGAACTAAAGAGCTACCTGGAGACAGCATAGCTACTGAAAGTGTGTGAATGCTGCCTCTTCCAAAAATAACAATAGTTTGCTGGTTATTAATAACAAGGCCAGGGGCTGCTTCCCACATCCTACCCTCAGAGTAAGGTTTTTGTCATGGGTTTTCCTTGCTCCTTGGCGAAGCTGGCAGATAACTAAAGTCGCCAAGGACGTTTCAAAGGAAGCAAAAGTTAAATGTATACGTGAAAAGAACTCATCATCAAATGAACTCCTACGATCAAACAAATTTTCATTAGGGCACATTTAAAAATGGCCCGGAAAAGCTAAATTTTACCTTCAAAATATTACTAAGATCATCATTTATTTTGCTTTGGCGCTATTAACCATTTACAAGCGCACATAGAGAAGGAGTTTGTAAGTTCTGGAATAGTTCCCATACATTCTCTCCTTGCATCGTATTTGTTTTATTATTTAATACGTGAATAGCAAATATTCCCAATTTTTGCCTGTACTGTAAACCATGCTAATTTACAAACTGATAGCTAACAAAAAAACTAGTGATTGTTCTATGTTAGCATATCATTTTTAAAGCCATCACCCTATTTAAACTCTTCACCTCTTTATTTATTTGTTTTTACATCTGCAGGGCCATTAAGTTACCGAAAAAAACTGTCAGCAAATTGAGCAATCACATTTTCCTATGATCTTTCATTTTTTTTTTTTACTTAATAACAGCCGACGAAATGGGAAAGTGATGTCGTTCGCATATGTGAACAGGTCTTAAAAAATTTACGCCGATAGAAGGATTTCTTTCATTGAAGGAATAAGATCAAAGGAATAATTAATATCTATTATTTATTTCAAATAGCTGTTCCTTTGATACAAACTTAATTGCTTTAAATTATAGATTTGTTTCTTTTGTTGAAAGGATTTTTTTCTATCAATGTATGGATAAATATCTCCTACGTTTAATAAAAACGAATAGTAATATTGTGCTTTAAAGTAATTACCCAGAAAAATAAAAATATAATAATATAAAAAAATAACGACAAGATAACCGCATATAAGCTAGCCACATAATGCCACATTATCACGCTACATTATTCCAAATAGTTGGGTGGTTATTTCAGGCGAACAAAAAAAAGAATTTCAATAACCACTGTCATCAGAAGCAAATAAGCTTGTCGACTCACAATCAGTTCACGGTTCGATAATCTGAATGCGATTTATTTGATTTTTATTTAACCACAATGCTGTTGACAAGAGACAAGTAGTACATACCATCGTTTTAAAATAATATACTAAATTTGTTAATCGCTTTTTCGATATATCTACATACAAAATTACATTTCGTCAAACAGTTCATTGTAAATATTTAAGAGGAAAAACATCTACTCTACATTTCCTGTGTTATATGTATTAAGTTAAACGGAAAGAGAGAAACAGAAACACCGTTATAAAAAATGGGCAATAAAATGCAAGAATTTTGTATATGGTCAGTCGTCAACATGTCGTAAAAGTTCCAAATCTCGCATGCCTACGCTCTAATCTGCGTAACTAAGCCAAATAACACAATTCCGGAATCTAATTTATGTAATTAAGTTCAGAAGTGTAAAGATGGTAATTCTAGATTTTGTTACGAGCATTCTTATTGCTAATAACATAGGTAGTCAAAAGCAGGTGTGCCTGGTGGAATATTGCCTAAATCGGAGTAAGTATAGGAAGCGAGGACAAAAAAAAATTGGTCACTTTTCATTGCTAATTTTAGATTGAATAAATTAAAAATTTACCATTGGTAACTAACACTAATTAATGCTCATACAGTAACAGTTATAGAACGTAGAGAAATTTAAGAAGATTTACTTTGCTGAGGTATAAATTAATATAAAAAAAAACAAGCAGAAAAAAGATATATGCCAACATTCAATAACCGCTGTGGTTCCATGTCTTTTTAAAATTTTATTATTTTATTACAGAACGATAACAAATTAAATATAAAGACAAGGGTACCTGGGTGTGTGGGCCGACAACAAATGAGAACTGTCAACACTGTCCATAAATAAGAAAGTCTGTTCGCGTCTTTTTTCACCCTTCATTCCTTGCCTCTCTTTCGCCACATTATCCGTCTCTCTTTGGTTCTTTTATCTGCCAAGTTCCTTTAATATCGTGTAACTATTATTTGTACGTCTTCGAAGCAGGGACGGGTTCAGTGATGAATGCGAGGTTTCAATATGTTAAATATTGAAATGTTTATTTAGAATATGTCTGATATTTCTTCTAGTTTTACGCGGGATACCGAAATTAAAATGTCACTAGAGTTTTGATTTTTCTATGATTGTTTTTCAAAAATTATTTTTTCTAAATATCTTGATTTAATTTCTCTGTATTTCATAAAAATCTGTTCAAAATCTTGATTTTTTTTTTTTATGCAGAAAAAGCTCTGCTGTGTGATATCTCTATTTTTATACAGGATATGGAAGTTAAAACGTCACAAAAGTTTTGATTTTGTTATGATTATTTTTCAAAAATTATTTTTTCTAAATATTTTGATTTAATTTTGTTCTATATCTCATTAAAGTTTGTTCGAAATCCTCATTTTTTTTTCTTCATGCAGGAAAATTGAACCAAAAATTTCAGAAAAAATAGATAATAAAAAGTATTGGAGAAAAAAAAAACAAAGAGAAATTGATACTTTTGCGACACCCAAATTGCGAAATTTGTAGCTGACTCTGTAGTATGATACCTAAATTTTGCTTAAGAGAAAAGTTAAGAAAAAAAAATTGAAAAAAATACTGAAAAATCTAAACCAAGTTATATTTTAAGGAAGGAAGGTAAGAGGAGTTTCAAACATATTTTGATGAAATATGAATGCAAAAATTTAGAAGAGAAAGATTGTGAAAACAATATTTTGCAAATTCAATTTGTAATATAATGTGTAAATATCTTTTAAAGCAATGCTCAATAAAATTATTAGATATTCAAGAAGCCCCCCTGAATTTAAAGAAATTTACAGAAAATTTTGCAAACTTTGTAATATAATCAAAAAAAAAAAATATTTAAAAGAGAATTAATTAACTGAATAACCGGATTTTGAAGAAATCCGAGGTAATTCACAATATTTTGTTTTTTTAATAAATGATTATTTAACGATGATTAAATAATGAGAAACTGAAAATTTGAAAAAAACACATTTCAAATATTTTTTTTAATATAAAAAACTAAATCAAGTAACTAATTTAAGAAAAAATTATGGGAAATATTTACGGAGGATTTATAAATCCTGCTACACTTACTATGAAACTTTGTAGAATATTTCAGTAAATTTTGTTTTAATAAGAAATTCCAGAGCAAATTGTTAGATAGTTGCAATAATTGATGAAGATTGAAGAAATTTACAGAAATATCTTTTAATGGAATATTCAACAAAATTATTAGATATTGAGGAAGCCCCCGAATTTAAAAGAAATTTACAAGAGTTGACAGAAAATTTTACAAATTTTGTAATATAATCAAAAAAAATTGTTTAAAAGAGAATTAAGGAACGAATAACCTACTAAATCATCAGATTTTGAAGAAATATGGTGAAAGTCAGAAAATTTTGAAATAAATGAATTTTTAATGAAGATTATTGAATATCTAGGAAAAAAGTTTAAAATAATGCTTTTTTGGATGCAAAAAAACTAAATCTAGTAATTTAATTTAAGAAAAAATATGAGAAATATATTGAGATAGCCCCCAGAATTTAAAGGAAATTTATTGAAAATTTTAAATTTAAAAATTTTGCAAATTTAAAATTGCAAAAATTTAAAAGAGAATTAGAAAACGACTTACCCTCAAATAATCAGATTTTGAAGAAATATTATGAAAGTCACAGAAAATTTTGAAATAAGTGAATTTTTAACGAAGATTATTGAATATTTGAAAAAATAGATTAAAATAATGTCTTTCTAAATGCAAAAAAAAAAAAACTAAATCAACTAATTTAATTTAAGGAAAAATTATGAGAAATATATTTAGGAAGTCCCCAGAATTTAAAGGAAATTTATAGAATTTACAGAAAATTTTGCAAATCTTGTAATACAATTAAAAAAAAATGTTTAAAAGAGAATTACAGAATGAATTACCTATTAAATGACCGGATTTTGAAGAAATATGAGTAAATTCACAGAAAATTTTAAAATAAGTGTTTAAGGAAGATTATTGAATATTTGAAAAAATTGCAAGTTTAAAATAATGTTTCTTTCAAATGCAAAAAACTAAATAAATGTTTATTTAACGAAGATTAAATAATGATAAATTGAGTATTTGAAGAAAATAAAAACAAATTTCAAATACTTTTTCTTAATGCAAAGAACTAAATCAAGTAACTCAATTTAAGGAAAAATTATGAGAAATATTTACAGAGAATTTAACAGAATATCCCAGTAAATTTTGTTTAAACTTAAATTCCAGAGCGAATCACTGAATAGTCACCAGAATTTGAACAAATTCACAGAAAATCGAAAGAATTTTTACGTAAAATTGTTGAATATCTGATAAAATTACAAATTTACAACAAATCTTTACTTAGTACAAAAATCTACAACAACAAAACCTGGGTTAAAGAATTACGAGACATAATAGAAGAGAATTTAGATATTTTGCGATATTTGCTTGAATATTTTGTAGTATAATTATGCAATTATAAACTAGCAACTATTATTTAAAAAAAAAACAGTAATTTAATATATTTTGTTGTTATTTGGCAATATTCATTTTTTGCATACTGACAAATAAATTATTATGGCGATGATGCAGAGATGCTGATACATTATTTAATTCAACAAATTTTGGCTACAATTTTTACTAACACAACTCATATTTTTACATCAAAATACGATTTATCGCAAGAACCCATTTAAATTTCTTCAAAGCGATCTAAAGCCGGACCTGTTTAGCATATCCATAAATACGAACTTGAGCCAAACACCGCAGTACACCGACACCGAAGAAAAAAGACGAGAGAAGATGGACGCAAGTAGTATCTTGGAAGAGAAAGCAAAATGTATGTACGAAAATAAATAATATGGGCTTTAACAAATTTATATTTACAATGATATAAAAATAAACAGACAAAACTCATCTCTCTTAAGACAAGCGGGGCTTGTACCCATTTGGCGTTTTGTCTCACTGTGCATACAACACATGTATGTATATATAAGTACATATGTATTGTGTACGTATGTATTTGAACGAACATATACATAATAAACTCACTCACACACGAACTTTTCGAAGAAATACACACAACCCTGGTTATTCTCCTGCATTCTCGGTTACTGTGCGTACTAGAGTACAGTCATATGTTTTTTGTATATGTATGTATATGAAAATATATTGTATAGGTATGCATAATACAAACTCAGACGTATACAGAAGCTAAAACAACAAAAAAAAACTTAGTATACTAGCAGATATGTTCCCTCTTTTTTTCTGTTATTATTCTTTTGAGATTTTCCCCTTTTCCTTTGTTTTTTTTTTCTCTTCTTTCTCGTCGTTTTGCGTTTGTTATTCTCTTTTTTTTTGTCCCGGCCCTGCGCGATCCATTCTTCGGCCGTCGTTTTGCCATTCGTCGTTGGAATTTTGTTTTATAAATAAATGAAGAGCGGAATGTATATATCACAGCCACCGTGACAAGATATAAATGCGATTCGTGATAAATTCAAAGGAAAAGTTATTTTATATATATGTATGTATGTACCAATCTTGCGTTTGAATATATATGAGTGCTTGCTTGCATGCAGGGCAACGTAAAAGTGTAGAGATGAAGAAAAAGATATTACAGGAGATAGCAAAGGCATCTATATTTTCGGTAAAAATAGCTTTTAAGTTAATTGCACGAAAAATAATGTATACTTATTACATCAATGTTGTCTTTTAAGTCAGTACTCGATGAGTTTGGAAAATTTTCTTTATTTGCAATGACTTGAAAGAGGTTTAGTATCGTAAAATTACTATGACAGCTTAATAATTGATTATTAGTCTTCAAAAAGGGACAAGACTAGGACATCTCGAATTGCAAGAACTGTGAAGTAACAGACATGCGGAATTAGAACACAAGAATATTATCCACGATGTGGAAGGCACCAAATAAACAAAATTCAAATTTCCCGCAATTATATTTAGTGACTTTAACTTAAAGGTATTCAAATAACTATTAATATAATACAAAATCGTAGGTAACTTAATGGTTTAATGTGGAAGTTACTAAAAATAATTGCGGAAAATTTGAATTTGGTTTACTGGGTAACATTGTAGGAATAAGAATATACCACATGATTTCGGCATATTTACTTAACAGAAAGTTTCATGTGGAAATAACGGATCGGATAAGCTGAAATAAATCCAACTACAGAGACAGGTTTGGGGAAACGATCTGAGAACAAGATTGGAAATGGAATCTACAATCAGGTGACAAACACTAGGATCTGTCCGAGAAATGAAAAGATGGACAGAGCCAGATAAAAGCATCGCTGTCTTCTCTTGACAGTAAGTCCACACTTAAAACGATTAGTTCCGTAAGTGTGGACTCTAAGGTGATTTGGGGCTGCGCAAGTGGCCTAAATGAGGTGGGCACCCAAAGGGCATGGGTTCCTAGCCATTTGGGTATGAGAGGAAATGAACCAGCGGACGAGCTGACCAGACGAGGTTCATCAAGGTCTTTCGTTGGAAATGGCCCTTATTTCCGCACTACCAAATCGCAAATTAAAAAAATCATCAATGAATAAATATACAATTCAGATAATGGTGGCAAAAATAGGAAGACTGTCAAAATGATAGTAGATCTGTTGAGTGAGTACTGTAGACTAAATAGGTATTTGTACAACATAGATTTGGTAGATGATGCTTCCTGCAGATTCTGCCAAGAGGAGGAAGAAACACCAATGTGAAGGCCTGGCGAGGACAAGGTGGACAAGGTGAAGAACCCCACAGCTAAAAGCTACGCAAAGAAGTCGTTCTCAAAGATGATAGGCCTGATTAGAAAGAGTCTTCTAGTAAGAAGGCAATCACAATAGATCTGAGAGGGTCGCGATAAAACAGGTCCAAAGGCTACCCAATCCTAGTCTAATCTAATCTGACACTAGGATCAGTTTTCCATTAGGAAAATATCCAAACGCCTTTAAGGCAGAGGCGTATACAATCTTGCATTTTGCAACAAAAAGCAATCAGAAGACTTATAATAACATGCCAATATTGAAGGCCCTTAAGATATAATCAGGGTTGGTTTTGGGAATGTATTCGAAAACTCAATAGCCTGTTTACAGTAGGTGCGTCGACATTCGGTAATTAAAGGAAGCGTAATTAAAGAAAGGGATCGTTGGATTTATATATGACTTACAATATGTTCTAGGAATGTTCAAAACGACAGCACTAGAGCAGGAAAGGAATTGAGTCAAAGAAAAACACAAAGACTTGTAAATAATGATTCAAGAATATTACTTATGTATATTTCACATATTGTCAAATAAACGCCAATCTGTCAGTATATTACAAAGGATCTCCAAGAAGGCAACTGAACAAAACATCTTTTAGTTTAGGAATATAGTATATTCGCAGTGATGAAAAATAACTATTTGCTAGTTATGACACTATGAACAATGTTTTTGCAAGAGTGCAAATAAATAAATAATAACAAAAGACAAACTTACTTACATAGATTTTTGCAAAGCTGACATGGTAAGAGCACATTTTTTCTGATAACTATGCTATTACTATTCTAAGTACATAAATTATCCAAATACTGTCTCAACTGTTAGTTCAAAGAAATAATACACAAGAGGAGGCATGAACATACCCCCAAAGATAAAAAAAAAACATCAAGCTTCAGGTTAACAATTCAGAAACACAGAAATCCAACCCTGCTCGCCCTAAAAAATAAAATATTCATAGCCTGGACGGGTGTAACGGCACAAATAAATATTTTCTTAGTGCAACTAACTTACAAGATTGATTAAATATTCTTTTATAAGTATACTTACAGATGGCGCGGTAGACGACAGAACGAGCTTCTATTCTAGGACATACTTATATATACTAATACACGTACACACACACACACACTTGAAAGAAAATCCCCTTGAATTATTGATCGGATTTACAATGGTATTACGCGTTGTGCTGATGATGACGCTTTACTTTTGTTGTCGACTTATTTTTGGATTTACTATCGTATGTATACATATTTTATAAGGATCCTCCCGCCTCCCAACACTCGATCGATAGTCATATATAGATGGAAGTATTTTATTACAATCGAATATAATACGTATAAATAATATATTTAGATGGATATATGGTCGTATGTGTTATATGTATAAGATTGTGCAGTTGTTACCAATAAAAAGTTCACACATAAATTTATCAGATCATATTGTTAATATCATTACCGTATTTTTTCAATAATTTTTATACTTCTGAAACGATATCATTAAAAATTAAAGACTTGCAAGTTTTAAGTATGATTCACACACTGCATCGCCGTAATAGATATCCCATAAAAGTAGCAAAAGTACAGTGCAACAAATATCTCGTGACAGTAGTGAGTAATTGTTTTGGCAGTTTATTCAGACTTAGGACTGACAGAAAAATTCTGGCGTGTTTATAAGAATTGTTTACTTTGTGATACGTTATTGTTAAAAACTTATCTCTGGAGGTTTTTAAATTTTGTTTACAGATTTAAATGTGCTTTTCGAATTATCGATAATTAATCGTCACATTAAAAGGTGTTCCTTAATTGCTACTTATAAGCAAATTACCTCAAAATTAAGAGCTATGCATAATAATTATATAAATGTGGCATAAATCAAAAAGTATTTAAGTTGGTACCGATATATAAACAAATTCACTGTAGGTGTTCTGGCTACTGTAATATATAACAATATAATAAAGCTTAATAAATATCTAAATATTGTTTACCTATTCGCAGTCAGAAGAAAATTAATTTAAAATTCAAAAAGTATTTAAGTGGATACCGATAAATAAACAAGCCGCTGACATCTTTGAACTTGGGTAAAATACGTTTCAATGTAGGCACATTCCTCTCCGTTTCATGGATATTTAAAATCAGACATTTCAGGATCCCATTATTGGTGTCGTCAATCCCAGTTATTCGCTTAGGAACGTTCATATGTTTTCTTGGAAAACTATATTTGGCATCAAGTGTAATATAAATAAAATAATGCTCCACTGGTTTATTTTTTTCACTCTCAATTCTATAAATTGTCGACAATGGCACCCCCAAGACTGCGTCATCTTGTCTCTTCGTACAAGAGAAATCCTCATAAAGGGCTCATTTATGTGGAATTAGGTATACGAACAGGATATACATTGTTACCTAAAAAAGGTCCTAATACTGAATGAATGGGGAATGATTGATCATTTGATTATTAATTGTTTTACCCTGGTATCCCCTCCCCCCAATTATTTATTTATCCTCGCCGAATACATGTAAAAGGTGGCAACTCTAGAACGTACACTGCCCGACAAAATTAATGTCCTCGTTCACAGTAAATTTTCATATTTTTCTATCTGATTTTTAAAATTGCCAAGTGTTGTACACGCAGGTACTCCAATAAACTTCCTACTTGCATAAGCTGATGGCATCCGAACGCACGCCTGTTCAAACGATGAGCAGCTTTGATAGTCGCTAAGCTATAGACCACGACGTTATTTTTGTTGGGCAGTGTACCGTCTTTAACAAATTTAATTGAAGCTCCACAAATCTTCGATTGCTTATGCAACCGAAACTACAAGTGCTGCGTACCGAGCAATGCATATTTCAGAATTGTTGGCAAATAATTTTTAATAACTATTTCAGTGTGCTGTAGCTTCGTTTTTGCACTAATAATCGAAGATTTGTGGAGCTTAGATTCGCATTTAATTTGCTAAAGATGGTACATACATACATATGTACTAGTGTAGTTCAAAATTTTATTTCTGTTGCGGCAATCTCCTAAATATGCTTTCATAGTTTTGGCAATATTCTTGTGCTACAACTTCAGAAGCATTATGAATTTGTTCCTGCAGCTCAGTCTATATTCCATGTTAAATAACCAGCGTAATATACGCTTTTGCAAGATCAACAACCTTTCCGATTCTGTTAACACCTCCCCAAATAATTACATTGAAATTGAGTCCAGTGTAACCCAAACCGTAGTACATATTCAATAAACTATCAATAGCGAGACATTTTTTTAAGTTGAAGAAGGATCCAGTATGTTTTACTTAATTTAGCACATACATAGTCAAGATGAGTTGACCACGACATGTTGGTATCACACCCAACAACTTAATTGAACTAAAAAAAATCAAGTTTGATGTCCCCAATCGAAATATCCATGTGTTCGATCCTTCGTCTACAATGTGGCTGCAGGCAAACTGTCTTTTTGGGTATTTACAATCAGTTTATTACACCTACACCACTGTATAAATTCCCGAGAGACTTGATTGAGTTTTAATTCTACTTCCTCAGCAGTATCATCAGTGGCCAGAATAGATGTATCATCCGCATATAGTATCACCTTTCCAGAAAAAATGTAATCCGGCAAATCATTATTAAAAATCCGAAAATTAATGGGCCGAGCACAGAACCTTTGAACATTATCTTCGACTACACAGAAAAAAATTAACTACAATTGTAGTTAATTGTTCTACAATTGTTGGTTTTTTGACAACAATTTTTTTTTTCGTGTAAATGGTCAATCAAAGATGTCAAGAATTCCTTAAAGTGTTCTACATTGTAAGGCCTGTCTTGGATGGTGAATAAATATAATGAATTAATAATACACACTGCAGTAGCAATCGAATAATTACACTTAATTGGACCTTAACTTTGTTAGCTCTACTGATTCGTCAATAAAATATATTTTTTGCTCTATGGACCATTATTTTGTTATACAGAACGGTATAATCAAACCTACTTTGGATAATATCTGGTGCGTTACGCCTTTCTGGCACAAAAGAAACGTGAAGAATAGTAAAGTGTATTTGTTGCTGTGTCAGTGGTGGATAAGCTCACCTCTAGTTGTGGATTTTGCTCTAACACTGCAGTGCAATCCTCATCAGTCACATGGTAGTTTTTTTTTTTTGCTCTTCTTGAATAAATATTTGGGATGTTGTCCATCACTCCTTTTTTTCCATCTTGTTCGTTATTTTGTAAGTCTTGCACATTTTTCTTGCCGTATTCAGGAAAACATTCACTTCTCTTCGTATCTGGACTGGATTTAACTACCATCGTTCATTCTTCTGATTATTAAAACATGTACCTCGTTCGAGACTTTGTTGTTTTGGCATAATAATGTGATATGGTTTGGACAATTAAGGAAATAGTTTTGAGAAATAGAGAAATACATTTGACAAAACAAGAAAATCAAAGGAAAAATACTGTAATAATTGATGGACAATACGTGACGAAGTAGATTTGATTGTCTACTTATATGGTATAGGTGCATCTTCGAATAAAAAACAAAACCATGAGAATAGCCGATCTACACTCTAAAAAATGATGGTAAATTTACCTCACTGGTATGTGAAAAAACATATGAAATATAAGGTAAAATTACACCAAAAATCAGATTACCACACATTAGGTGTAATTTTGCCTGGTAAACCGACTTTGATGGAAAAATACTTCAATAAATGAAGTAATTTTCCCCCACTTGGGGAAATTTGCTTAGGAGCAAGGAAAAATAACAATATTTCGTGGAATATTACCCCTTATGTTGGTAAAAATACAATATGGACAATACAAGGGACATGAAATTCTGATTATATATATATGCATCTGTTATTTGATTGGAACACAAAATGTTTTTTTTTTAACATTGCATTACATTGTGTCGCTTGATCAAAAATTAAACCCGTTACGAGAATGCATTACATAGCCGTCGACTATACAACGCGCAAGCGTTTGAGGTACGCAGTTTCAATACAAGTGCGGCATCTACACTGATGACTTCAACGCATAAATGTAAATGGTGTGTTTTTCATTTTGTCTTGCAAATAAAGATTGAGGTAAGTTCATTTTACATTAATTATGCATTGAGATGATTACCATGTACTTAGCTATGACAGCACACACAAATAATAGACATACACCTGCGTATGGATATCTAGTATGATATACTGGGAACTTAACCTCAATAGCATTTGGCGGTATTGTTGCTACAAGATATGATACATTTATTTAAAGTTTTCAATGTGCAAGTGACACGCAGGAAACTACCGTATCAAACTTTTCAATTTAAACAACAGAAAGTCTTCGTTTTGAAGGAGTCAATTGTTTTTTTATCTCTTTCATTAAACATTTGGAAAAATAAAACGACTAGTGTCTTGCCGTTATTGGAGGCTGTTTTCGTTTGTATGATGATACAAGTAAAGTAAGGAAGAGACTATTTTGGTTTTACTCTAGGATTTAATGACAAAAGTAAAGTAGGTATTAAGCACTTATACATGCAAATGTGCAAGACCGCAGGACGGCAAATTTGAGTTCATTAGTTAATCACAACATTATTTATGTATATACTAGTATTGCGGGAATCGCCAGATATCAAAAACCGGTTAATCGATTTTTAGTAAAAATCGGTTTTTAAAATTCAGTTTTTAAAATCGATTTTCAAAACCAATTTCTAACTAAAAACAATACGTATTACTTTTTAAAAGTGCTATGTATTTTAAATTCGAAAAACCCATTTAAGGCGCAATAATCCGCTTTTAAAAACCGGTTCTGATTTTGAAAACCGGTTTTACCGGTTATAATTTTTAAAGACGATTAATCATTGCATCCAAACCCCGGTTTCACATAAAGAGGCTTCGATTCGCAGCACTATTATCTACATACAATATATTTTTAAATGCTAAATTTATTAAAAATTTTCAAGATAAATCTAAACTTGAAGAAATTGAGGTGAATACACCGTTGATAATATGCTTGGAAGAAGGTATTAATAAAAATATATTTATTTCGTATGGTTTTTTACATTTATTTTTCTTTTCTAGGAAATGTGAAGTCGCATTCTTTAATGGTAAAAAGACAGTTATTAGACCCAACAAATTCATTTCGTTCTGCATTACAACAAATGATGGCGGCATATTTTAATTTTCATTTGCAGTACGCAAAAGAGGCTTCTAACACATTAGAAGTTCTGCAGAGGTATTTTTTTTTAAAATATACCCTGAAGAGGGCAACAAAAATAAAAAAGCTCCAAATCCAAACTCAAATTGATAAGATTTTTTAATGAATTTTGTTAGTCAAAATTTATTTTATGGTTACATTCAACTAGATCTTTGTATTATGAATACCACCAATTCTTAGTAACTATTGGCTTTTCTTATCGACTTTTCTCCCAAAATGTTTACTCTTTAAAGCATTGCTTATTGAATTTAAATTTAATTTATTGAAATTATTGTAAACTCTCCGTAATCCAACTAATTAATATATCTTTCAGAAATTATTAAAATTAAATCTAATATTATAAATGGTATATTTTGAATATTTAGTGGAGAATCTGCATTAAGTTCTAAACGATATGAACATGTTATTAGATAACTGAAACTTAATATTTCTGGATGATAAAACAACCTAATAAACAATTATTTCTAATTTCTTTGTTGTTACTCTTGTTGTTTCAAGGAATATTCCACAAGCATGTGAAAAATCCCCTATAGGTGTAAATTTACTTCAAAAATAGGCGGTAGCCCAGTTGCCATCTATTTTTGGGGTAATTTTACCACATTTTTTTTTTTAGGGTGTATGCTTCTATCTCCTACTGACAGATGATACTTTTCTATCTTATGTATATACAGAAAACCATTATTAACACTTGATTTATTATATTTATAACCTAACTAATACGCTACTTAAATTTATTATTTCAATCGAAAAACAAACTATAATTTCCGCCCGTACGGCAATATCTCAAGCCCTCTTCCGATGTTTTTATTGCCGTCACATTATTCCTCCGGCCGAGGCCAGAGCCACGTTCGTACAGATCGGTTACACAAATTATCCTACCGGCTGCTAGCGCGATAAATAAATCCACCCGCGGCGGGAAGAAAAATTGCGGACAAACTAATATAAAAATGACACGAAATAAAGCAGATTATCGTAAATTCTAATGAGAAAAAGAACAAGCGCGCTGGCTGAGAATCAATTTCTCTCACTCTCCTCTCTGGTCGAATTTATTCCGTCGTCTCGGATGGTTAAATAAATTTCCCGTGTCCGGGACCTGAGTTAGTAGTCGGCGAACGAGTTTATTACCGCCCCATCGCGCCAAAAATAATTATTCTAATAAACAGAGGGCCGGGAAAATAAAAAATGGCGCGAAAAAAATATTGTCTTCGCCATAAATCCGCTCACGGTTCTCTCATTCGGATAATGCCGAATAGTAGAATGCCGGCAATTTAAATTTGTTTTATTCTCCCTGTCTCTCTCTCTCTCTAGCGCGGAATATTGTTGCCTTTTATTTTCGAATGAATTTTATTTATTATTTGAGTAGCGCTGGAATTACGGATGCGGGCGAAGTTTTTCAATTAAAATTGCGAATCTAAATTATCTCGAATGTGCGCTAAAACTGTCCACGATCGTCGCAGATTTTAAAGAGAAATTGCATACTATTTCTTTCTAGGTTACTGTTTAAAAGATAATTTATTATTATTAAAAAATATTTAAACCGAACAAAGCAAAGAGAGCAAGATACAAATGATGAAAAAGGAGAACGCTAATTTAAAAGAAAACTAAGAACCCATAACAATAGTTAGTATTATTACTGAAGCAGTGGCGGCTGGTACTAAAGGGCACAAGGGCACGTGCCCACTCAACCACCAAGATAAACACAGAAAGGAATTCGCATGTAATTCAGTGCATTATTTTATTTTATTATTTTTACGTATTTTTATAACCTTGCTGTGAACTGATTGTCCAAGCATATAAGTTTAAAGAAATTAAAAATGACAAAATTAATTTAGCTAGCTCAGCAAAAATGAATTTAAAAGGGCGCCAGAGATTCTTATATCTCAGAGAACCTTTCATGAAAAGTAAAAGTGGGCGTTTGAAAAATCTGACTTTCTTTAAAATCCCCAAAAATAGAAATGGCTGATTCAAAAATAAAAGAAACTGTGATTTTAAAATGATATTTACAATCATTAAATTTATTGCATAAAAAGAAAAAAAAGGAAAAAAAACATTTGATACAAATTACAGGAAAAATTAAAACCATGAATATAAGATTCTGGCAAAAAACAAACCTGCAAAAGATTCTACAATTAAAAAGGACAATGCAAATCCTTTATCAAACAAAATGGTGGATTCGTTCTAGAAGGAATTTCTTATATCACAAAAAATCCACGTGGTCTCAAAAATCAAAGCAAACTAAAATTTAAATAAATTCAACGTGGAGAACCAAGTAAAATCAAAAAGAAATCAAAATACAAGCCCAAAGCTTCTCTTCACCTACCCCGAGGTGATTAAAATAAAATTAATTTGAAAACTAAAAAAAAACGGAAAAAATAAACTCTAAACGCGATCACTTCTAAAACGAAAATTATTAACGGGCCTTATACAAAAATTGTGCACATATCACAAAAAATCCACGTGGTCTCAAAAATCAAAGCAAACTAAAATTTAAATAAATTCAACGTGGAGAACCAAGTAAAATCAAAAAGAAATCAAAATACAAGCCCAAAGCTTCTCTTCACCTACCCCGAGGTGATTAAAATAAAATTAATTTGAAAACTAAAAAAAAACGGAAAAAATAAACTCTAAACGCGATCACTTCTAAAACGAAAATTATTAACGGGCCTTATACAAAAATTGTGCACAAAAATACAACGCCAATTAATAAACTAGTGAGTTGCTAGATGGACGATTTTAAAATTTCAAAACAACGAACTACATCTTAAAATGAAAATGAATTACCAAATACAGTAACCAAAAGAACTAAACAAAACAGACTACGCGCTCGTCTATCTGGTAACTGCCGGGCCTCAAGGTAACACAATCATATATATGAAATTTACATCTGCGTGCGATGAAGCCGCAACGCATCGCAAAGAAAATACAAGCAAATAAACTGTATACAATACTGGAGTACGCAAAATGTACAAATAAATGAAATTAACTATACACAACTGAACAATAAAATACTCAAACAAAAATATCAGGTAACACAATCATATATATGAAATTTACATCTGCGTGCGATGAAGCCGCAACGCATCGCAAAGAAAATACAAGCAAATAAACTGTATACAATACTGGAGTACGCAAAATGTACAAATAAATGAAATTAACTATACACAACTGAACAATAAAATACTCAAACAAAAATATTAAATCCTTTCTTACAAATACATCTAAGTGAGAATTTGCGCGCGGCAATGCCAAAACTTGATCTTGGAAAATTAACAGCATAGAGTTCAAACAACCGGGGAGCCATTCCACAGCAGATGGTATCAAAGTTTCCTTCCGCACCGCAAACTTTAGCGCATATGCGAAGCGAACTATGTTCTGGGGCACTCTTTCCGATGTACCTATTTCGAGTATGAATCGGACGGCTCCGTTTATCTTCGCTATATGCGCTTATACGGTCGCTTCGGGGCACGCAATGCCGTGTCTCTAGTTAACGTCTTGCATTCGTTGCGACTGCATCGTTTTCAACGCGTACCGCGCATGTGTGATTTCAAAGGCTTGAAGTGACATTTATTATTAATGATGGAAGTTAATTGAGTGCAAAATCTTAACAAAAAAAAAAACCCGCTCTCATTTTAGGAAAAACTTTTAATTAAAGAGAAAGGGAGGCCTATTCCTGATCTTCAAATAAACTACACTTCCACAAGCAAAACTCGAACTTACAATAGAGTATTTAATAAAAATATGAGTGGATGTGCGGATGTTCACTAACAAATAAACTATTTTCTCTTATCTGCTTAATTTTTAAGAAAGAGGTCAGTGCGTGGAATAAAGAGGGGTTAAATGATTTAAAGCATATCGCAGAGAGGGCAAAAAAACACGCAAATTCCGTTTCTGACATGAATGCATGCGTGAATTTTAATGTTCTAGGCAAAGTGGACATACGTGAATAGTTAGATAGTGCTTATTTGCGACATAAAATTAAGTACAACGAAAATGTGGAAAAAAAATCGTCATATTTAGCGTAGGTTAATTTGTGTATAAAGAAATGTAAAATCTTGTCCTATGTTGGTGTGTGAAAGTGAACTTTCAGTAATTTATGAGCGCGAGGACATGGGTGACGTAGATGTAGGTAGTGTTTTGCCGCTTTTAGTATACATAACATACAACAACTTGAAAAAAAGTTTTGACTGAAACATATAAACTGTTGGATATTATTTGTACAAACCCCATGTCGATAGCAGTATATGAACGATGTTTTTCCACCTTCAAACGCATCAAAACTTTTCTGAGAAGCACAATGTCAGAAGATCGACTGAACGCATGTTTACAACAAATTCATAGACAAATTCATTAACATCAGTACACTGTTGAAAATATTATCGATGTTGGCGTTAATTTTGCGCTAGTCAAATATTTTAGTGTTGCATTAGCAGTTCGATCAGTACATCATAATCCGAAATTATCTCTAAGAGACCGTGCGCAAAGCTTATGCATAAGGAAAGTGTATTCCAAAGAAATGTTTAAGGATGTCAAATTCACCCGTTCGGGCCAAAGTTCCTACACACACTAGGATTTGGAGATAAAGAAAACCGTTTAGAGTTTTGCTTATGACGAGGGGTAAATTACTAACAAAATAGAAAATTTTACAATTATTTTCAACCGATAAATCTTTAACTATTTTATTAATAGTTATAGAAAAGTTAAAGTATGGTGTGGAATTTTGTTTAGTGTCTAAAGTTGCCATTACCTTCAATGACTTTGATAACATGAACTTCTACATTTTATTTTATTTACGGAATTACAAGGGAACGAAAGCTGAAATTTTATTCCTAGACCATACCGTACACAACTTATTTATACTTATAACATATTGCTTACAAATATAGTTTTAAGAAACGATAAAGAGTTTATAGGTATTTCATAATTTTGGATTTATTCTGAACATCATATGGTCATGTGGGTAACAAGGGTATTTTATAAAAAAATAAGTGATAGTGAACATTTTATTCCGGGATATTTAAATTTCTGTTCAGCCTAACGAACGAAAACGTTGCTCGGATGTGTCAGAGGCTTAAGGAATGCTTTTGTGGCCGTATCCCATCAAGCGAAATGCAATTTACAACTTCATAAAGAAAGTTATTTATGACGTTTCGCTCGATACGTAAACACAGAGATGCATATGTATGCGTTTCGTATTTAATTAAACTAAGCGTTGGTACGGCGTGAGTGAGCAATTTGATTTGATACTTGACACAACAGCTACAAACCTCTTGATGGAAAAGAATTTATTGCCCGTAAGAATATAACAACCAATAACTTTGCATGAATATTGGTGTGGACATTCCTTTAACAGTACTGGGAACTAACCGTTTCCCAAATACAGGTTTTCGTTGGTTATTCCACGTGATTGCATTTAAAAATGTTTGCATGTAACGTATTGCAAATTGTGCTACGTTTATAAAAAAAAAAGTAAGAGAAATAATACCTTTAGATATGAAAGTGCGAGTTATTACTTAAATTATAAGAAAAATTGATATTTTTAATAGCTAAACTGTTTCTCAAAATATAAAGATTATTGCTATTACACATAAATAGCTCATTTTTTGCACTTAATCCAGCAATATCTACATAATAATTTGCTTTTAGAGCTTAATAGATTATACATGTTCCACAAAATTCAAAGAACAGACAACCGGTTTTGTAGTATATTAATATTCTTTTAAAAAAAAAACAACTGATTAAATCCATCTGTTTCATTAATCTTCTTAATTAACTTTATAAAGCATAACATATACACAAAATCATTCAGAAAGCGATCGTGAACAGAATGGTACCAGCTTTAAGACGATTGGATAGTACCAATCCTTATCAGCGCAAAACGGTGTCACTAGCAAAGATTCGTCAGGAGTGTTAAACTGCTAGCAAATCAAAAAAAAGATATGTTTAATTAATAAAAGTATATTTTTAAACGCAAAAACATGATTCTTAATTTATATACATCTAATCGTTGCCACACAATCAACACAGACGGAAAACAAATGCAAGCATATGCAAATCTTAAGTAATCTGTTCAGCTGAGGTACCCGGCCACGACTAACAATTTTTAGCAATGCTGAATAATATGAACGAATGCCAACGTTTGCTTATATATGTATTCCCGGCTTTACACCTTGCCTATTGTAATTTTAATATACACTCTGAATTTAGCTCTAGAGATTCTTGTATAGTAATGAATTATGTTCAATTGGGAATTTACTAGTGAATGTGTGAAATACGAAATCTCTTGGGCCTGAATATAATGAATATAATGGACTGAAAAATTTGCATACGAAAAAGCTTAATATGTGTGTAAAGTTTGTCATATTTTTGGTTTTATATTATTATGTGAAATTCCGTAGGTATTATCTATTTTATTACATATTACGAAAGTTTTCACACACAAAATGATTTATTTTTTACTGCCCAATGTAATTAACAACAGCCGCTAAAATCGAAACCATGTATATCTATTCCAAAATTATATGTTTTTGTTATTGTTTCTTAAGATATTCAGAAATTGTAATGATTCAGTTGTGTAATTTTAACTTACTCATTTTATTAAATATCTTACCTCGTTTTTGTATTGTTTCGTATTTTCAAACTAAATGTTTTTAATGTATTGAATCAGTCTTTTTAGTATAGTGTTTTTCAATTACCGCGCTTTGATGTTATGTGGGTAATGAATAACAACTGATCCATTTTGTAAATATCATGGTCGTCAAAAAATTATCATAAATGTTGAATAATTCAATAATCGACTATTAGGGGAAAAAAATGAGTTGGTATGCCAAAGTGAAAGGCATTCATTGCGTTTTCAAAGGAGTTTACGAAAGATGTGTTGATTATCGATTATTAGCTGAGATCATTCGTCTCTTTGCACTTCATATTATTGCACAAAAAAAAAGAAATAACATCAGTTGATAATCGGATTAATCATCGGAACACGCTTTTCGTAAACTTTTAACACCTATATTCGCCTTTACTTAAATTGGCAAGGCATCTACGGAATTATACGGAAATTTTTGACAGAGCCTACAGAATTTCAGTCACAATGAGGTGGCAGCACTGTGATCATATCACCTAGGCTTAGGAAGGCGTAGCGCAGCATCTATTTACAGTTATACTGATTGATTCTGCACACATTTATATAGTTCTGTGTATATCTAGCTGTTGGGGGACGTGAAAATATGAATTATTATTATTATTATTATTGCTTGACTGATAGCAGAGTGACTTGCACGCTTGGCTATTAATGTGTAGTCTGGAGTTCAAGTCTCACTCTGGTTAATTACGATAAACGCTTTCTTTCCGGAGTCGTAATGTTGATTAGGAGGGAGATTTGACTCTGTGGGGCCTGACAAGCTTAGGCTTAGGCATTACCCAAAAAAAAATAATTATTATCTGATTCATATAAATGATGATAATTATTCAAAATTTGACAATACCAAAATCAATATCACAAGGACTGTAATATAGTAATAGATACGTAAATATCCGATCACTCCTTGCTGAATCATATTTAATTAATTCAGGACAAATCTAATGTAGTGCGGAGTGTTTGGCCATACGCTGCTTAATATTCAACCTATAAACCAGTAGCATTATGCTCTATTTAATTTCTTTTTTTCTTGGTTTTCAGGTCGGCAATATTAAAAACATGAATGAGTACGACGTTTCGCTTTATTGAAAAGCTTTTTCAAGTATATAAATAAATGTAAAAAGTGTGAATTATAAATAAAATGTTTTTGTTTAATAAATGACAAATTGTTTTGTTTACTATGATTTGAATATATTATTATGTTTTATTTAAAGATTGCGTTTTAAAATAGGATGTTTTGATTATTTGTTTTTGAATTTTGTAATTAAATAGTTGTTTAAAAATATTGTATTTAGTTATAAAATTAAATTATATAATTTTGTGAAATATTGTGTATCGGTTTTATCATTGACTGCATTTTTATGTTTATAAATTTGAATTATTTCAAGTATATTACGTGTTTTTAAATTTTGTTCTTTGTTTAAAATTGTTACGGTTGTTGAAATCAAAGTATGAATTTTGAGTTATTTCATGTTTTTTTAAAGCTGTAAGATTTTTATTATATTTGTGTCCTTTTATTCTATTTTCCAAATATTGCATGGTTTCACCTATATAAAGCGAAACGTCGTACTCATTCATGTTTTTAATACTGACGACCTAAAAACCAAAAAAAAAACAGAAATTAAATATTATATACATGGTCAAGATTTGAAGCTTTAAAAATAGCATTATGCTCTGCTATTTGTTAAATTTTGAAGTACCTGCTTACTTTTATATACAAATACGACATTATTTCGCACAGCCAATATCAAAATCATATATAGACCTATTTTTTTTGTCGATGTCAAAATATCGAAATTAGTCAAAAAAGCAAATGTATAAACGAAACTTTCAACCCTAAACCGAGAATGAATTGTAGATGGCTTTTAAAAACACTTTTTTAAGGAGAATACTAGCAATTGAGTCTGCATGGAAATTACTTCAGAATATCATTATAATATCTGCTACGGTTACCTATACTTTTTTTAATTCCCAAAGTACATTGAATAAAATTGTTTCTTGTTCTATTTTATTTCCCAAATAACGATTTTAAGCTTGATTACAACAAATAAAATAGTGGCAGTTTCTCTGACAGTTTGTAACCTAATTTTAAGGTATTATCAGTACCTTCTTGACTTGCTAGAGCGATCGGGCATTGGGAAGGTTGGGGGAAGTTTATTATTAAAATTAAATCTTAATTTCAACCAAGTTCAAGTAGTTATATTCTTTTGTATATGTATATTGATCCACATTGCAAACTAGTCAAAGATATTTTTCTCTACTAATAAATAAACCGAGGCGGAAGCAGTGCGAGAAAGCAGAAAACTTGCCTCCACTTTTGCCCTTTGGAGACAAAGTCGCAACTTGTTAGCGTCATCCGAGAAAATACCCCTGACAGTAACAATATACACACGTAGATACGTAAATACAGAAAGACCGCGTGTGATTCATCCAAAATTCAACGTCAAAGAAAAACTAATTTAACATGAATAAGTAATTTCGAATAAATATAAAAGTTGCGGTGCGCCCAGACATCAGACGCGCCGGCGTTAATACGAGCCTGTTAGAGGCTAGGGGAGCCGCGCGGAGTAAGGGGCGGAATTAACTAATATAATATTCTATTATTTTTTATTCGACGATCATAAAATATGAAGGGGATGTGTATTTTTTTCCAGAGTGCATATAAATTATTTAGATTCGAATCCATTGTGCGAATGGCGCTCGGGTTCCGTTGGAGCGAAGGGGGTGGGGCGCAAAGGGCGACGCGAATGGGGATCGCTATAGTGTGTATTATTCAGACGGTACCGCTCTCCCTTATACATTTAATATGATATATCTGCACGGTGTAAAATAATCATGGCTATCGCCATCGGACTTAATTTATCGTCGTTTAATTGTGAAATATAGAAATTCATTCATATTTATGGCTGACTGTACGTCCGTACATAGTTCTCTGCATAATTAAGAATTATCTGCCGACGAATTTAATTAATATGTAACTGAAGATGCGTCTGCTTGGTGTACGATTTGAAATAAATCTTGTAGAACATCATAGTTACGTTACAATATGAAGAAACAAACCGGCAATATGAGCTATGACTTTTGTTGACTATACATATTTTTGAATTATAAGCTACGTTTCTAATATTACAAAAAATGCCTACAAATTAGAGATGCCTATAAGCAATACGTATCAGCTACAGGGGGTAGAATCAAACATGATAACAAATATTTTTGGTCCTTCGTAAATGAACGCAGGCGGGAAAGCAGATTTCCTGCAAATATGACTTTTGACGCAGAGGAACTTAAGGATCCACAGAATATTGTTGATGCACTTGGTGTGCATTTTAGCGAAGTTTTCCAGGATCCTACCATATTTGATTATAATACGTGTGCGGTGTACGACATAATGTGGCTACCATCTGTGAGGAAGGCGTAGCCATGAGAAAATTGAAAAATGTTTTTTACTGCAGGATATAATCGCATAAGGGAGGGTTGGGAAATGGTGCGCAGTTAAGCAGAAAATGTGTTTGTCTCAATAAGAATGAAGGTTTTCTAAGTTGAGGACAAATTCAGAGTCACTATTCTTCTACTTTATTGTAAGTAAAAACAATATTTGCATAAAGTATTGACGTAAGGAAGTATAAATTTGAAATATGTGGAAATGCATTTGCGCACATTTACCGACCAGGCGGTTAATGATGCGCATGGTTAGGGAATGGTGCGCACTAAGCCTTGATTGAAAAATTACAATACTTTTCACAAATCAAGTTTATTTTCTGAAATTAAACATGAAATCAAAATTGTTTATGAGCAATAGTCACACTTATAGTTTTCTGCCGTGTCTGCACCTGTGCACGCCGCATGGTTCCATGAAGCACACAACACACAGCGGTACCATACTTCGTTTTTGCCAATTCCCCACATATGCCACACATTCAATGGGGCTCGAAGGCATTGGCAGCGGAGGGGTATGAAGCTCAGTTCAACATCGTCCAGTTCGTCGTCGTCACATATGTCAGACAATCTTCATCCACGGAGTCGTCTGATGAGTCAGATTCTGCATCTTTCTTCAGTCTCTTTTTTCCTTTTAGCTTATTTTGCTTGTGTTTCACTGCTGAAGCACCTGCGGACCAATTTCTTTTTGTCCGTTTTGTTATCATTTTTTCTTTCAGACTTTCTTCTCCCTCAATCTTTTTTTTCTTCAGCCGCTTCTAATTCTTTCCCGATAGGGGTGCTTGTGAGGATTTTTGAGTTCTGCTTTTTTGGTGGTTTTCTTTTATTTCTTGTTGACCTGTTTCTCTATAGAGCTAGGGCCAGAAAAGAAATATCTTTGGATGTACTAGGCTGAGACACTTGCAAATTGATTAAAGAATTTAACCAATATCGGGCAATGAATTAGCAGCTTCAGCTCTAGATACAGCAGAGTCATCAGCATCAGCAGAACAGCTTCTATTGCGTATTCTCTTACATGCTTGGAAGGAGCAAAATCGTCTTCTTTGAACTTGTCCGGATCCAATGGGCAGATTCCCGCAGTGCGAAATCCTGAAACGCACTTCTCCATCGTCGCGACTTTCATGTAGGCTTGTTCAATAGTTCAGCTATATCATACTCTGTTATTTTTTGGTGGCAGTTGTAGAGAGGTACAGATCATATTCTCGGTAAAGAGCGTTCTTCATGGACTGAAAATGTCAAGTCCAGCGGCTGAAGTGATCCGAAGTGTGGGTGAAGAGACACCATATGGATATTGTTCTCTCTACAGAAATTATAAGCGGAGATCGAATGTGCTTGAGTGGTGTCTAAAACCAAAGTATGGGTCGTAGCTGTAGGTTTTGAGTGCTTGCCATGTGAGTAACCAGTCCAGAAATAGCTCAGAATTGGTCCATCCCTCTTCGAACATCGATAAAGGGCCCCCATGGGGCTTTTTTTGAAGAGTTGCTGGCATCATTTTCGGGATAAATAAGCATAGGGATGTAATTTCCTGCTGCACTGGCACAAAAGAACACCCGTTATAGTTCTTCCTCGTTCAGCAGAAATAGCCGAACCAATTTTTTTGCTCCTTTGGCTCCGTAAACCTTGGACTGTTGTTATTCCAGTCTCGTCCATGTTAAATATTCTGCTTGTGTTCAAACTTGAATTTCTGCATCAGAATCTGAAGATTGAAGTAAAATAGTTCCACAGCTTTTTATTGAAGATGCGATCCGATTCAAACTGGTGCCCTCCGGCTGCCTAAGTTTTTTACAGGAAACTTTTCAGGAAACCATAAAGCCATGCTTTTCCAGCAAGACCCGTTTTTCGATTAAAATTGTGATTGATTGAGTGATGCTCGCATACCTAAATGCTAGCCTTCTGAGCCACCAGGAGTCAATCGTAGAATAATTTAGAAAGCAACAGAATATATTCCTTCAACTCGACTTCAGTATCTTGGGTGAATACAGTCTTACGGCCTAGACGAGGTAGCTTCAGATCATCTTCTGACGAGTTTTTTCTCAGCGTCGATTCGGGTATTTTAAAACATCTTCCCACTTCTCTGATTTTTCTGCCATCTTTCTTATTGCATCCAGGGCGTTTTGCAGATCTTCGGCTGTGTAGGAAAGGATGGTTGTCTTACGAGTGTATTTCTGAGCATCTAAAATCAAATAAATATTTGCTATTTACAAAACACACACAGAAGGGTAATCGTGCGCACTATTCAACTAGTGCGCACGATTACCCTCGGTGTTGTTTTGCATAATTGCTAAAATTTTCATAGAAAAAACTACTTTTAATTGTAGTTGGACAATACTAAAACATTCCTCAAACACTACATTTCAAAGACATACCTCATGCGAAATTAATGGATAAAAATTTGTGGACTTACCGCTTTTTTTTCGAGCACCAAAATTACAAAAAAAAAGTAAACAAACCGACCATGTGCTTTCACCTCGGTCGTGTGCGTACTGGCATCACGTCCGATTGCATTCGGAAGTCGTGTGACGTGTCGTACCCTGCGGCATCGCTCAACTGACCTGTATATGCCGCGAAATTCAAAATAAGTTGGAGCGCACGATTACCCGCCGCGCACCATTACCCAACTCTCCCTTACCTAGTTTTTTGGTAAAAGATTTTGCCGCCATATTTACCCAGCTACTAAAAAGTTTATTCAATGTATCTTTGCCAACGGCCACTTTCCCCACTACTTGGAGAATAGTGCGAGTGTGTCCTATTTTTAAGGCCGAAAACAATTCGGATGTACGCAATTATGGACCAGTATCGATTTTGTCAAATTTATCCAAAATCTTTGAAGCTGTTTTGTATAAACACATGTCTCGGCATATTAGAAACGAGATATTCGAGTATCAGTATGGATTTATAGAATATTGATCGATCACCCAGTTGTTTTGTTTTACATAGAGTGTCTCAGGAGATGGATGCTGCGGGACAAGTGGACGTGATTTAGGTGACGTAATGTTGCGTAAGTTGTCTGAGTCTGGATTGTATAATTCTTTAATACAGTTGATGAAGTCGTATCTGACACAGAGAGAATTTTTTTTCACCTACAATCGATTTGATTCTGTACTGAGGGTGGCAACTTCTGGTATACCACGGCGTTCCAATTTGGGACCACTGCTGTTTCTAGTTTTTATTAACGACTTGTCCTTCATATTGCGTAAGAGATGTTTGGTGCTTGCTGAGGATGTGAAGAAGTGTCACAATTCTGTTTATAATACTAATTTTTGGATGTAGTCGACAGTTAAAAAGGAAGGGTGTATCATTGCCCATCTTGTGAGTCAAGCAACAATATGCGGCACCGATATGACCGTATGACCATTCGGACAACAGTTTTCAGCGGCTCGGTGTGTTCCGGCACCTAAGCCAAGGGCATTCAAGGGTGTAGTGCTGAGATATTATTATTATTAATTTTTGGATGTAATGAATTACTTGATCACTTATATAGGCTGATTCGCCAAACTTATCCATTAAAAGTTCTTGACTTTGCAATGATATCTGGATTTTGAAACTTGGGAGTTAAGCATAGTTGGCTATAATCTATTTAGAAAAAGGAACTCCATCCATGACGCACACCCAGTTACATCGAAATTCATGGCCAACTTTGTTATTGTAAATGTAAACCTATATTTTTTAGTGCATTTTTAGATTCTTCTAGACAGTCTAAAGCCAATTTTATAAAACATCTACTTACCTATTTGTTATCGTTTCAAAGTTATCTTAGTTTTTGTGAAAAAAAGCACAAAAAAAAGACGATGCATTAAATGCGTACAACAGCTATACAGACTATACAGTAAAAGGTAGAGAGTTTTTATGTTGACAGTGAAGGGTGTGATTCCTCTAGTACCTAACCAAGGAATAAAAAGTAAACAAATTTATACATGGCATCCAGCAAATTAGGGTTGATTTGCCATAACTTCTTAGTACTCAAAACTGTTTTTTCAAATGGAACACCCTGTATATTTTTACACCATGTGATGTAGAATTGAATTTTCTACCAAAAGCTATAGGTGTTCTTATACCTACCTCTATCGCTTCTTTCAGGATTGGTGATTTTCAGAAAATATAGTTGAATTAGTATTTAATTAATAGTAGGCGGTGAAAAACCATTTTAATTTTAGTAGATGTTTTACAATATTGGTTTTAGAATGCCTAATAGAACATGAAAAAGCACTAAAAAATTAGGTTTCTATTTATAATATTAAAGTGCCTGTGATTTGGATGTAATCGGAAGTGCGAGATGGATAAATTATTTTTTCTAATTAAATCATAGCCAACCTATGCTTAACCCTAAATTCAAAATCAAATACACTCCAAAGTCAAGTACTTTTAATGGCGCATTCTAGCCGTATCACCCTGTATATGTTATGCTAATATAAAGAATTTTTTTTTAAGAAAACTTATGGCATTCCCATGCAAGTTCCACTCAGCCCCATTATTGACGCACTTGCTTTGTTCCAGAGATGAGATGATTTAAATTATCGACGAAAGAAAGAAAGTTCGGATTTGCTGTCATATGTAACCAAAACCAATCGAAACGTGATGATTTAAATCGTCCCTCGCATAGAATGAATTCACATCAAGTGCAGTAAATTTTTACGATGGTAATTTGGCTGGTTATAAATTTAAAATAACTAAAAACTTATTTACAGTTAACTGTTTTCAGAGTCAAATCCCTAGCCCAAATACTGTTTGTAATACGGCTTCGACGTTTCTTAGCAAACATTTTTTTTTTTGATAAAGCCGATAAGGAAAACAACTTGTTCCGGGTAAGAATGTAAGTAATTTGGCAATTCATATACCACATAAACTTAAATACCATCATGTCATCTCGACAAATTCCTCGCTAATCTGACATCGGCGCAATACCATCTCAAATAGATGCTATGCAATAATCACAAAATTTTTGTGTTTACAAATTATACTTGAAGATGTTGCCAACTTAAGAAATGCCACGTAGTGAATAAAATTACAAAGAAGCTTTTTTTGTTTTCAATTCAATTAGGACAAAAAAAAAATTAAAAGACAAATTTAGTTATCATCATATTTGCCTATGCAGGCGTAATAATAACTCATGGCTGAGTCGATGCCCCTGTAAATGGCGAAAACTGTTGGGGATGCCAAGGCATGAATTATTATTGTTAATAATAATAACAATAATAATCTTCAGAGTAGGGAAAAAGCTAAAATATAGGAAGAAGTTACCATACTATTATAAATTATAAAATAGTGGATCTAGAATTAATTGTTTTTTTTCTATCGTATTAGGCAACTCATAGGAGAACCAATAATACTACAGAAATGAATAACGAATATACATGCATACGTATTTGTATGGACAAGCAATTTATATAAATGGAAAATAAATTAACAGAAAAAGAAATTCAATTAACAAAAAAGAAAACGACATATACTAAATTGTGTGGTAGCTAAGTTATAAAACTTAACCCAGAAAACACGTTAATTACATTTCATTATAAATGAGACTTCCCTTACTTTGCTATTGATTTAATTTTTCGTATTAAATTTTCTTATTATTACTGAAGTAGTAATAAAACATGTACCATTGTATTTTTCTAGTATTCCCTATTGCGCAATCTCTCTGTATATACGCACACGTTTGTATATAAAACACATGCAAACCGAATTATTGCTTCGTGCATGTATTTATATACATATCTGTACTAGTATGTGTACGCGTACCCAATATACGCTGTTTTTCTTCAATTTGTTAGCATAATAAATTGAATATAATATATATCCGAGTAGTGTGATAATAAACAAACCTATAATTAAACCAGTATATGTATGTATTAAAATATAAATTAATATATTTAAATATTAAAACAAAAAACATAATTCAATGCCCCGCGATATATTTATATTTATACCCGACTAACACACGTGCCATTCAAAGCATGCCATGTATGTATATATACAACGCTATTCATGTTACATAAACACATTATACTTCTATATTTATTTATATGTTATATGCACGGTACACATGTATAGGATTATGAATACCTAAGCTGTATGGATAGGTATAGTTTATTGCGGAACTAAACTTATTTATTTTGACCAGGTTGATGGTGTTATTTCTGTATTTTAATTTATATTTATAATTTTTTATTGGCGTAAAAACATCTACCAAACTACCCGTATCTACAGCGTGGACGCATTATTCTTATCTTACTTTAGAGCGTATGAGAACTACAATCTGGGTTAAGTGAAATGGAACATTTCGCATTGTAGATAGAATTTAGTGTTCGGATTCTGAGCTAATGTAAATACACTATCTGCAATTAAGCACATACCAGTCGCAAATTGTTTGTATACATCCCAAAAACTTTATAAATTTATTTCTGAAGCTCAGTTTATACGATGTTTAACATGTGCGTTTGTTTAATTTTTTTATAACATCAAGTTTGTTTTAATTGCATCAGTCCGAATAATAATCGCATCATTGGCGTAATTGATAGTAAGATATTCATTCCGAAAGCCTTATGATATCATTAAACAACTGCGGGATCAAAACTTTTAGTAAAATGGCACTTCGGCGTGAACTCACAAAAAATAGCAAAACATTTGATAAAAAGCTTTCATTATTTGAGTAACTCACTTCTCTACTACATATATAGAGGCCCAGAAGCTGTTCTAAGAGTAACTAGAAACACAGCACCACAGCAAGTAAGAAGCTGGGTCAAACAGAAACAAAAAGAACACTTGGCTAATACAACTAGGCAAACTCATGGTAAGAACTTTATTAAGCGACCATCAAAAAACAAAGGCTGTAGAACTACTGCAGCTCAGCAGAAATTATCTTTGCTTCGTAACAGGTCTCCTAATAGGACGCTGTACACTGAAAGGGCGCCTACAGGAAATTGGGATCAACACTGGAGATACCAACTGGAGACTGACCAACAAGACAAATAGTTTTGGCAAGCCAAAAATAAACTCAGAGGATTACTTCGATGAACCAGCCAGGGACGTGTACAAATTAGTGTAGGGTACAAAGCCCCTTTTAAAAACTGAATTCTTTCATTATGATATGAAGTGAAAAGACACCAAAAGAGCAAGCTCACATCGCTGTTCTGCTGGAGAATAAAAATCTGCGTATCAATTTCTTCTTCTAATTTGAGTTCTTCGTTTCTAGTAAAGCTAATTACTTAGCATCAAATTACAGCATCCTGTACCATAATTCCACCTCCACCGTCAGGTCTTCGCGAGTTTCTTTATGCAAGATATGCCAACATTAAAGAAACCTATTAGTACCATCAAGAATACAGCGTGCTTCATCATTAGAAATTTGTTTCCAAGTCATGTAAGTCCTAGCAAATACTCGTTGATTTCTGTAGTTAATTATTAAGACAGATTTATCTTCACCTTTCTTCTAATAATATTTTGGAACGCTTTAAAATGATTTATACCATTAGTGCTAATACTCTTACAGTGCCTTTAATTTGATGAACATTTGCTCTTTTCGATTGGTAATTGCTGCAGTAGGCTTTCCTCTCCGTTATTCGGACATCATTTTCAGTAATTCAAAAATAAGACCATTCATTCATTTAGTTAGAGTGGGCACCTATAATCCGGGCACTTGAGCTAGGTCCTCATTGCACCATCTATTTCATTCCATAAGACCATATTTCGTGGCAATCTTCTTGCTGTATCTGGTAGAGAATAATTTTCTTGGTATAAAATATTAAATTCCAACATTTGGGCTTTTACCAGCATTTTGCTTATATATAATCCTCCATATACAAAGATATATTGGCCGCAAAAGTCCTTTCCTAAAAATCCTCTGAAACATCGCACATTTTTTTTTGTACTACACTTAACCAAGCAAAAACTGTTTGGGTTTCATCTAAAAGTATTTTTGTTAACAGCAGCATGATGTTTTACTTGTACCCATATAAGTTCGATGGGGATAAGGCTGCAGCAATAAGGAGGTAATCTTAAAATTGTACATACGATCACTGTCCCAACTGCCATTTTGATCAATAAATGTATGTGATGGGATTATCGACAATATATCTTTTTTGCAAGTTAGAATAAGTAACTCAACTTTTAATTCGTTGTGAATAACTATTCCTTCATTAAGAAGACATGCAATTAATTTTTGCTTCTTCCAAACAGCCATAGGAGGAAATTCTTCTGCTCTGTTTGAGTGGTAAAGGACACTACCCATAACAATATTAAGGTTTGGTTCAAGAAAAGGAAATGCACATCTCATCCAATCAGTGAGCATTTCACTATTCCGGTATTCATAATAATTTCCTGTTTTCTCCTATTCGAAGAAGAATAGACCCCTTTCAACGACACCATGTTCACCACCAATATACAAAACAATTAAACGTTTTCCTTTGCCCGCAGCATGCTTCAATTTAATTGAGACTCCTTAAACGAATGCTTGTCTTGCAGTATGTACTTCGGTGTCTTTCCATTTGTTTGCTTCTTATGATCTGCATTGACCTAAGTCTCGTCCAAATAATATGTTTTTGTATAATTCAAACAAACTTTCGAATGTTGTTTAAATATTGACGCCTCCATAAGACAATAACTTATCGTTCCATTAGAACACTATTTCGATTTTGTTTCATCTAATTAAACCCCAACTTTTTCAAGATTTTCCATAGTGTCATTTTTTTCTCAATATTGGAAATATGTCATCTGCATTAATAATCTATAAGATATATTATGTTGAGGTGAATGCAAAATAAATAGTCTTGTGGTATTTATTTCTTTTCCAATATCCCACACTGTTCTCTCACACAGCCCAAGTTGTTTTGCAGTTATTTTAATGGTTGCCGATATGAAAGAGTCCTGTTTAAGCTCCAGACATAAATTATAAACAAGCCATTTTTCTTTTCTTACTGCCGATATGTTTTTTTTTGCAGCATTGTCTGATGGCACTGCAGGTGGATCAAAAATGTCTCTTTATCGATCCATAGTATGATAACAAGTGCTGCTAACACTATCATTTTATATAATTATTAAAACGATATTTTCAAATATTTAGTACCAGTCATCAACAGTGTAGAGATGTAAAAAAGACTATTTTTATGACAATCTACTTATAAAAAAATAACGATGTATTTTACAAATTGCATCTCAGTGAAAATTCGTTTTATCAAACAAAAATACTATTATTTGCTAAATAAAACATTATTTTTCGTATGTATGAATTCGCCTCGGCCATTAATCTGTCTTATCTTACTGCTGCACTCTTACAATAAATGGAATTATGTAGTTCATTATAATTTGAAGTGTTAAAAAATTGAACAATACACTGTTGAAAATTTTAACACTTTTTTGACTAATTTAATAGTCAGGAGAGGTCCACACTGTTTTCGTGTTATTTTGTCGAGAAACTATAGAAGTTTTAATTTGACGAACAAAGATAGTCAAGTATTGTCTATGCTAAGGGTTATTTTGTCCAACTAACACGTGGAATTATGATATACTTCTAGTCCCATTTTATTTGATCTAGACTAGACAAATTTACTAGCTGTTTAACTAAATGAATACGATCTATTGGATGATTTAACACCGTTTTCTAAACACAACGTCTTTTTAATATGCAACTCCTATTTCTTAGTGCTATAATATTCTCTCTTTAAGACGTTTTCTCAATTATAAATATACAGAACCACTCATTCAAAAGTTTTGGTTTCAACTAAACGTACTAATTTTAAAATGATTTTTTGAGAACCATTATAAAATTAAGTGAATGTTTATGCTATTTGATTCAAATCTGAACTAATTACGTAAATAGTTGTTCCCAATACATCTTTAAGATGTTGACATTTTTTATGCCCACTGGAATTAACGTTTAATAACACAAGGTTACACTTTGCAGGTCAGTCACATTTGGTGGTTTGTTTGGATATGTTAATACGCAGAAACAAACTCCAAAACAGATACACGTGCAATGCAGGTGGTGCGTATAATGCAATACTGTATTAGATTAGGTGGGGTTTCTATATTTCTATCCGAGGGAAAAATTCCTGATCGGTTTGATGCTTCTGAATGTCTAGAGAAAATAGTAAATTCTCATATCGAACAAAGAAATTCACACCAAATTGTAGTAATTTCTGTTCTACTAAACACATGTAGTCAATTCGTCTGGCCAAAGTTTGTAAAAAATCAACACTAAAAATATTGACTAGCGCAAAATTAACCCAACACCGTAATAGTTCAAACAGTGTATGATATTGTGTAAATTACCACTTATATTATAATCACCAGAAGTCATCACCTGCATTATTATCAAACAAAATGAATGCCTCAACTCTGTATGTAACTTACAAGTAGATTGCATCTTTGCCTCCACTCTCCTGCCTGATTTCTTTCTTAAATACCTGCATTCTTCACGCTTATAACATATATAAAATTATCATCTTTCTAAATACGATTACGTATACTTATAGCGCACCACACAAAACATTGTATCTATTAATTAATCCGAATGGAAATTCTCATTATACATGAACTGGCGTTAATTGTAATTACCCCATAAATAATAGGTTGCGTATAGTATTTACATGTCAAAATACAGTCAACCATCACGCAGAGCTATTCCGATATACAAATACATTTTTCTCCGCTCTGCACTACAACAATAATTAGATTATGTTCATCTCGATAGATTGTACGTTCTATATTCATTTTTCCGTAGGATTATCATAACATACATAATATAACAAAGCGAAAATTTAGTGGAATACAATATCAAATACCGTGAAGAACGAAAAGGGTAGTTAATGCTGTTTATTAAATGTAAAATACCATATGAATGGAATTTACGGAATTAATGTATAAAGATGACTTTGCGTTTGTTAATACTGATAGCCCGGAAATCAAATATTATATACACTATATGCCAACGGTTGTTTTTGTTTCTTTTTAAATAAAAATAATGATTATACAACGCACATCGGGAATATCATAATACTGCTTGCGTAGTAGTTTTGGATAAAATAATAATGGAAAATTCTAATATTACATTATTATAGATACACGTATGAGACGTTTAAATAATACATTTTAAATTTATTATATAAGTTATTAATACCACTCATATAATACGGCGGTGCTAATGGTTTTCGATTTTATTGTTTGTCTATGCGAGTTTGTTTGTACCGAGAGAATAGATTATGTATAAATATAGAAAGAGAAATTAAAATTTATTAGTCGATTCGATTAGTATATTTATGTATATATCCATATAATATCGATAATTAGTTTTACACAACCAGTTTTTTCTTATTATATATTTAACATTGAAAAAATATTCTCAATGCCGCTTGTGGGTTTATGAATTAGTTGATTGATAGACTATTAAAAAATTGTACCGGATTGAATATTAATTTGCTTCGCCAAATTCACTTCACTTTGAAATATTAGAGACAGTGATAGCTTTTTTGCCTACTTTGGAAAATCTAAATTTACTAATCTATATAGTAATTCATCTAATATAAATATCAAAGAAGAATTGTCCTAAGCTCATTCCTTGGAGGAGACCTTCTTAATGTCGCACCATTGAAAAATTAATAGTTCATTCTTATGGAGAATTTTCGTACCGTGTGTATTTGATGGTTGCAAACTAATATTTTCCGAAAATATTGAATTCGTCACATTTCACCCCTTTTCTCTCTATAAACATATTTTAGCCAACAAGATTTAAGTGTAGTTGCAAGGTAACAGTCAGCGACGTGGGGGAATGAATAGGTTTTTTAATGTTTAAAAATCCTTAAGATTAAATCTGAAGAAAAATAATACCAGAAATAAAACAAACTTGCGGTATGGCCGGAATATTATTTGAAGACTGCTTGATTTTTTGTTTATCAACCAATTCGTCTATTAAAAGCATAAAAAGGAATAAATGGCAATTTAAAAGATGATGCATGCAGCGTAATAGCCGATGAACTAGCCAAGGAGGGCTCTAAGAGGACACTTCAGGGTAAGAACAGCATGTAGGATTACTAAAGATTTCCGCAAGAGAAGTGGAGAATTGGACCTGGTTAGACAAAGGAAAGTACATAAGAAATGGAGGTTCGACTGAAGGTCAAACTCCAATACCAAAATACAGTCTGATTAGGGGATGGGGATGTGTAGTTTCTCTGATAACTACTCAAGCGCAGTAAGAAAAAAGTTTAAAACCATTAACTGGGTTCGTAACATGGACACTGGCCTCTTTGAAAGCATCTTATAACACACACCAGAGCCCGGGTAAGCGAACCGTGGTGTGAGAAGGCGAACGTACAGGAGGAAACGAGTTTTACACGTAATCTGCAGCATGTGAGGAACTTAAAGGTACTCAGCAGAA
Source organism: Protaetia brevitarsis (assembly GCA_004143645.1). Taxonomy (NCBI): domain Eukaryota; kingdom Metazoa; phylum Arthropoda; class Insecta; order Coleoptera; family Scarabaeidae; genus Protaetia; species Protaetia brevitarsis. The sequence continues at coordinate 2,204,546 of RXPK01000152.1, read as the reverse complement.
ATTTCGGAGAAGATCTATTGGAGACCCTCGAAGGTGCTCAAGTTTCCACTGGCAAATACTCGGTCTTTATAGAGCACACCAAGCTGCTCGAGTGGAAATAAGAGAATCAATAGGGATGGTACAATGAGCATCAAGCTCAAGTGCCCGGACATCAAGTGCCCACCCTAACTTGAATGAATGAACGAATGAATAAAGTAATGCATGGTTATGTCCAAATTGAGTTAAAGTGTAATGATAAAAAAACAATTGGTATAATACTCAATTAATTGTAAAAAAATATCGGCTTACTAGTTTCGGTTAAATAGCTATCTTCAGGAATTTAACATGGCTATTTAGCCGAAACTAGTAAGCTGATGATTTTTTACAATTGATTATTATACCAGTCGTTTTTTATCATTAATTAAAGTAATATTAATTATCTAATTAATTAGATATTTAGTTGCTCTTTACACATAGTGTTATTACTGCTTTTTTTAATATGCTGACGATTATTTTCTCTTTTACTTTAAAATTAAAATACAGACGAATTCTTGGGGTACTTTTATTATGGTTTATTAGGCGTATTCACTGCTTTTATAAAATTAATAAATACATATCATTACTAGCGTTCAATATTCCAATCTCCATGTAACATGACAAATATTCCACTTGTACAAAAGGAAACATTTTTTTTTTAATTTAAGCTTAGTACATATACTTCAAATGTCTGTTATGAATTCAAAATACAATTTTTAAGATTTTACTTTTTATACTGTAGCTATTTATAATTATTAAAGTATTCTTAATTACACCAATATTATATATCTCAATTAAATATAAGATATAAGATTATGTTTTGGATAAGCCATGCAAAAAAAAAACACTTAATCAAAAAACGATTTAAACATTATAATTTTGTAGCTTACTAGCAGTTTATAAAAAAGGCTCTCAAAGTTTTTGGTAGAGCCTATTTCTAAAGTAATAAACAGTCACAATTATTATAAAAAATCATATGATCTAATCGAATCCTTAAAAACAATAAAAAGTAATAATTTTCAATAATTATTACTTAAAAAAAACATTATAATTTTGTAGCTTACTAGCAGTTTATAAAAAAGGCTCTCAAAGTTTTTGGTAGAGCCTATTTCTAAAGTAATAAACAGTCACAATTACTATAAAAAATCATATGATCTAATCGAATCCTTAAAAACAATAAAAAGTAATAAGTTTCAATCCGAAGAGAAATTGTTTAAACATATTGGGTGTTAGAATCTCCAACATTAAGTTTGAATACAAAATTTCTACTTGAGGATAGAGAAAGCTATTATATCTAATTTAAACTTTAAACTTAATTTTTATAAAAATGGTTATTTACCTTCCGAAAATATAAATTATACTATTGAATAGCTATCATTCCAAAATATAATTTTCTTTAGATAAAAAATAATATAAATTTAAATTATAACATTAAAGTCCATAAATACAACAATATTATGTCCATATCGTAGTGGGTATAATAAAACAATGTCTTCAGGAAGGTGCTTAAGTTATAATACTATTCAATTCAATTCCAAAATAAAACTATCCGGAATTCAAATTAACAAGTTCAAACAGCAGGTCGAATAAATGGAAAAAAAAGACAATAATTATCAACTATATTTATAATATGAAAACAAACTAAATTTTAATAAGACAAAAATTGAAGCTAACGAAAAAAAAGTACTACACTCCAAACATTTTAAAAGTAATTTATATAAAGAAAGACCAGGAGATAAATAATCCCACAGATATTGCTAAACTATCCAGAATATGCACCATTATTATTATAAACTTTTAATCTAGCCCTTGTATCTTCGATTTTACAAATATTAAAAATAAGATTTGGTTTCTTATATTATTATAAGTATAAATCTATGCAATCTGTAACGAAAAAAGTTGATTTTAAGAATTTAACTCATTGCATTCCTATAACGTTTGACATGTTCTTTTTACACAATTTTAAAATGTTCGTAAATTTGTTTATATATACTTGACTGAACAATTTATGTTATTAAAATTAAATAACTAAAATGAAAGTACAATTAAATAATTATATAATATGTAGTATAAATACAATTAAGAATTAAAGGTACTACAAACATTACAAACTTTTGTTCTATATAATTGAGATAATATTCCAGCAAATGCAAAAAAAAGGTGTTAAAGCTGTCGAAGCGGTTTGCAAGTTATTTACTGTTATTTTAGCCATGCCATTATCGAACCAGAAAATTTATTGAAAGAAAAATAAAATACCATTTAAGAAAATTGAGCAGTAACTGTATTTTTACACCTAAAAGTTATTGTTGTTATAGATAACTTTAAACGTATTTTACTAGTGCTTTAACAAATTTTAGATACAATTTCAAAATATCCTATTTATAAGAGTTATCTTTCTGTTTGCAGATCAAATGTATGGATACATGTGTAAAATAAAATATTTCGGTGGGACAAACAACTCCAGGACTAAGTGTTGTGGATCTTACAAGGCGAGCTGGTTATAAGAGTCCAAAATTGGTGCGAAAAATAACACATTGAATGGTTCATCAATTTATCAAAGTCGTCGCAAGTTCTAATATCTCTGGAAGCGAATAGGGCAATACTGACAAAATTAGATTAAAGCTAATACGTTTAATCAATTTGGGTATTTACTCTGTGTAAGTATTCTGATGATGCAAATAAAGTTTGTAAAAGCTATCCAAAAAGAAATGCGTAAATATTAGAATTCCATTTAAAATATTCTGCTTCTCTAGTTGGTTCTAGAACAATACTGTTTTGGTTTTTTTAGGAATAAACAGGAAAAAACTGCATTAAATTTCCAAGCTTTTATCCATTCATCGTCAACGCGAAAAGAATGTGAGATATCTTATTAAAATCGTTCCATAGGCACACTCCACCATCTTCGGCACGCTTGGAACGCGTTTTATAATGACGGAGAGCTGTAAAGTTCGCGGGATTGTGGCCGAAGCACTCCAGCACGCATCGAGAGACATTGGTGAATGCTCGCAATTATTCAGCGTGACGCTATGCAAAAAATCATGCCGACGACCGAACTAACATGGATGTATGTTAGAAAAAAATCGCCGGAGTCGACTTGAAGGAGTACATAAATACAAATGGAAGACGGTTGTAGATTATTTATGAAGTCTGAATTGGAATGTTGCGTATAAGTCGAAAAAAGGCTGGTAGAAAATGTGATTACGAGGTAATTATTTACCCAGCGTAAGGGAAATTTAAGCTAAATGTTGTTTTCTGTAAGTTGTATGGTGCTTTTATTACATGTTTAAATATTTCCTTTTTTGGTCTTTAATAGTAAAATTATTAAAACGTTTCGGTTTTTAATAAATCCTCTTATGTAACATTTTAAATAACATTATAAAAATATGTTGGTATGATATAAAATATATTGTAGAAGTGTGTTTGGTCGTAGAAAACGTTAGTATTTTCTGTTTTAATTTGAAATTTTAATTATTTGGTTAAATATGAGAAGCGTTATTACCTTTTAGTAAAAAGAGTATTTTATCGTTTTAATTATTTATTTTAACATTCAATTAATCAATTAATTAATTTTTACTTATTTTTTATTTACATCAATTTTTATATATGCATTGAATAATTTGAATGACACAGTTACTGAAGCTGTTCTTCTATATTTGAAAATAATTTATTTGTTTAATTAAATAAAACAAGAATTGGGTTTATTAATTATTGATTCACAATTTATCATTAATTTTTCCCCGAAACGTCACAAGCATAATAAAATTGTGAATCAATAATTAAGCCCAATTCTTGTTTTATTTAATTAAACAAATAAATTACTTTCATATACAATTTTAATTTTTATTCATGTTTTATATTTATAAATTTGAATTATTTGAAGTACATCGCGTGCTCAATCCTTTAAATTTGATCTTTTTTTAAAACTAAATACGCAAAATCAAGCGTTATTTCCAGGTTTTTTAAGCTGTAGAAATTTTGTTAACTATAACTTCCTATAAGTTATCTTCTTCTCTTTTCTAACTACTGCATGATTTCACCGATATATCTACTGGCACAATTTTGACGACTTATTTTATATACCATATGTGCTATTAATTTTCTTTTTTTCAATATTTGATTATTTTTTGCAGATAAGTGTTTTAGATTTTATTGATAAATTTGGACAATTTATAGAATATCTATTAATAAAGCAAAAGATATCATAATATTCCAATGCTTGCTATTTAAACTAAAGATCAAAGCACGAAAACAAAAAGAATTCGAACATAAATGAGCTAACGTATAACGAAATTTAATTGTAAATACCACATACCTTGGTTCAGTAATGTTGTGAATTGAAGTATTTTAACTTAAATATGGGAATGAAGACTCACCTGAAATAATAAAGAAAAATAAATTAAAATATTTAGTACCATTAAATATTTGAAATTCGTTCAAAATTTTTACTAACATCCAAAATTAATAGTATGACGACTATCAATGATTGAAGTCAAAATATTTAAATGATTTTCTTGCGTTCAATTCCATTCACTTTTGGATACACGATATGATAGTATTTACACACAAAAATACTATAAAACCTTTAAAAAATATGAAAATATAAAACGTCAATTTTCTTCTTATTTTACAATAACTTAAAACATATTTCTATATGGTTATGACCAAATTGAGTACTGTCTAGTGATAATAAAATATCAAAGGGTAAAAATACTCAATCAATCAAAATGTTTAAATGTAATTACTGGCTAACATGTTTCGGCCGAATAGCCATCTTCAGAGCCTTCTGTTATTAAAAAACAAAAACATAACAGTAAGTAACTTAGTAATTTAATAATTTCTCTTGCATCTGTTTAATTGTTATGTTTTTGTTTTTTTTTTTTAATAATAGAAGGCTCTGAAGATGGCTATTCGGCCGAAACATGTTAGCCAGTAATTGCATTTAAACGTTTTGATTAAGTTTTTTTACCCTTTGTTATTTTATTATCAATATGTGTATATCACAGACTGTGTGTGCCTTCGTTCTCCTCTGCAGCCTATAAATCTCCAGTTTTTCTCGCATTTATTTCAGATTGTATATACATTTAACATTATATTATGCATACACTTAAAAAAAGAAAAAAAACTGTTGCATTAAAATATTTCAGTATATACAGATAATCACAGTTTAGTATGATAATAGACGTGCACACTAGAACTATCGTAAACAAATTGTAAATCTGACAGAGAAAAGTCCTGTATTTGAATTAGTTTTTATATTATTTGACCGTGTTTGCGCTATTTGGTTATTGACGATGATTTATGTAATTTAATTATACTCATAGTATTTACAAAAAAAAAAGACCTAAACCGAAACCTAAGACCTCGACAAAATTGTCGAGATTTTGTTCTTATTTTACAATAGCTTAAAACATAATTATGTGCATAACACAAACTGCTCTGTTCCCCATGCAGCCCATAAAGCTCCAGTTCTTCCAGAATTTATTTCATACTGAAAATACTACATTATATTACATACATTAAGACACTTAAAGAAAAAAATGTGTTGCATTAAAATATTTCAGTATATACAAATAACTATAGCTTAGAGCGACAATAGATCTGCACCCTAAAAACTTTTATCGTAAACAAATTGGAAATCTGGGAGAGAAAAGTCTTAAGGAAGAAATCTTGTATTTTAATTAATTTTTATGTTTATAAGGGTTTGCTTATTGACATTGATGTTTCTTTAATTTTTGACCATCATTTCTAAAATCGTCACTCACTACGATTATAAACACGACGAAAATGAACCAAGTAAACGAAAACCATAATAACTCAAAAAGTAGAAGAGAGATTTATAGAATAAATGCATAGAATGATCTGAACATGTACAGAGCGCTCTATTTAAAAGAATTTAAATATACCCTACTGAGGTTTACCACCAAGTTTACACTTAGCAATGAATAACCAGCTTGAAAGTGTAAGTAGATCTGCACTAAGATATTTCAAAATGTGGTTCGCTTGTTCCAAGGGGTGGTTAAATTACAACCGCCTTCCTCAAAAAATGTGAGAACTTTTAGAAAATCAGAGGAATTAACGAATTTAGAGCTAATATGTGTTTTATATACCTTACTTTAAAGTTTAAAACGGATACATTTAAAAAATATGGGGGTATTGCATTTAAAAAGAAAAAAAAAAGTGAAGACTGTACCAAAGTTTCTAAACATACTGTATAAATTTAACAATAGCATATTTATATATAGCAAATCATGTCACCTCTGTAGAAGAAAGTATTCCAACGATGCGAGCCTAAGCTTTAATTATTCCCAGATCCAGTTCTGGACTTTCAGAGCCTTTTCTTGCAAGCTTATTTGCAAGTTCGTTGCCTGCTATGCCCTTATGACGCGGTACCAACACTAAAGTGACTTTGACACTTCTGGACACACTTTGGGCAGAAGTTTTGTAGAGTTTTCAGGCAATCCCAAGCTAGTTACGGGGTTATCTGATTGTTAGTGTCCTTAGGGCGATTTGCCTATGCGATAGGACATTAATCAGCTGATCTTTGGGTTATTTTTGCAAGGTCCTACGGACGCATGTTTCTATAGCTATCATTTCCATTTGTTAGACGGTGATATGTTGCGCTAATACCATATATCGTTTATGATGTAGGGTTTCTCCACATTTACCAGCTCCAGAACCTATAATTCTTTTTGACCCATCTGCATACTAGTTTTAGTTTTTTGAATCTTTGATTTCTGTTTGGTCCTCCACTCACTCTAGTCCAAGATAATCTTGAGGAGTTTGTCGAAGGAGAGTTTGGGAGTCGCCATGTCATTTCCCATTTTAAAGATAGGGTTTGCGACTTTGACCGTTATTCTGGTAAGCCCAGAAATATTCTGGGTACTCCAATATCCACCGCTTTTCAGTTTGTATACCCCTACTCTTGCTTCCTCTTTAATATAAATATCAAACAGGGGTAGATTTAGCGTGGTTTCTAAAGCAGGTGTTGGTGAGATCTTAGCAGCTCCAGTAATGCACAGACAACCCAACCTCTTTATATATTAGCGAGTTTAATACTATGTAGTCTTATATAATTCACCAAATGGTGAGTCTTGGTAAAGTATCATTTCTTGTGAGTTTTAAATAAAATAATCAATAAGCATGGTTTGCTTAACGCGAATGAACATTAATATATACAACGTTTCTCTGTAGAAACCAGTTCGTTCTCTCCAATAAGTATACAAACATATAGGAAATTCACTTAAAGTTGTAATATTATTATATGTAGGTATATATATACAGAAAACACATCTTTTTACGGCGCAATCAGAGAAAGCTCAAGGAAGTTATAACTTTATACTTTACTGGGTTGCTAATTGAAATTTCACGATCAGAGCACCACCGGGTAAGGAATTCTCATCGTTAATTTCAACCTAGATTTCGCAGCGGCACTTATTTATTAAATTAAATGTGCACTTTTCATCTTGACACACGCAATACGAACGGCCACTGGCGCAATCGTAATTAGGAAACGATAATAATAATAATAATAATAATAATAATAATTTTAATAAGCGGTCGTCAATATTTATGCATATGCGACTGTTAAAATTATTCGGAACGCATGTTAGGCGGTATTTCGCAATAAACATAATATTTAATACTGTGTTAAATACTTCAAACCAATGCGCGAGAAAGAAAAGGAAAGATAGACGGTTGCACAATATATGTTCGTATAAAGAGGCAGTGTGCAACGAGGTATTTTAACTGTTCCGTAAGCATATGTTGCGTTTCTTCTCTGTTCCTTCGAGGGCAGGGCATTTTTTTAATGTAGGTTATGTGACATTACGCAACGTGTGGAATGCATTCATAAACAATTAATTTATTTTTGGTTACGTACTGGGTTTGAATCTTGTTTTTCTTTTTGTATTTCTGTTTCGACAATGAAAAAAAAAAAAACTCAGAGTGGATTCAGATCCTATATCTACCACAGCAGTTTAATTTTTTTATTCTGGAAGTGCTATCTTGTTGAACTGATTGCAGTTTGTGTTGTTTGTTTTGTTTTTTCATCATCTATAATTTAAGAAAACCACACAGAGGAAACGTGAGCAATAGCTCATCTTACACAGCAGAAACCACCTCTAATGCAAAATCAGGGTAAAAGAAAACTTGAGATAAAAATTTTTCAAAACGATCCCCAAGCTGAAATGCGCAATACCCTAAGCTATCACCAAAATTTTTACGAACATTGTTCAATGTTTCGGTTGATATGTTTCGCGTACAATCTAAATAAAATCTCTTCAAAACAGAATGAACTCTTTTATCTTCAAAGCCACAAATTGAGGACTTAACATAACCCCATAAGAAAAAATTATTTGGGGCTAAATTGGTTGATCTATTGGGCTAGCGAATGGCACAACGCAACACACTTTTGCTGAAACCAAACATAGTGTATTATAGCGTTTTTAAGGCTTCCTATGTATGGTAACACAGTATTTTGTATAATTTTTTTTTTTCGGAACTTAAATTTCTTCATTAAAAGCATTATGTGGTCTAAAGGATATGCCAACACATTCACCCTTTGGGGATACTAAGTGCGAGCATTATATGTTGTGTTTTGAATTTCTTTAGGCCAATAGCGTGTAATAGAAGAATTATGGCGTCCATGCAACACGAAAGTGGATTCGTCAATGAATAAAGTGCTCTTTACCAAGATTTCGTCATTGACGTAACGTTTTATAACTGCTTCAAAAGAGTCTAATCTGTCATAATTGTCGTTAGGAAATATTTCATTCAACTTATAGCATGATCGACATTTATTTTTCTTTAAAACTCTATAGACCGTGTGGTGTCAAACATTCAGCTGCTCTGCAATTTTTCTGCTAGATGTATCTAACGTTTTTTTCTATTACGGCGCAAATTAAAATCCCTTTTCCCCATTTTGTAGTATTAGGGTCTTTATGACGATGCGAGCCGAGACCTGGCTTGGTATACCATACATAGATATCTACAGTCAACTATAATAGGTCTTAGGGAACTACTCGTCTTTATCTGCTGTACCAGCCTGATATACTCTGGCAGTACTCACTGGAAACTGTGTACATATTGCTGTGGCCTGGCACTCCGGGTTTTGTAAACTCAGTGTTTATTTTTCCAAGATCAAGCTTTGGCTTTGCCGCGCGCAAATTCTCACTGAAATTTAATATTTGTGTATTTTGCTAAGAATTTAGTAGTTTTGTTTGATGTATTTTATTGTTCAGTTAGTTAGTTTATTTTCTTTCCTCTATATGTTTAGCTTTTGTTTTTCATGTCTTAGGTCCTTCTTAAAAGGCATTTTCTATGATTTTTGGGGCTGGTGCAGCGCGCGCAATTGCTATTTTGTTTATACGCGTTGTGTGGCCTCTAAAGGAACGCAGTGTCTGAATTATTGTCGCGTATGTAAGTATATGTAAATTTTGAGCTCTTTGCATCCATTTTGCAATCTTTCATTTGTAAGGATTTGTTCGTTATTTTGTTAATTTTGATCATCATTCAGACAACTCAGTTTATTAATTGGTGTTATAATATTGTGCACAATTTATGTATAAGGCCCGTTAATAATTTGTTCTAGAAGTAACCGCGTTAAGAGTTTAAATTTTCCGTTTTTTTTGTTAGTTTTAATTTTATTGTATTTTAATCACCTCGGGGTAGGTGAAGAGTAGCTTAGTGCTTGTATTTGAAATTTCATTTTGATTTTGTTTGTTTCTCCACGTGTAATTTAATTAAATTTTAGTTTGCTTTGAATTTTTGAGACCACGTGGATTTTTTGTGGTATATGAAATTCCTTCTAGAACGAATCTACCATTTTATTTGCTAAAGGATTTGCATTGTCCTTTTTAATTGTAAATTCACGAAGGGGTTATTTTAATCCAAGACATTCAATCTTAAGGTTTTTTCCCCTGTTGATTCTAATTAAATGTTTTTTTTTTTCTTTTTGATCAATAAAATTTATGATTGTAAATATCATTTTAAATAGTTCTTTTATTTTTGATTTAGCCATTTCAATTATTGGGGATTTTAAAGAAAATCAATTTACTTACACCCACATTTTGTTTTCATGTTTAGTTCAATTCTGAAAATAACCTTGAGGTTATCTGTTTTTGTGCGCCCTTTTAAATCTTTATTTGCTGAGCTAGTTAAATTAATTTTGTCATTTTCAATTTCTTTAAACATATATGCTTGGACAATCAGTTCACAGCAATATGTTTCTTAACATGGTAAATGACAGTCATGGAATGGTGACCTAATTCCTTTATTTTTTGGAATATAGTTCATGAAATTGACAAAAATTTAGTTGTAGACGTTTTGATAAATTATGCTAACTTTTTGAAAAGAATTTACCAAATTGGCCAAGAAAAAAATCAAAGAAAACTGATTTTCGAGTTTCTTACTACAGTAGAACTCGTAAAATAATTAAGTAATATGCACTTTTCATAAAAAACAGCATTTTTCTTATAGTTAACATCATCTTCATTTTTTATTTTACGACAGAATCTTTTTATCTTCTTTATTATCGTCTTATTTTCACAATCATTCTTTTCATTTTTAAATCTGCTCATCCTTTAAACATGGTGTAAACATTCTTCATTCGCAGTGCAAACGTTACCAGCGTTTGGGTAAATTTAAAAGGCAGTTAATCACATATATTTTTAGCCAGTCTATGAATTTCAATATTTTCCTGCAAAACAAAACCACTTGCTGCACTTACTATTTGGTAAGTTCTCTGCAAAATTGCTGGATATCTTTCAGATATGCTTAAGCGTAATGGAATTTGAAAAACAAAAAATCATTTCAGCAACGTTTATCTGGCCCGTTATTCTTAAACGAATAAGATTAAGAATTTTCCATTATAAATTTTTGAACATTATTCCAAATATCTGCTTTCATTCTAAGGAATCCTGGTTTTGTATATTCCTCTCTCCAACTTTAAGACGCAAAATTGAAATGCACAAGATTGGCGAGTTTTTGAAAAGCTTACTTTGCAGTAGAGCTAAATTTCTATTTAGAATTCTTCACTGTATATAAAAGCATTAATATCCTATTCCAATATATTCAGGCGTGAGTTTAACATTTTTTCTTTTATAACGAATTCCAAATTATTAATTCTCGCAATACTTTCAATAGAGTACACGTAAAATCCTCCTCAGAACAACGACGCCACGTCAAAACACATTTATGAACGCCTTAGAAATGTTAATGAAATGTTATTAATTCTAAACAAGACATGACTCACTCGCATGTTAAATAATTATATCAATAATTTTTACTGCGTTCCAGAACAAATACACAAGCCCTGTACGTGTTTCTACGCCTCCTAATATACATATGTGTATACGTGTGCCATTTTATGCGTTGGGCTATTTTTCGTTCGTTTGCTGCCGAGCTATGACGAATGACAAACAACAAACACACAACACATTACGGGCTCCCATATAAAACACACTTGCATATGTGTATGTGTTTAACGCACCACACAATAAAACGATAAAGTCTCGACCTATTGTTTTCGCAATCGCGTATTTGTTGTATATACATTACTGATTTGATTGAAAAAAAAGAGCCATACGTACGCTATGTAGTAAGACTGCTTCGTAAAAGTGTCATTCTTTCTTTGCGGTTTGTCCGTATTGATAAGCTTCCATGAATGGATCGTGATGAATCGATAAATGGGTGATTAATACTACTAAATACTAGAAGAGCACTGATCAGTTGTACATATCTTTCTTTTCCATTGTCTTTTAAAGAGTGAATGAAATGATTAATGAATATGTAGGATGCAAACGCAACCTATGGGTATATTTACGTATAATCTTAGTAAAGCAATAAAAAAGGCTTATTTTCCAAATGTAATTTCCACCAAAACCGCAAGGCACTTACCATAATGAGAACAAACAAACATGAGATAAACCTGCAGATTTTTTTTCAACGTAGATTAGTGGAAATTAATAAAAGTAAAAAGAACTTATTCTTTCTAGTGGGCAGCGTCGTCAGTGAGAAAGCATGTGAAGCCTCATTTCAAGTTATCTCATAGTTAAGACAGGAAAAGCTCATTATTGCGATAATGCAATAAAAAATGCATAAAACCAGATGTTGTTGAAGTCATAATTGGCGGAAGGTTTAGTAATAATATAAATAAAGATACTGCCACTTTCAAATAATACTGTACCATCAAGTCGCTTAGTCGGTATTGTATATCCAAGGCTGAGTCACAGTCTATCGTTTCCCGTTTATCGGATAGGCGTGACCTGTATCCTTCTTTTACCATTAATAAATACATATTTAATTCGTACAACCCTTTTTTTTACATATGAACTATTTCGGCAAATGAAACTTAAGTATATCACACATCTTCTGCAGGTAACCTCGGAGACATTGAGGAACTAACTCAAACTTTCAACTAAACTGATATCGTACGCCGTGAAACTCATTCTAGATATTACAGTATTAACTTAATATACATAGAGCTGGTCAGATGACTAGTACAACGCTTTCAAGCCAGATGAAATCGCCCTCTTCCGAACGGATGAAAAGCATGGTTGCAAACTTATTGGATTTTTAAGTAAAAAATCGATCAAAGGATGTTGAGGATCACAGCGAGAAAGACTTCTAGAGAGAGATAGATAAATATACACATGTATTTAAGCGGTTTATTAGCGGTGATTAAGAGCGTTTGGATTACAGACGCTCTTACAGGAAAAAAAGTCTGATATCACCTCTGCAAAAATATACATAGACAACAGCTAGGCAATACAAACATCACCCCTCTCAATGCAATCGCAGTGAGCGTAAACATTTTGTGATGGTAGAAATTATAGGCAATAGATTTATTATTTTAAGATACATATATCAAGAAAAATATTGGGGATTATCAACAATGAACAAGCAAATCCATTCAGGCAGAAAACCATAAAAAAAGCACACATGAATTCTATATCTATATATCAAAGTCTATTGAGCATATTAGTCCATTCTTATACCCGATTTTGACGTCTATTGTAAGGCAGGTCTGTAGTCTGATAATTAGTAATTGCTGTGAGCCTCTATCAGATTAAAATTAAGGGAATTAAGATTTTAAATTTTTACGTAAACTTGTATTCTATAGTATTAAACGAATTATAACGTGTGAATTTTCATCTTTTTATCCTATTTTTATTTATTGTTAGTACTACTAGAGTCATCTACCAGCGTATAGTTGAGATTTTATTTTTCAATTAGAGTTTTGGAATCGTTTTTTATGTTTAATAAGTTCATTCTCTGCAACGTAGCGTTTCCTTTCTTTTGTTTAGCATCGTTTTAGTGGAACTTCTCGGGGCGACGTAATTTTAGTCCTGACGCAGTTATCCGACTCTTGGGAAGTTGGGCGTTGTCTCCACGTATGAGATCCCTCAAAAAGGCGTTGCAGGGTTTAACAATCTTCGTAGGCGACAACCACACGGTACCAATTATCCCCAGGGATAAAATCAAGATTGTCAATCCACAACAATCACATGACGGGCCTCCCAGATCACACAAAGAAATTTTGTTTCTGTATTTTTACGGAGCAGTCATGAAACGTGTCAACGCTACGGCTTTTCTTAGCGCGTCTCCCGTGCGCACCACGTGACTCCCTCACACTAATTGTAAGTAGGCCGGTACGAAAGGATGTTTAGATGAGAGTTCAACTAAAATGAGGCTAAACAAAAGAAAACAAACGCTACGTTGCAAAGAATGAACTTATTAAAGATAAAAAACTCTAATTGAAAAGTAAAATTCGAAGAACAGTTAAGCTACCAACCTAGCTCAACCACAAGTCGGTAGATGACCCTAGTAGTAGTACCAACAATAAATAAAAATAGGATAAAAAGGTGAAAATTCAAACGTTACAAAATGCTTTCGTGCTTTAATTTTAAACTTGATTTATACAACTTTTAACCTAAAAGTGTAGTCCAATTTATTATTTATGGGGTGCCAATAACTGCGTTGAATTGCTTGCTCTATCACAGTTATTGACACGGTAGCCAATAACTGTGTATTTTCATTGTGGCATATAATAACAAAATTCTTTTTTTTTCGGAATATTAGGACTCCCTACATTCGATAGAAATGAAAAATGGCAGGCCAAACTCACTACATACAGTTGTTGGCACCAGTGCCAATTACTAAAAAGCTGTTGATGCCAATCACTATATCCGTGTCATTTTTATATATTTTAGCAGTTCTGAACATGCCTAACGTTAAGAAACGTCGTGATTGTCATAAAGATATATGACGAGACAAAAATGCAGAATGCAATTGAAGCTATTGAAAACGGAATGACTAAAAAACAGGCTTCCAAAATATTCAGCATACCTCGTGCTTCAATACAAGTCTGAATAAAAACTAAACCATCAAAAACACGTCATGACTCAGAAATATGTAGTTCTAACTTTAGACGAGGAAAATAATTTGAAGTGTTGGATTTTTGAATGTTGTAACAGAGGTTTCCCACGGAGAATGTTTGGAGAACAGTTTTTAGATAAAGTTCCACGGCAGAACCCGTTTAAAGACAATTTTTTCCGGGCAAGGGATGGTGCAAGGCCTTTCTCAAGCGACACAAAGAAATATATTTAAGAACTGCAGAGGCAGTTACGTCTACAAGTTCAAAAGTGTCAGAAAAAGATATAAGGGGCTGGTTCGAGGAAATTCACAAGTACTTGCTCAAGGAAGGCTTGGACCATATTTTAAACGACCCTACTAGAGTTTACAATGGTGATGATAAAACGGGCTTCCATATGTGTCCTCAGAATAAAAAAGTGTTAGCACCAAGAGGAACAAGGAACGTTTATGAAATAGACATTGGACAAGCTAAAAGTTCGATCACTGTAATGTTTACATTTTTGGCGTCTTAAAATATTCCAAGTATTCATTTTCCATTCCAAGATTTATTTCAAAATGCATAAGTTATTAACATTTTTTGATATTTACATATACGAGTGCCTATGCTTTGTTTTTCGTTATTGGAATAAGTTTAATATAAACAAGTCTAATCACAAATATAATACCCGGCAAGAAAATTATTTACTTCCTCCGAAACATTCATCTTCAAAGTTTCAACGCAATTTAGAATTTATTATTATGTAAATTATTTAATCATTTGCCTTTATCTATAAGGAAAATTGAAAATTTTTATTCATTTAAAAGAGAAGTAAAAAATTTATTACTTCATATAAATTGTTACAGTTTGAATGATTTCTTTATCTATTCGATTGAAACCTGTGATTAAGCATTTTCATTTTTATTTATATTTTTTTTTTCTTACGACTTATTTCTTTCATGCTTATACTTCTTTTCTTTGTATATGCACGTTTTTGAAATAAATATTATTATTATTATTATTATTTAAAATTTTCATATAGCATCTCTATTCGAAAAATTTCATGATTAGTAAATAGGAAGTAAAATAATGAAGCTTATTAAAAAAAAAATAATTCTCGCATAGGATTAGGCGAGCATGAAAGAGAAGGGGTAATATGCTGCTTCATAATTGTAATTTCTGTTGCCTATGTATTAGAAGACTGTCCTCACACATAATTCCTTAACTGTACACATTTTTTTAAATGATTTCTTTTTTTTTGCAAGTTAAGATTAAAAATTGGTTAGAATCCATGCCGCACGTATTACTTAAAATGGGCAATTTGCGATGCACACATGTTTCTTATTATCCACACCGAAAGAGCGATGAAGTAGGAAGAGAGAGACAGCAGTTATCCCATCAATTCTCGCACGCAAAAAAGTGATCAATTAACATTCCCGCTTGATCTTTGTGTACCCATCCGCACGCTCTCTTTTACGTATCACGAACGAAAATAAATCGATCTGGATCGAGAAGTCGACGGAGCGAATATTATGTTTATTAATTAAAATAATCCTAACGGAACAAAAAATTCCTATCTTTATTATTATTATAAGAAAGAGAATGTCTTTTATAAAATGTGGCGCGGAAAAGGTGCAAAGTTCGTTTCGATCCTACTGATCTAATTAACATGATCACGCCACCTCTATAATGTATTCCGAGTATCGGTAGCCAGTTGTCTTTTTTTTTCTTTTACATCAGCTCTGTTTTTTTTCTTTCTTTTCCTTCTTTTATTATGCCTCTCTACCGGTCGTCGAACAATTAATTACTGCTAGCGTGTTCTGGAACTTCGAAAAACGGCGCAAACTTGTCATGTCCGTTTATCTGAGCCGTTTTACAAATCGACGCACGAATTCCGAAACGCGCTTCCAGAAGACATACGAAGGGATTCGAAGAAAAACCAGATCGGACGATCTGCTCTGACTTAAGCGCATTGATACGGACTCGGGTAGGAATTAAGATTCATCGAGCAGTCGTCTAATTATGTAAGGTCTGATTACGCGGATGTATCTTAAAAGAGATACGCAATTAGTAGTAAATTAAACGATTTATATGTACATAAGTAAGTACAGAAATGAGGCGGAGAGATTTAGCGCTTCCAAGCACGTGTGTTTTGTTATAAAAAAATTGCAATTCGCGTTTTGATACATTATATCGCATGTATAATTACGTACACATATATTTTATCAGATATACCTCGTACGGTAGATAAGTTTATCATTTTTTTTTCTGCTATTGAAAAAGAATGCAAACCTAATTTACTTCCAGTTAAATGTACACTAATTTTTTTTTTTTGTAAAATTCCTAATTAGGGCAATTTTCTGCGCTTAAAACCGTACAGGTATTTTACTTTTAGAAGTAATACTTCCAACTCAACAACCTCATGCCCACAGTTGCTCTTACATACTTAAAATCGATGTCTGCAAGGTGGAGTTTTCCTCAAGGTGTGGAAAATCCAGCGGCTGGTATTCATTAGCAAAGGTAAAGGTGATCCCTGCGAGCCATCAGCATACAGACCGCTCTGTATGTTGGACAAGACGGGTAAACTATTGGAAAGACTGCTGAAAACTCGGCTCCGGACTAATGTGGAGGATGCTGGAGGCCTATTGCCCAGATAGCACGGATTCAGGAAAAGTCACTCGACTATTAATGCCCAACAGGAGATAGTTAATATTTACCAAGCGGAACGAGGCAAGAGTAGGCATATCAGAGGAATAGTGACGCTAGTCACCCTGGATGTCAAAAATGCTTTCAATAGTGTTTGATGGGAGGTAATCCTCGAAGCTTTTGAAAATCGCTTATCAAACCGCATTATCTTCTACGAATATTCCGAAGCTACCTGCAAGATTGCATACTCAGATATGAGACTACGGAAGATTGGCGCACTATGCTGGTGGTATGCTCTATGGAACATCTCCTATGTTGAGATACTTCGCATGGAAATGCCTACAGGCACTTATCTGGTCAGATATGCTGATGATATCACGGCAGTGATTGTCTCAGCGAATACAGAGGATGCCCACATACGCCTCAATCAAGGTATGAGGAGGGTTATATCCTGGATGGGAGATAATGGACTGAAATTGGCCACACAAAAGACTGAGATCGTGTTACTGACCGAGCGCAGGGGCCCTCTGCAAATATCAACGAAGGTCGGCATGGAAACGATTACAAATCTGTAAAGTATATATCTAGAGATACTTCTGAATAGTAGAATAACGTATTGGGATCATATTTGCTCTGCTTCAAACAAAGCGATGCAGATGGTAACATCACTTAGCTGGTTAGTGGGTAGTATTGGTGGACCATCTGCAAGCAAGCGTGGACTACTAATGTCAGTGACGGGGTCGATACTTCTTTATGGTTGTGAGATCTGGGCGGAGGCTCTAAGAAAGAAGAAATACCGTAATAAGATGGCTGTAGTTGAGAGGCGAGGCCCTCTACTCGTTATAAATTCTTATACAACTGTGTCTGCAATTGCTGCCTTGACCATTGCGGGAGTGGTTTCAATAGACCTTTTGGCCACAGAAACGAAGGATAGGACAAAATGGCAGGACGAGCAAAAACTAGAAGAGAGGCAAGAGAGCATACCTTGCGATTGTGGCAGAAGAGGTGGAACACGGACACCAAAGGAAGATGGACAGCCAGGCTCATTAAAGATATCTCCGCTTGGGTACATAGACAGCAGCAAAAAATCAAGGGTAAATACGTATAAAAAATTAAAACCAACATTCTTTTTATCTGAATAGAACTCAAAATAATCTCAACAAATTAAAACTTCTCTTGTTTATTAACTCTACCCAACAAAAAAAGAATGAAATGTCGTAGTTAATTTCTTTGATAATACTTTATGATTTTCTTACTCTTTCCTAGAAGAACCACCGAAAAGGAAATATATCGGATGAATATACTAGGTGAGTTTTTTATCTTGAGACAACGGAATATCTCTAAAACACTGCATCAAGTCAAAAAAAGATCTTAATAAGATTTGTTATAATGTAGAGGGCTCACTGAATGGTGCCGAACTCGATCCCCCACCTCACCCCCCAGAGTGGGAGGGGGGACAACTTTGAAATCTTAAATGGGAACCCCGATTTTGTATTGCAGATTCGGTTCAAATATTCAATACTAACTAATTTGTATTGGATTAATAACACTGCGTGACACGATTTTCGTACCTGAAAAACTGATTACTATTATGGTTTTCAATTAGTTACAATATGTAAGCAGTGGATGTTTTTTTGTTTCTATCACGTCTTGTTTTTGAAGTATACACCGATGGCATTAGATAGGCTATGCCGATTCTAGCACAAAATCTTGGGATTTTCAATGGGGGTAGAGTTCATATTTTATCCCCTCATAGATACAATATGCATATTTACATGTCACTTCGTGCTCGTAGCGACAGATTGAAATATTCTACCTGATATACATACATACCGGGCGTCCAGCCTAAGATACAACGGTCCATAGCCGATTTATTATTGCTTTTTTGGAATATGGATAATGTGTAAGTATCACAGCTTGTCAGCTGTATTGAACCTGGATTTATCTTCAGTGAAATATATCTGGAAACTAGATTTCAGTCGGTTCTATGTTATACTGATCAAAGCAATGATCTGCTTAAGCCTCTGCAGTGTCACAAAACATTCGGAAGCCGTGCATTTAAAGTTCAGCAATTTTGGAAAAGATTTGGAAAATTTGAAAAAAAATTAAGCTACGGCTGAATGGTTCAACAAAACGCTGTTGAAGCACTGTTTGAAATTTCAAAGCTGGCTGCAAAATTAAAGGTAACCACACCAAGTCTGTGAGGCGTTAGTGAAGCAATGTTCGCTCAAAGTTGTAGAAAGTGTTTTAAGAGAAACCAAAAATAAGATTCAGGAAATATTTTTGGATTTTCATTTGTGCATCAAGCAAATTTATATTTCACATACTTGTATATAACGTTTTCTATTTTTCTCATGCTTCTAAGGAAATACCCATCAAGAAAATTATAGCTGAAATGTCAGTAAACAGACCATTTCTATGTGGCAATAAGTTATTGTCATCTCATTAGCGAATGTCTTGGAAAAACGCCAACAATATCACAGAGAAATTCCTTGTATGTAGGTATATGCATTCCTAGCTGCCTTTTTATCGTGAATAATATAATAGAAAATTTACGCAAAGCTATGCGCATCACTTGTTTCAATAGTTGCAGCACTAGTTAGAGTAGAGCGAAGACTTACGATGTATGTGACTTCAAGATTTACAGTACCATTTACGACAGAGGCGAGAATGACTGCAACAGCTACCATTATTTCCATTTTGTATTGTTGTGTTCTTTAGATTGTTCATTTACACCATATTTACATTGTACATTCCATTAAAATCTATCCAGTTTTGTGATCTTTAAAAGCCAATTTGCACCATTAAGAATTATCACAATCTATTGAGAAGTACTAATAAATAAGAGGTGCCAATAAGGCTAATTTAAATATGGATAAGGCGCCATTTACTCCAGGTATAAAGCCAATAACCTATTTACATTAACGTCTTCTTAAAATGCTGAGGAAATATTGATTAGTTATTATAGCTGACATTTGGGTTAGAATTTCTAGTTTGTTTATGTTTCGCGTGGAAATTATGAAACGAAACCACTTTATTACGTGTTTAAGGCAAAACGGAGATATAAATTTGTAATTTATGTCTCAATACAAGTGTATTTATTGAAAACAGAATATTTATAATGCCCAAATCTTCCATCGTTTTTAGTGTTAATTAGAGATAATGAATATATGAATATTGATAGGTTAAATGATTTATATGCAGAGGAGGTTTTGAAATGCCATTAATTAAATATGTAGTTGTACATAGTCAGTTAGGGAAATTAGAATTAGATTGTAACATGTTATGGTTAATCTTTATATTTTTTGTGGATGAAAATAGGAATAGCGCAAACGCATCTGTAATCGTATATTTTCGTATTCACATGCATTTAGCTTACAAGGGAGCACCGGCGGGTGTCCCCCTCCGATTTCGATGAAACTTAACAGATCGAAAGAGTCCTTAAAATAAGAGACACGTATTTTTTGTTATCGGCGTATCCGCACGATTTTGGGGTACAGTCCCCTGTACCCCAAAATCGATGTCGATTTTTCAATTTTTGCAAATATTTCCTAAATTATAACAGATATTAAATTTTCTTCTTAACATAATTTGCAGCATATTGCATGGCACTAAGGGTGGCGCCGTCCGTATTCGCAAAAAGTTAATATGGGGGATGTGGTACCCCATACCCCCCATTTTTTTTACATTTTTTCTTTTTCTTATTCATCAAAAGAAAGCCGATTTTACATAGAATACGATGATGTATAACAAGTTTAGAAAATTAATAATTGTAAAAATAGAAAAATAATAATAAAGCTTCAAAATTAATAAACTTGTCTATTGATATAAATCAAATGAACTATAACAGAAATAAGTTTTAATCCTTAACATAATTTCCAGCATAATACATGGTCTCAAGATAGATATCTTCATAAAAAGCTAATAACGGGGGACGGGGTACACCATACCCCCGCATTTTTTTAATAATAAGTTTACATAGAAAACGGTGATGTATAATAAATTCAGAAAATTAATAATAGTAATAATAATAGTTGCGCAATCATTGTTTCGACCTGTAAATGTGTATATTTCTTCTTCGGTATCTGGTAAGCTCACTTCAAATCATTTCAAAACTTGGCTAACGGATGTTTTTCTCTCGAATACCGGGCCAAAGAGTGTCCTTTTGATTAATTCTTGGAGTGGGCATTGTGTTTCCGAACATCAGCAATTAGTGCCAAAAGACAAAACTTTGAACATTTTAAATATACCAAAAAAAACCGACAGCGATGGTACAACCTCTAGATGTATATGGTTTTAGACTGTGGAAAAATTTTGTTAGAGCTTTTTCGGATATAGTGATTCTTATGAACTACGACATAGATTTACATCAGAGAAATACTATTATTAAGTTGCAATCCCTAACCCATAATCAGTTTTCTTCCCCAAGATTTTTCGACGTATTCAAGTACTCGTGGTATAAGAGTGGATACGTTGAGGAAAGACCTAGGCCCTTTAAAAATCCTGTAGAGTTTTGTTTTAACAAAGATGCGCAGTCTACACCCTTGTGTAGTATTTGCAATAAACCAGCTATTGTGCGGTGTTCATGGTGCAAACAAAATCTGTGTTTTAAACACTTTTACACAGACTATCACTACTGTAATACTTACATAGCTTAATTACTGTATGTATATTAATCTTGTTCGCTATTGCAATACATATATACGAATAATCGCATTACAGTATGTCATGTATTTAAACATGTATAAGAATTATAATGTTTTTCTAATTCTGTTCTATTGTTTCCGAAATGTTATAATCGTTACAAACACAATAGTTATATTTATGCTCCATTGAATACTTACATTGTACACCTACATTGCACGAAAAACTTGAAATAAATAAAAAATATATATGTATGTATTATTTAATCCTTCGTCCTGTGTAGCAAATTTGTTCATATATACGCACTAAAGGATTATGGTATTCTAAGAATGAATAACATTTTATTAAGGAAATATATAAAACGCAGTCACTAACTGCAGTTGATAAAACGATTTATATTGCTACCACCGATAAAAGTTTCGTATAGTATATAGTATAAGTTAGTAGGCATAGAAAGGTTTGACCATAGCTTGTCGAGTAGATACAATTCTAATTAAGAAATATTTAAGTAAGGGAGAGCAGCGGAGTAACGATAACAAATAATTGTTGTTAATGTACTGTATTATTATTATTACAATTATTTTTATTATTAATCTCCAAATTATTACCATTGTTTTCTATGTAAAAGCGATCTTTTTTTGATGAATAATGAATAAACTTATTATTAAAAAATGCGGGGGTATGGGGTACCCCGTCCCCGTTATTAGCTTTTTATGAAGATATCTACCTTGAGACCATGTATTATGCTGGAAATTATGTTAAGGATAAAAACTTATTTCTGTTATAGTTCATTTGATTTATATCAATAGACAAGTTTATTAATTTTGAAGCTTTATTATTATTTTCTATTTTTACAATTATTAATTTTCTAAACTTGTCATACATCATCGTATTCTATGTAAAATCGGCCTTCTTTTGATGAATAAGAAAAAGAAAAAATGTAAAAAAATGGGGGTACGGGGTACCTCATCCCCATATTAACTTTTTGCGAATACGGACGACGCCACCCTTAGCGCCATGCAACATGCTGCAAATTATGTTAAGAAGAAAATTTAATATCTGTTATAATTTAGGAAATATTTGCAAAAATTGAAAAATCGTCCAAACTTTGGAGGGGGCTGTACCCCAAAATCGTGCGGATACGCCGATAAAAAAAAATACGTGTCTCTTATTTTAAGGTACTCTTTCGATCTGTTAAGTTTCATCGCGATCGGAGGGGGACACCCGCCGGTGTTCCCTTGTTAGTTTGAAAGTAATACATACTTTACTTCTAGAGAGTTATAAAATTGCGTTTTGCAATTTCGGTAATAAAATCCGCACTATTATATTTTAACGGCGATTATTTCCGTCGATTGAATAATCGAATAATACCACGTTCTCATATATAATGAACGTTATTAAACATGTTTATTGGCGTTTCTTGTTGTTTCTATCGAAGTGAAAAATAAAAATTCATAATGGGACGATTTCGAAATTAAAAGTGATCGTTAAAGTATTATCGGCTAAAATGTAAATAAGCGAGCGCAGTAACAATTAAAAAGAAAGAAAAAACAAAATACAACAAAAGATGTTTTGGCATGCTGAATGGAAAATAAATTATTAAACAAATAGCGTGTTGTTAAACGAAATAATGTATATATGTATGAATGTATGTTGTGTGGTATATTGTGCTTGGGAAATGTAAGCAAACATTGGCGTTAATTTTATTACGATAAACTATGATGTATTGTATGCAAAATTGAAGATAAAATTCAAGATTTCTTACAAACTCCGCATATTTGATTCGACTCCGTAGAAGGTTACTCATGGACAGTGTTTAATGCGGGCGGAATTTCAACATTACGGAGTTCAATCTGATCTTGATATTCGAACCAATTTTCATTTATCTAATAAAATTTTCAGAATAAAAAAGTTTTAATAATTATATTTATTTATACAGGGTGATATTTGATCGTATTTCAGAAATCAGTTATCAATTTCTTTATCATCAAATAGTGTCTGCGATTAATGTGATTAAGGGATTTAGATAATTATACAGCCTGTCCACAAAATATACACAGTATAACGTACTGGGTGTGGTTTATACAACCAATTTATCGCTGAGTGTATTTTAAGTTGCATGTTATGGTTGTTTTGATTTCTTTGTTTCTTGAACAGCTGATTTTCAATTTACCTAGAATTTTCACAATTTTGTTTTGATTAATTTTAGTTTAAGAGTTTATTGTATGATTTAATTATGTAGTATTAAGATTTTTTTTTTAATTAATCCGGCCATTCAAATGTCTATTGTTCGCTTGTGCTGATTTAATGCGTATTCTATTTAATATTGTCATTGTAATGTTATACGTTCTGCGTTGTACGATTTTGAGAGAGGGATTTTTGTAAGAAAAACAATTGTAGGATTTTGGTTAAGGACTTTTAAAGTGAGTAGACGTATTTTTAAATCTTTGTTGCCATTTTGTAATCCATTTTGATATTGAAAAATTTAATTTTTTTTTTATTATAGTCAATCAAGGAATTCTTATTATAATAATTGTTAATATATTAAAGTGTGCACTTTATAGACATAAGATCAATTATTATGTTTTTGTTTAGGAAGATTTATTTTAGTTTTTTCTCTCGTTTATTTTTAAATAGTTAAAATTTCTGTTAATTTATTTTGCTGCATCAATTTTATTTTTCTATCACCTCGTTTGGGTCAGTAGAAGCATTGTTCTTTCATTTAGTTTTTTTCATTTTTTGTAAATTTATAGCATTTGTCCACGCTTAGATTATTTTAATTTGTGAAACCACGCAAATAGATGTGCAAAGATATTGGATAATCTTCCTGAAACAAAAAAAACCTTTCCTTTTTTTGCTTTGCATACACTGTTGAAAATATTACGGTGTTGGCGTTAATTTTGCGCTAGTCAAATATTTTAGTGTTGATTTTTACAAACTTTGCCAGACGAATTGACTACATGTGTTTAGTAGAACAGAAATTACTAGAATTTGGTGTGAATTCTTTGTTCAGATATGAGGATTTACTATTTTCTCTAGACATTCAGAAGCATCAACCAATCAGAATTTTTCCCTCGGATAGAAATATAGAAACCCCTCCTAATCTAATACAGTATTGCATTATACGCACCACCTGCATTGCACGTGTATTCGTTTTCGAGTTTGTTTCTGCGTATTAACATATCCAAACAAACCACCAAATGTGACTGACCTGCAAAGTGTAACCTTGTGCTATTAAACGTTAATTCCAGTGGGCATAAAAAATTTCAACATCTTAAAGATGTATTGGGAACAACTATTTACGTAATAGTTCAGATTTGAATCAAATAGCATAAACATTCACTTAATTTTATAATGGTTCTCAAAAAATCATTTTAAAATTAGTACGTTTAGTTGAAACCAAAACTTTTGAATGAGTGGTTCTGTATATTTATAATTGAGAAAACGTCTTAAAGAGAGAATATTATAGAACTAAGAAATAGGAGCTGCATATTAAAAAGACGTTGTGTTTAGAAAACGGTGTTAAATCATCCAATAGATCGCATTCATTTAGTTAAACAGCTAGTAAATTTGTCTAGTCTAGATCAAATAAAATGTGACTAGAAGTATATCATAATTCCACGTGTTAGTTGGACAAAATAACCCCTTAACAATAGACAATACTTGATTATCTTTGTTCGTCAAATTTAAACTTCTATAGTTCTCGACAAAATAACACGAAAACAGTGTGGACCTCTCCTGACTATTAAATTAGTCAAAAAAGTGTTAAAATTTTCAACAGTGTAGGAAATAGCATTGTCCTATTTTCAGTTCAAGATTTTTTTCTGCACCTTTGTAATTCAGCCCATTTTGTTAAATAAATTGATTGTTTAATAGCTTCACTGGGTTAAAAATTCTGTTCTTTTATTTTATTTTAAAACCTTTTCAATTTTTCGTGTAATTAAGAAAGTCTGATTTCATTTGCTCACAATTTACTTTTCGTGGTTAGATTAAAGTTTTAATTCGCGAGGGTAACTCTGAGATTAATAGTTCTTTTGTGTTCAGAAAATTCTTTTCTGTTGAGCTAGCTAATATTTCTTTTTTCATTCTGTTTGCATATAAACAATTTACTATTTATTTTATCAATAAGGTATTTGCCCAAAAACTAAATTTTAACCTATTATAAAACCCACGCCGTGAAGAGGTGGAGCTGCTTTCACAAAATATATCCATTCATATCGTGGAAGCAACCTTGAGCCTTTGTTTCATTCGTTATGTGGCTTCGCACTGCATAGCTATTACATGAAACCACGTTCATCGGAACACTAATTACAAACAATTCTGAATTGCATAAAACAAAAGGTGTTTCTTATAATTTTAAGGTATTTAAAATGTATTCAAGTAAATAACAAGTAGTGGAAGAAAGGTTCAAGGATCCAATTCCAGTAATTCCTTGTTTTATTACCAACTGCAACTCAAGCGACGGTAATTCGGAGATAAATGTTTATTTAAACCTCGCGACCGAATACAAGGAGAAGAATGGTGCCACGCATCAACCGTACACATCCATTCCCTACGCACCAAATAATCCTTCATCCCATAAACAAACTAAAACGCAGTATAAAGAGTGAAAAAAAAAAAGAAATACACAGCGCTCACAATCACATAGAAATATTCCTTGTGTGTATGTTACGTAGCGTGCTATGGGAGGAGGGCAATTTATTTATAACAGAATCTCGGAGAAGCGGCAGCGATCGCGCTGGGAGAAGAAGCGAGAAGCATCTACGGACTTTGGATAGAATGCGAGAAGGAGATGAAGTAAGAACCTCCCGAAAAGCACAGCATCGACCGACCCGCCTGATCAAAGATTCAATAAACATACAATCACAGAACGAATTTTATATTCTATTTAACACCGGTTTTTACGATTATTTTATTCGTCTTCGGGCCGAGAATCACGTGTCTAATTTGACAATTCAATCGGCTCACGACGACCCAACGACGCAGTGGGTTAGCAACGTCTGTTCTCTCTTCAACGACTGTCTTCTTATACCTGCGTTGATCGAGGGCGAACCGGAGATTTGTGTAATTGCTACTTTCGTACCAGTCGCATATACATTGCGGGAGAAAAGTGTTGTAACGTTCACGGCTAAAAATTATTGATCATGTGACATGAATAATCTTTGTACTTATTTACTGAGTGATAATTCTAATATGATAACATAATAAATATAAAGTGTAAGTCTGTTTATCCGAAGTAAATGCTAAAATTACTAGAGCAATTTAAAAACAAAAAGAAATTCACTTTCATAAATCTCAATGCTTTTTTTGGGATGCTTTTTTTTTTACCATACCGAACATCTTATGGTGTTGAATTCCAATATACACAAATTTAGATAAACATACAAAAAAAAAAAAATAAAAACGAGTATTGATAATCAAGTTGATGATAATCCATCAAAAATTTATAATCATTTGCTTGTTCTTTTCCACTAAACAATATACATTCTCTAACCAGTTTTGATAGTTTTTTAAGGTTCATTACACTCAAAAAATTGTATAATCCTTTTAAACAAACATGTGTTGTTTTAATCACAAAATAAGTTATTCCCTATTCAGCAAACAGATGGTAAATTTTCTTTGAAAAACACATTTGTTCAGGATTCAAGCAAAAGCATGCGTTCGTTGGAAATGAGGATGTAATTGAATTCAATCCTATCGTTTTTGTTACTTCAAGAATATTATTTATTTGATATTTAACCATATCTTGCTGTTGCGAATAACAAATATCAACTTTGTCAGTTTTAGTCAACAATAACGTAAAGCTGAACCTCACCTTTATTTAAATTAACATATCTGTATGTTTGAAACTATTACATATGAACTGAATCAACAAAAAGTTAAAATTGCGGGAACCTATAGTAACAAATTCATTGCAAACAATTATATTGTATAGTTATACATATCCATTCGTAGATTTTAATCAAAGAAACTAAATAGTTTGAAAAGATTATGATAGCTTATCTGAGTAATATTTAATTTAACGACCCTTGTTTTGTTTTAACAACTCATTTGTTTAAGAGAATGCCGAGAAATATTATGCTTTAAATAAACAGACTTCTTTAACTTAAAATGCCGTGATTATTTTTAATTCAAATAAAAATGATAACCGACTCATTTTTTCTCAAAAAAAAATATCTCCTTATTTATCATATTGGTATAGACGACGACATGCGTTTGAAGATGTAAATGCCAAGCGTTTTTGCCCTGCGCATTGCGGGTTGTTCGCAATGATCACATTTCACCACCTTAACGTGCAATAAATAGGAGTCGTCATGTAAATATACCAAACTAATATATTATAATTATATTTGTTACGCTATTTGTCCGAAATAAGTTCTGTTATTGGAATGAAATACGAGACGGGCCATCTATGCGACAATTCTGTACAACACATAAGTATTTTAAAAATTTGCTTACTACATGGGGATTTTTGACTAATTATTTTTGTTGTTACAACATTGGATTTAATCTTAGTTTATTTGAAATAACGAAATATCTTGTTGAATTAATGAAGTTCTTCTTGAGAAAATATTCGCCGCAAATAAAACAGTTTTTCAGTGTATAAGTCTATATGTTAGTAATAAGTTAAATTAATGCATGGGAATTCAGCATGTTGAAAGTATTTTAAAAATACATTAGACCTTTAAAATGCTTTGGGATGGTTTCTGGGTTACATTCCCATTTATGTAACAATGCTGGAACATTGACGTGCTCTGAATTATTACAAGTATTTTTTTATTTCCACAAGTCCTCTTACATGTTTTCTTAGATTTAAACTGAAATATACAGAAAAATATAAGCTCATTTCATTTACATAATAGTATCCCGCATTTAAAGTCAAAAAGAAACAAATTGTTTGTTTGAAATAATCTTCTATACTTAAAACAGCATTGTAGGTACACTTGATTTAAAGAAATACATTTTTTCGTAAGAAAGATTGATATATTTGAATTAAATAAATTTGCTTAAAAGTACTATAAGTTTTAAATAAATAATATTGTAACTGTAACTATTCAGCTATATTTGATTTGATTTTAGATTCCTTAACTTAAACACGTGCATTATTAACTTAAACATACACCGTTAACAATACTCTAAAGATTGAATTGAGTATAGGCTTTTTTCAGTGTAGTCTGTTGCAGTGAATCAAAAATATAAGTCTCTCGTTAATATTTTTATAACCTTTGCGAAATTAATTTTTTAATTTACTCATAATAAACAATAAAAAAAATAATTAATTTGCTCAACGTAATCTGCACTTGTTACTGTTACAGAATAAATATGTTGCCAAATTTTTTTGGCCAAAGCGTGATTCAGATGTATAAATATTAAGTCCTTTTCACTTTTGGATGGTTCTGGGTAAAGTGAACCATATTAAAAGCTTTCTAAGGTCTGATTTAGTCAAGAAAAGTTAATTTGATCGAAAAAGGTCGAAAGAAAAAGAAGTAACGTATTAAAATAAATTTTATTCTTTGTTTACTTCTATATCTTTTTGAAGAAACTTTCAGTTGAATATTCCTTCAAAAAGATAAGAAAAAAACCATAAAGAAATTAAAACTTTAAACAATGTCTATCTAATTATGTTAATATCCAAAAATCCTCGTTCTTTAATTGCAAATATATGTAGTCTCTTAAGTGACTTGATTTGTACCGCTTTGTAAAAATCTGCATTAATTTCAGATATTTGGAGATAAACGAAATATTCTTCTAAGGAACTAAAGTCATAAAATAAATAAACAAAAATTGGAAATATTGCGTAATATAAAATCATAACTTATCGTCAAAATAGCCTTATTACGAAGTTTCAACATCTCAACACTGATTTAACCGATTTTTAATTAATTTTCATTGTGATTCACTTTGCTCCATGCTTTGTCTATTTTTTTTTAAAATAGGTGTTAAGCTTAACGTACATAGCTAGCACAATAATTTAATAGTAAACATAGTAAACAATATCTAGCAGCTGATAGGCCGAAAATCATCATTAGTGCTGCGTGCATTCAAGCGTTTAACCGATTTTTGAAATAACAGTCAAAGCATTTAAACATGTTTAATATATCTGGTACTTCCGTGGGAGATAAGGAACATATTAGTATCCATTGACATGGGTCAGACTTCGGAAATATTTGGCTAAAGCCTAGGTGTTCGGATCATGTAGATTAAAAGAACAACCTTTTAATTTTAACCGTGTCTTGCTCTAGCTATTCAACGATGAGTTTAGCTTTCATCACTTAAACTTCTTATATCTTAAATAAAACAAACAGGAAAGAAAGAATTGGGAACAAGTTTAATCTTACTAATTACTTATTATTTATGTAATAACTTGTTAACTTTTTTCTTTGCATAACATCATAATTATAAGCAAAATTGTAGACTGGAAAAACCGTTACAAAAAAAACTAAGCAAGCGCTGATTTCTTCTGTATGCAGCGACTGTATGTAACAGCAGATAGAAATTAGCTCGGCTATTTTGAATTATTTAAATTTATTCATTACGACAAATTAATTCTAATATTTTTCTTGTTTCGTCCGTCTCGCCTATTATTCCCCTTAATAAAGCGTGTAATTTGAATTTCTCCAATAGCACGCATTAGTTGCGCCAATTATAAATATTAATAAACGACGGCTAATTAAACGCGTTAAATATATTTCGTGGAACACGCGTTGTGCACGCTTGAACGCACTTTGCACGCGCAAGGATATACGTACATATACAGGGTGTTACATCGGAAATCAGATTAATTTGTGTAGTTTGCTGAAATGTAGCTGAAATAAAATAATTTTGATAATTGTGGAATATACATTATGGTAATAATTTTATAATTTAAAAATATTTTTACGTACATATGCAGACTTGTATGGTATAAGATCTCTTTTAACGAAAGACCCTAATGTCTATGAGATTATTGTATTCCACATCAAATTCCGAATATCTTCCGTTATAAATATTTTTACACAGACAACTTAGTTTTCCTAATATTCTCAGTTTTATAAATGCTCCTATTACAACTTGCTCAAAAGTTGGTTCAAAAATATTGCTTCCCAGTGCGTCACACCATATGTCTAGAAACCAAACATTTGAACTTTTTTTCTCGAATCCACTGGGTTTCCAATAGCATAGTAATGCATATTATGGCGGTTGCCTTTAAATATTTGCCCTTGCCTTTAAATGTTTCCTCCTCAGATAAAAATAAACCCTAGAATAACATTCACATCATTTATTATATCATGGCAAAGTTTATTTATAATTGTTTGAGATGTTATAGTAATAACACTCAACTCTCTACTACTAAATTGCAGGTTTTTTCGATCGAAGGGTCTGTAGCTAGTCGTTTTCTTTTTCAGACTATCTACACTTCTAACAACATCAAATCTGTATCGCATCTTTTCGTCCCACCTAATAAATGAAGTTTACCATATAAAAAGCTCACTCTGAAAACACTCTCAAATACATAGTTCTTTCAGCTAGCTAACAAGCGACCTTTAGTTTAAGACGTGATTGAATCCATGTGCGCTGTACAAGTGTATCATCAAAGCTTACAAATTCAATTATTGGAAGAATATGATATGAACACACGTTTTCAAGAAGATTTAGGATTAACAACTAGGCAATTACTTTTGTTAATAAGAAAATCAAATAAAATGTGTTATAAATAGAAACAATAAAGTCAGTAACTAACAGGAAACACCAATAAATTTCGGTCTCACAAATTCTTTAATCTTGACATATGTGACGTGACATATGTACACCTGAAGATGTTAGCTTAGCTAACGAAATGTACATTGTGTTTTTCAAATTAAAGAATTTGTGAGACCGAAGTTTATTGGTATTTCCTGTTAGTTATCAGTATATCTCACAGTACTCGATTTACCTTATATTTAATTGAATAAAGTCAGTGTTGAAAGTAAGTCTTTTTTTAACACCGAGGTTTCACGCTATAGGAGTACGTTATTGGTAGCAGGAGATTTTAAAGTTGTTCGTGGAACAACAGCATGTGTGATTATAAAACAGGTTATTAAAGCTATTGCAGGTCCAAGATCAATTTTTGCTCCTATACTAGATGATTAATCAAATGTGATGCTTATTGTATTGCACGATTCCCTAAAGCTATTGGGGTAATTAGATTATACTCAAGTTGATATTAAGTCTCCTGGTGGTAATAATGCAGAATAGTTTAGATGTGGGTAACGATGGTTCGCATGGGAAGTACAAAAGATTGTGATGCAAATCTGAAATTTTGCCATATAAAGTGGCCAGGAGCAACCCATGACTAAAATATTTTTAGCAACTTCAAAATTCAAAAAAGATTTTAAAAATCGTGTTTCTAAAAAAACACCGATTATTAACAACATATTTATACCATTCACAAATAAGTTAGAAAGCAAAAAAACATTTAATGAGTCTTGAACACGTATACGCGAAATGTAATAGAACGATGCCAACGAGCTGGAAGAAGTTTTTTAATTATTTTATTAACCGTAAGACTTTCTTTGGAAAAATTGCAAGCTGTTAATAATCACGATTGCAACCCTGCGCAACTTAGCAATTCCAAGAAATAGTGTGGTTCCGTCACAGACGATTCAGAATTCTTTAACAAATTCGAGGTAGATTGTGATATACTTAATTGCAGAAAGAAATGATGTGCGTAGGCTAGCATTAGCTGATGTATATTTAAAAAATTGTTTCAAAAGCACAATATTGCTATTTTTCTTTAATTGTTTTATTTTCTAATTTCTAATGTTAAAACCCTAATAAAAAAATAATCCTCCATGCTGCTTTTTGTTCCCTTGGTAAGTAATAAATTAGAAGTAGGTAGCATTAGTACAAAAAAATCAGATTGAACACATCTGTAAATTCAATTCTTGGCGAACACTATGGAAATAAGTTACTCGATATTCGTTACACGGGCAGACTTAAACTTATACAAATTCATTACACATAGGAACAAGACCGTTGAAGTTCTATATCCGTTGGCATTATGTCTCATTTTTAATTCGTCTCATTAATAATTCGTGGTTTGGTTTGTTAGTCACTTTTGTTTATCGTATTTTACTTCGAATGTCTATATTTGACTTATAAATTTTAAATTTCGATTTTGACGTTTTTAAGATCTGAGGATGGCGCGCCATAGCCGAAACATGTAGTCTTAAAATATATTAAACACTTTTTGTAAATGTAAGCACGTTTTTTTTTCATATACAATTAAACTTAAATGCAACTGTAATATGAAACGAATGTAATGGTGACGATTACATTCGCTTTATATTACAGTTACATTCGCGCTCGCCGTCTGGTATGTACGAGGCTTTATAATTTCCTAGAAACAATCATTAAATTAATGCGTGATATAATATGTTTATTTTAGTTGGATAATATTGAGTATCATACCTTTTTTTTTCGTATATAAGTATATAAATCCGCGTTTTTTATTCCCTTATTAATATACAAAAGCCGGGTGTCTATTCTTCACATATTTTAATCCCTTCCCCCGAATTTATTAATATTAAATTAGATAATTTACCACCGCGGCAGACAATACAAGTTATAGCCGTAGTTAGTATAATATAATCTCAATAAATTCCGGAGAGCGCTAGATCTAAATATTATAGTAATAAAAAGCTCCAACAAAAGAATCTAGATAAATACGTGTAGCGCCTCCTTGATAACGAAGCGGCGGCAAAATATTTACATTAAAATTAAATTATACATCGGCCGGAACTCGCAGGTGCAACTTAACAATAACCAGGTTCATAATCTTTTGCGCCAGCCAGCGTCCATATCCTTGGGCCATTACATATTTGAATATACGATGTATGTGTGCGTGTGTGAGTGTGTCTGTACGGTAAGGTATAA
Source organism: Protaetia brevitarsis (assembly GCA_004143645.1). NCBI lineage: Eukaryota > Metazoa > Arthropoda > Insecta > Coleoptera > Scarabaeidae > Protaetia > Protaetia brevitarsis. The sequence goes on along the minus strand of RXPK01000152.1, from coordinate 2,170,996 downwards.
GCAGCAAGAGGCATGTACGCCTCCCTTTCTACAATAGGTTAAGTTATACAGGCGTATATATCCGGTGACGTTGCAAACTTAATAAAAAGCGTAGTATATGCAGTAACGCAGATATTTATAACAACAGTCAAACTCGAGGGGGCTTAAATGAAACGCTGTAACTCTTGCGTGCTGAGCTTTGCAAAAACACACATTTCTACAGTGGCGTAGCTAATGCAGAACAAGCTGAGGAACCTCCCTTTGGCCTGAAGGTATCAGGAACTCGGGCTACTATAGAAAGCTGCATATTAGTTATTGAGAAAGCATAAGTTGGGTTTAGATGAAATAGCAGAGAAATAAATAAAAATTTAAATTAGATTTGGAAGGTGTAGTGAGAGCAGTTCGATGTCTAGACAGGCATTGGTTGTTAAATGATATTATGAAAATTATTGTTTTGGTTTTAATATAAGCACAAGATATGCAGCATTGGTTACAACACAGTTACATACTAATTGCTGTGAAAATATAAATTATCTACGAAGCAGAAATAGTTGAAGATGACTACTCAAGATGAACGACCAAATTAAATTGAGGGCTTGTCTACTAAATATCCGATGTATTTAATTTATATGTTGTATACTTTCAACACCATCATTAAAATTTATTATTGTAATTTATTTTTGTATCCTAATGTTTTCAACACAATGACAGAGCCAAGACAATGCATCTTGCTGAACATAGTTTTCTCGTTGTAATAATATAATAATAATAATAATAGTGTATATTTATTTCGACACATGGATTACCAAAAATCCATACAACTAGACTAATCAGAAATCTAAATTATCAAAAAAAAAAATCATTAACGGAGTAACAAGATTCAAATTTTCAAATAAGTTTTTACATTTCGTCTAAAACTATTAAAGGTTGTACAATATTTAATAATTAAACAATTTTTCTCCATATATAGCACAGCAAATACGGTAAATACTTACATGTATTACAAAAATTGTCCCATAGATGGCGTTTCTCCTATTTCACTCCAGTAACAAAACATATTTAGCACAACTAGGGTGATAAGTACGTTTATAGCATGTTAATCGGGTATATTTGCCAGATAAACGACTAATAGGAGCTGTGATCGTTGAAATTCCTTAACCGCATACTACAGCGGGGGAGTGATCCTCACGATTAACCCCCAATATGCCGAACAAACACTTAGCGTGTCGCCTGCATGGATCCCTCAAATAATTACGTCGTTAAAACAAGATTAGAGATTATAGTTCGTTCAATTAATTATTCATTTAAATGGAATATTCGGAATTTGACAAATTGAAGCAGAATATATATTTGAACTAACTAAGAGGATTTGGTTAATTTGACTTAAATTTTGGTTATCATAACTAAATTATTTCAACAATTATTTTTCACGTGATACGTTTCAAAGGGTTGGATTGAACTCTGCTAGAATCACCATAACAATATAAATTTTCGTTCCTACAACAAAAAAATTTGGTTCGCCATATACAACCAAACGGCATTGTTAAATTAACTTAAATTTTGGTTAGCTCAATGCAGGTATTTTTCTGAGTGTAGTGGCAATGGATAAATTTAGAGGAAGGTCATGTGTAAATATTAAAAATAGTATAGGTTCCAACACAGATCCCTGCAGTACCCCAGATTCAACAGCGCAAAAGCGAGAAGAATACTCGTTGATCACTACTTTTTGCTTACGATTAATTCAGATACTTTCAAACCACTCCAAGAGAATTAATCTGTGATCAACATTGTCAAATATTTTGGACATGTCAATAAGTATTGCTAGGCAAAGTATCTATATTGGAATCAATATCACGCGAAATTCGATCAATAAATTTGTGTAATGCAATGTTCATAGAGCGACCTGCAATGCTATGCTGTTATGCTGGTGACCATTCAAAAGGTTAAATTTATTAAAATAAGAGAGTAACATCTCATTCTTTAACGATACAGGCAGAAATACTGACGCGTCTATAATTATCAAAGCAATTTAAATCATCCTTCTTATAAGATTTGCTATTTTTAAAATCTCAAGAAAAACTCGCTGCTCAAACGAATGATGTATTAAGTAGCACAGTGGTGCTAAAATAGTATTTGCACACCTTTTAGTTATAGACGAGGAAATTCAGTGGTGTCCATCAGGAGCCACCGAATTGTTTCATTTTTCTACCTGTTCTTAATAATTCTTGTATATGTAATAATAGGAAAAGTAAAGAAACAGTGTAAAGTTTTCGTATGTTGATTACTATTGCATACATTGAGACTATTTGGCAGGGAAGGAGTTACACAGTTTTATATTCATTACATTTTTTAGTGTATTTACATATAATAAATTTAAACAAATTTAATTAATATAGAATTCAGACCTTTGTCTACGGTTTATGAGCAGCAAGACTATCAAGAATTTTTGCTGGACTATCTGGCGAGTTCCAGAATTACAATAAATTTTAAATTTAAACATAATTTAAATTCAAAAAATCTTCTTTCCCTGTAACCTTCAAAATTCTCCCTAGACAGATGGGGAAAAGTACACAAACAAGAGGAAGATGCAGAAGGACGCACACAAAATGGAGCAATGGAAAAGAAAAACAAAAAAAGAAACTATATGGAGAAAAATTTTAAACAATTTTGTCAATTCTTGTCTAATTGACTAAAAGTAAAAAGTTTTTCGGTATGAAATTTGCAGTTGCAAGAGATTCCAATAACCAATATTTTGATTTGATACTACATAAAATAAACATGATTTTTACTGAAAATTACATTTTCTTCTTTTTCTTCTTATAGTGAAGTAAAACCAGTTAGACCGAATCTTTACATTACATATCTTAAGCTTACTAATATTTGAGTACTTTTATAAATGAATTGTGTTCGCATGTATTAACTCCTAGGTTCAATCTTAAAACAAAATTGTTTGCTATAAAACAAAACTTGTTTTTATAAATATAAAGATTTCTAAGAACTAGATTCCTTTTCCGTTTTTGCATTAACTCAGAACAGCATTAATTAATCTCCAGAGTAACAATAAATTTAATTCTGCATAATTGAAGTGCTTAATACTAATTATAATTATAATACATCTGGCACAATGCAACACAGCACATTTCTAATTTCCTCATTCAAATCGTTCTGCAGAATTTCTTTCTCTCTCAGGATGACTGTGCAATGTTTGTATAAGCCTTATCCATTTTTTTTTTTCATTCTACAAACAAGCAACACCCACTTTGTTTAACATTCAACTGTCTAACAAAAAACTCTCTTTTGTAATGGATATCATTGTCCGCACATTCTGTACACGAAGACTTACTAATTTCAAAGGCAAACATTGTAGGCCGCTAATATCGAGTGTGATTGTTAAAAGCAAGGCAATTTACTTGTAAAGCTGTTGTTACCATTCTTCTATAGAAACCAGCGGTTGTTGCTTTCTCACTTGCCCGCTTGCTTTACCGATTTCGGGAGGTGAAAAATTGTAACATAGGCAGGAGGTTTTAGCATTCAAGACAGATCCTTCTGTATGCTACGTTAAAATAGGCAATTTAAATATTGAGTTTGGCCGGATAATGACGAATTTAACAGTAGTATAAGAAAATATTAATAAGGAAATCATCATTCCATCTCTAACGACTTCTTCTATTGTTAATTCTTTTTTCCTTGGTAGGTGTAAGTACATAATATAAAAGCTTAAGTCAAGTAAAGTAAGGACAATGGAAAGAACAAAACAATTAACGCTCTCTTTATATTTTTATTTCTAGGTTAACGTTCGTTGTACGCACTCAGTAATAATTAAAATGCAATTATAAATATTATTATGTGGTGAAAGAACCGCAGAGAGGCAAAACTTTTGTTGTATATGTATATATTTAAAGCACTTCGTGTTATCCTTTCCAGTTTGCCAGAGTCAATGACATCTAGTCGTTAGTGGAATAACTGAGATGTAAATACTTCTTAGATATGTAGATATGAGTCTTGTTTGGTGTATATTGTGTTTTTTTTTGTTCTTTGGGATTTGTTTCCGAAGGAAATAAGAGGGCAATGTGATTTGTAAGTAATAGTTATTTGTTGAAAACGTTCCTTAAATTGATGTTAAAGTTGCGTATCGAAATATAATATGCTAAAGTTTGAAGTAGCAACATTAATTAGGGATAAAATGAAAATATTGAGAATAAGTTAGGTCGCAGATATCCTATGTAACATCCTAAGCATATCGTGATATTCTAGTACACAGATAATATTGTAAATATGACGCCTTTTCCATTTCATAATTTATGTATGTATATTGTATACAGGGTGAGTTTTTTTATCTTGAGACAGCGGAATACCTCTAAAACACTGCATCAAATAAAAAAAAAGATTTAAAAAGATTTAGAAAAGATACACAAAAAAGAGAAGCAAGCAAACATGATTTTGTGTTTTTTTATTTCAACATAAACTAACATTTCAAAAAGCCATGTGTTCGAAACTGGGCCCCTTCACTTCGATACATTTATTTATTCGCAATCGGAATGCTATTCAACGATACAAAACCATACTTCATTCAGTACTTGACAAGCTGTGAATACTTGCACATTGTCCAATCCCCATTTAGATTATTAATTATTAGTCCAATACAAATCAGTTAGTGTTGAATATTTGAACATTAATGGAGGCTATAACATTACGTTGTTGAATGGCTTTTTGAAATGCTGAACTCACCCAGTATATGTACGTAAATTATTTTACCCAAACCCCAGGGAGAAAATGAAGAAGAAAACGACAGAAAAGTATCTAACGGAATCACTAAGATCATTCAAAGAAAGTAGAAGTATGGAACTGCACCTCAACGTGAATCAGTTAATGGAATAAATATAGCAAGAAATACCACATGCTTGCATTTTTGGATCTGGAAAAACTTTCAGTAGAGTGTTTTAGAAAACAATATAGCAAAATTAAGACGTAGGATGGTAGCAAGAAACTACAGATTAAATAAAGTTTATAATAGAGTGGTAACACGAATGACGTCAGGAAAAATAATTTGCAGTTAGAAGTGTTTGTATAAAGAGTAAGTTAAGGCAAAGACGAATATGAAGCCCGAAACTCTTCTTATTAGTTACAGATGACGTCATCATGTCTGCAAGAAGCAACACTAAAATGGCGTATATTACAAATCTGCAATTAATTAAGTCTTACACTTAATAGGCTAAATGTAATTTATTTGGTTGAACATGTCTTTATTGATGATATGATTACGATGCCCTAATGGAAAAGATCTTGTATGGAATGGATCTGAATATAAAGTATGGAAAAAAAAAACTGAAAAAAAAGGGAAGCTAACAAGAACAAGACATGGGTGATGGCGATAGGCAAAGAATAAAAACAACTCTACATAAAATTAAACCAGCAAAAAAGTGGAAGAATATCAAAGTTTAGGAATCTGAGCTCTGCTATATTCAGATCCATCATCCAGAAAAGAAAGATATCTGTATAATATAATGAAATAAAAGAAAGGACGTTGAACTACGATAGCAAAAACTGACTGGTTTAGGAGTCACGGAAAAAGCAGACTATAGGCTGTAGAAATCAAATGGTTTCAAGTAGGATGAGAAACGAACAGATGAGAGAAGAATTGGGAATAAAAGCATTGCCCAGCATAATTGAAAGGAATCAACTGAAGTGGTTCAGAGACGTAAAGAGAATGTAATAATGGATAAGCGATGAAGATGTTGGAAGCGTAAGTGGAGAATTGAAGAAGAAAGAGAAGACAAAAAGGAAAGCCTTAAATGATGAAGAAACATTCACATTAGAGAAACTAAACAAGAATTGAGCAGAGGCAACCAGAATACCTGTGATTTAATTGAAGGGCTTCCAGAAAAACCACATAGGCATATACTTTTCAGAAACAAAGAAAAACTGGAACGTAATAACTGTTGGTTATCATGGTGAAATGAAATTATTTAATTAGAGTGGGGACATTTCAAGTGTTATAGGTAATAGGTAGCCTCGTGCAGTACTTTTAGGTTTAGCATGGGGTTAGGATAATTTATAATTATTTAGCTTTTCATAAATAAAATAAGGTGTGATTCAATTCGTCCTGCTTATACAGTGGGCCCAAAATGCTCATAAAGCTGGCAGATATTATAAAATCATGTTATCGCATGTTTTTGAAGGTGAGACTCACAGAAAAATTCTCAAAAAATTCTAAAGTTAAGATTAAGGCCTAAACATCGATAGCTAACAAAAAGATTTTACAATCCATTTTTATAATGAAATAATCGTCTTTTGATAACTGTAACAATTTTGTATGGCGGGCAGTTTTCTTTGGTATTCATTTTTTTGTTTTCTTGGCGGTGTGAGTCATCTGACATGGAGCCTCTGAAAATGCCAAAGTCTTCTCGCCTCTAAGTACCTAAGGCATATTTCCAAGGCAAACATATCATATTTTTCCTAATTCCTCTTGTGCCATTTTGTAAACTTTCCTGGAGGTGGTGATGGAAGTGATGCAATATTTTGTTATAATATTATTACGTATTTTTCAATGTTCGGTTCGTTGTCAATCTATTTCAAAAGAAATTATGGCTGTGCTTGATGATCTTTATTCATCTCGCTATTAAAAATAAGTTATACCTTCAATGGGTCTTGACTCCGAATGTTAAATGCATTTATAATGGGCTAATTTATTGTTCAAATCTCTGTCGACAAAGATCTTCAGTTTTTTCAATTGGTCATATAAGAATATGAAGTTTTCACGAATATTAAGCTCTCTGGAAGAATAAAAAAATTGAAAGATAAAAGGTGAATTGAAATTCAGGTCCAAACAAACTCTTTTTATTAACAATTAAATAATGGCGACATATTTCAAGTGGTTAAACGACCCATTTTCAGGCCAAAGAGTAAATAAAACAAAAGGATTAAGCCAAAGTATAATAAAATTGGCTAAAATTGTTCAAAATACTAAGTTAAATTCGTGAAACTGTGATGATTGTAAACGGGGCCGAAAACACTAACATATTAACATTAACTACATTGTCTGACTTTCACTTTTGACACATGATTTTCAATTCACATTTTATCGTTATCATGTACTCACACAGAGTCAACCTGGAAGAATAAAATATGAAAGAGCTCAACACTCTTCATATCTTCCGAAACTAAATAAATAAAAAATCAAATAGATACAATACTGCAGAATTTCAAATTTTTCAAGTTAGATCTAATTTAAAATAAATACCGTTTCAAACTGTGCAAAAATTACAGGTTAATCACTTTCTTTTCCTGAAATTAATATATTTTTTTACAAATTTTTAGACATCAATATAAAAATATTCTCATTTTTATTACCAAGAAGAGTACTTATATAAACGATTAACTAACTTAAAAAAATACACAAAAACACGTATTTACTCTTAAAAGCTGCTGTCTATGTAAAGGCAAAAATTTAACAAAATGGTGGATGTAATCCAAATGAAATTCGTACCACATTTTAGAAAAATAAGAGTAAACCATTCTTGAAAACATTCTTTAAATCTGTATGATTTAAAAACGTACTTCTTTAAATAATGGTTTATTTCGGCAAATAAGTTAAAATAAAGTCATCTCATATCAAGGTTTCTATTTTTTTGTCAACATTCAAATTATTCTGTCCCGCTGTGCGCCATTCGAATTTGAACGACTATGAATAACAATACGGACGACAATTCCCCGCCTACTTTCAATAATTCACGCAAAATTGCGCTTTACATATGTATATAAATAGAAAAAGACGGGAAGACGTCTGAAGCAAAGATGACAAATACGAAAAACAGTAGTAGGAAATGAAGGAATGTTGCTGAATAGAGCATATTATACCATGATATTATTATGGTAGCTGCGTGTCCGTGTATTACACTATAGCCTGTGTGCGGTATGTAATTGCAAACTTGACATTTGGATTTGTTAATATAGTAATTGAAGTAATAATTCGCCTACTTTAATTTAAATAAAATATAACAAGTACCATCCTGTTGTATAAAATAATTCGACCTCGCTAGACTGGGCGAATAAAATATACATTTAATACGAGCATATAATACGCAGTTCGTGTATTTTGTTTCTGTTTATTTTCTTTCTTTTTCGCGCATCTTCTTATTGATTAAGTGCACACCATTTGTAACGCATTATCGTGATTTATTTATACTTAATTACTGGAAATAAAAAAAATGCGCAGCGACAGATGTTTCAGATACGTAAAAGCGATTTTAAATACGTTTCCAATATGCAAACAGTGTCGGCAATGTTTTGAAATGCAGAAATACGTCAGCTGAATAAAATTAATTACGAAAAACTCCTCAATACTTTTATAACGTTAAAAGACAAAAGATTTATTAGCAAAACATTTGTTTTGCCCGTTTGCTGCAAAATAATACAATTCGTTATTGTTATAAAATGAATTCAATAGAAAATCAAAAACCGAATCAGGATGTGGCAAAAATGGAAAACAATGGTTCTTCGGTTCAATTATTGAAACAAAAGTGAAGGACTCTCTACTGAAGCGAAAACAAGTTGTGATATCGTACGCATTCGGGTCTAATTTTGAACGTAACATATAATAATTTATTTATCACTGGAGCGTGTTTATATTAATTTATCATTATATTATTTTTTAAGCAAAAAAAACAATTTAATAAGTAACTTGAAATGACCACCAAATATGAAAGCAAATGGCTGTGAATGCTTTGCAATTATAAACTACTTTTCTTATTTAATATTCACTGTAAAATAATCGCCTTGTTAGGTTACTAATTAAAATTCCATATCAAATCTTTAATTGACACTTTTGAACAGCAGTATTGATTATAAATTAAATTAGTAATTTTCTGTTATGTTTATTTAATGTTATTTTAAACGATTGGACGTTGTGTAATATAATTTCTAATTTAACTCCTTTTATTTGTGCTAAATTCATACAATTTTAATGTTAAAAAGGATCATGTAACGAGTACACACACACAACTTTTGCTATAAATGGTTGTTTAAAGAATTTTTTCCAAAAATAATACCGGCTCACATTTTCTCTTGAATTGTTTATTTTTACCAAATGTCAATGAAAAAATATAAGTTAATTAATAGGGCCTAGTATTCTTCTCATAATCTTATTCCCTGTAATTCTTAACGCGTTTTCTTCTTTTCTTGTCAGTGACGTTGTTTCAGTAGCATGTAGAAGTATCGGTCTTATCATGGTTTTGTATATTTTTATTTTTGTTGCACGTATCAAGATCTTGTTTCGTATCATATCTCCGATGCTGGTCGATTTTAACTTGCTTTCGTTTTAGTTTCTTTTTTCCATCATTCCTTTTCATCTCGTTATCGAGTTTTCTGCTCGATGGATTTTTAATCCAATTTGCTTAGCAATGCTATCATATGTCGCCTTTTCATTATTAATATCAAATCATTGGCGTACGCAATGATGGACTCCATTATTTATTAAGTACAAAGCCTTGTCTTTCTTCCCTGTGTTTTAGTGCTAATTTTCGTTTTTCTTAGTATCATTTGTATAAGTCGTCTCAGTTTATTGTGTATTCCCAAATGCTTCCATGGATTGCCTTCTCTTTATTGAGTCGAATGCTTGTTAAAAATCAGTGAATAGCATTTCTAGTTTTCTTGTTGTATGCGTACACCTCTTCAATAATCTGCTTAACATTATACAGGGTGATTTTCAATATATGCGACAAACTTTAAGAGCTGATTCCTGAGGTTATTTTGACCATAAAAGTTCATATGAGTATATGTCCAAAACAGTTTGGTTTTAAAGTTATTGAATGTTTAATAATAAAAAAAATTATTTATTAACTCTGACTAACACGATATAATATCACAATTGGTTCTTCAAAAACTATTGTGTTGAGAGGGAATTGCTTATTTGTCATTTCAATATTTGTCAATAACTGTCAGAGTATTCATTCAGTTTATTGCCAGTTTCTGTTTTCTAAAATGAATTACACGAATGGTGAGATGTGTGATATGCATTTCGTTTACAGTCTTGCCAATGGAAATTCGCGTCCTGCTAGACGTCTTTATGAAGAACGATACCCGAACCGTATCATCCCTTATCATTCAATATTTGCCCGTCTTCACCAACGTCTTAGTGAAACGGGAAATTTTAAAAAACGGACGACTGATAGCGGGCACCCATCTACAGTGAGAACTCCACAAGTTGAAGAAATGGTACTAAATGAAATTGAGGAACATCCTACTACAAGCACCAGAAAAATTGCGTTTGCTTTAAACATTAGTCAGGTCACAGTTTGGAGAATATTGAAAGATCAACTGTTGTATCCATATCACATTCAACGGGTGCAGGCACTTTTGCCGGCAGATTTTCCGCAAAGAGTAGCTTTTTGTCAATGGATGCAACACAAAATCGCACAAAATCCTGACTATTTGGCTCAAATATTCTTCAGCGACGAGGCTACTTTCTCTAGAAACACGATTATTAATTTTCATAATAATCACATATGGGCCGAAGAAAATCCGCACGAACTAGTGAATGCCCGTCATCAACATCAATTCTCTGTCAATGTGTGGGCCGGAATTGTTGGAGATCACTTGATAGGTCCACATTTTTTACCGATGCGGTTAAATGGCGAAGTATACCGCAATTTTCTCGAAGAGGAGCTACCACTACTGCTGGAAGAAGCTCCGTTGCAATTAAGATTACAAATGTATTTTATGCATCACGGTGCTCCAGCGCATTTTAATTTAGTTGCTCGCGAGGTTTTGGACAATACGTATCTAGATCGGTGGATAGGATGGGGAGGTCCACAACCGTGGCCTCCTCGGTCTTCAGACTTAAATTCTTTGCACTTTTTTCTCTGGGGTCACCTTAAATCATTAGTTTATACGACTCCCATTGAAAATGTCGATGAACTGAGAAATCGTATTATCGCAGCTTTTCAAACAATTCGAAATACCCCTGGTATTTTTAGAACGGACTCGCCAGTCAATACGACGGAGGATAGAAGCTTGTATTGCAGTTGGGAGCGGTCATTTTTAACAGTTAGTATAAGTTAATTTTGTTTTACTAATTATTTTGTTAATTTATAATAAAAACATTAATTATGTTAACTTACTAGTAAACATTGTACAACTTTAGAACTAAGCGATTTTAGATATATGTTCTTATGAACTTTTATGATCAAAATAACCCCAGGAATCAGCGCTTAAAGTTTGTCGCATATATTGAGAATCACCCTATAGATAGTTAATTTTCTTTTTCTAAATCCGTTTTGATAATCTCCTATTATATTTGTGTGATTATTTGCTTTTTTTCTATTAGCGTATACAGTGATTATTTTTTTAACTTATGTTGTATTTAGGGGTATGATTCCTCGGTATTTTTTACACACCTGTTGGCCTCCTTGTTTATATGATGTTATTGACTGACCATGTCCCCATTTCGTTGATATTCTTTCTTCCTTCCAAATCTTTCGTATCAACTTGAATATTTTATTAGCTCCATGTTTATCTTATCTTTTCTAGTGTCCTCAAATCTTGCTTTTATAAAAATGTTTCTTTATTTGTACAATTGTCGGTTCTTCGGTTGCTACACTTTCTTCCTCTAGTGCACAACGTTCTTCCTTCAAATCTGGTAATTTGGTATATTTTCCCCCAAAGAGTCTTTTGAATCTAAATGCAAAAGCAAAATATTTGGAATTTTCCACATTCAAAGCTGAAGAAATTTTGTAAATCTTAAAAAGATATGAAGATTTTTTTTTTTGAATATCCTGCATCGAATATGCTCCACTATCTGTTACGACTGAAGACTTTGAAAATCTTTAAACATTTAAGTTAAATACGAAAAGATACCGGCCTTTCAGCGACCAACCGCCATCAGAATTAATATTCATTCTAACCTTCCTCTCTCGAACCGGAAAGAAATCTTTTCTCGGAACGGCCTCTCCCGCAGTAATAATTAATACAAAAGAGCGCAGCAATGCCCATATAATTTACGCTAAAAGCGGTTCACGCGCACGCACACACCTCCAGCGCAGTGCCCCATCCTCCTACCCAAACCCATAAAACGCGAAACAAAGAAAAAAGTTGTCACTTTTACTTTCCACGGGCCGTAAAATATACAAAAGTTATTCGTTCTCCTGCAACCCTGGCGCGGGGGCCTAAATAAAATATTTAGCGCGTCGAACATCAAGCGGGCAACTACATAACGTTTCATTTTCTCCTTTTATCTTCCTCCTTGTAGTACCTTCTCTGACGTAGTGCCTCTCGTTCCCTTTTCTCGCTATTGCGTGTTATTTTTTTTTTTTTTGTTTCGTCGCTGGGCGTTCGTCCAGGAATGACTTTTACTGCAGGCTGTATATATAAAGTGAGGGTAAAACATTGGGGGTAATAAAGACTTTTAAATATCTTAACGCAGGCAAGTGTTATTACAACGAGAACGAGGATAGGAAGGAGTGGAGGGGGATTAGAGAGGAAGGTGGTCGTAAAATATTTTTTTTTTTTTGGGGGGGTTTCGCGAAGTTTTCTGGCCGCCAGCGGCAAAACGAGAAATGAAAATTACTGTAATAGGGCGACTTTTGAGCAGGGTGGATGAATAAAAAGTAAACGAATTTTGCGCAAGAAAGCAAAGCCTAGTAGGAATATGAAGTCAAAATTCACGGTGACGTTTCTGGGGTGGGACTCTGTACAGTTGATATTGCTTTGCTTTACTTTGATATTACAAATTGGTACTCTGTAACTCTGCTCGGGCGTCATCGTGACCCGAACGTACTTCCGATGTTTAAAATCATAGCGACCCATGCAAACCTGTCGCTATCGAATATCAACATACTTGTCCTTGTCTTATAAACAAGGTAGCTGTATTTACCTCTCTTTGTTGTTGCACTTGCGAATATACGATTTAGAAATTTTCGATTTGCATTTGAAATAGTTTTACAACATTTTTAACTTTTGGTGAACAGATGTGTAAATGTTCAGTAGTTACCCTAAATCTTCCTTTATTTGGTCTAAGATTGTTAAGACGGCTACATACATATATCTTTTAGTTAAATCAATGAGTTAAATACATATGATGATTAATTTAAAAATATTACAACTACGACCTTTCATTATATGAGCGTAAGTTACATATACTATATTTTGTATTTGTTATTTTATCACAAGATTTAATACATGAATATTTATTAATTAAAAACTTCTTTGGAAGCGGCACTGATTTATTCTGTTTATAATTTGCAAAACAAAAACGATTCGATGTGACTTATTACATCTTTTTCAATTTGTGTCTTCATTTTATATCCAATGTTTGGTAAATTTTAATTGCATGCTCATAATAGTAACATATAGTTAATTTTTTTTTAATAATTATATACACACAATATATGTGTCACATAGACGTTAAAATTGAAAATTTTAAAATTTAAAGCAAAAGATGTGATTATTAAAAAAAATTGACTATATGTTACGAACATGCAATTAAAATGAGTGTGTAATATTAGCAGACTAGCAGATAGTGCAGATATTCTAATCAATTTCTTAAGTAAAAGTAGAAATACAATAGAATATTTATTGTAGTTATTTATTTATTATTGTACCAATGTATATACTACGTAACTTAAATTGTTTAATTTATTTATTGAATTTATATCACATATATCACAAATTGTTTTATTAGAAAAATGAAACTAGCATGATTTAACGCATTAATAAATATACGTGCTTATTTTTTTATTACTTTGAGCTTTTTTTAACAATTTAATTTGATATAAAAAATAGTTAATAATGATAAATAAATTAAATTATAAAAACTTTTATAACAAAATTCTGAAATTATAAAAAAAAATCCAAATCAAACAAAAAGGTTAATAAAAATAACAGATATTTAAGATTACTTTAGGGCACTTGACTGAACCTATTAGGAATTTCGACAAGATTTAGACCAAAAGCACAGCAGTTAGTTGATATTTTCCGAGCACTACCGAAGTCAATATCGGTTTCCTTACAGAGTACCAAATACGTTAGCGATACGATACGCTATTGCTTTGACATAGATATTGATATTCGAGTTACCGAGTTCCTATACTGGCCGCTGTAGATGCAAGAAAAACAGATATCAAACATTAAAAGCAATTTCAGTATTATGCACTTAAGAATAATATCTTACGAAGAATAATTTGAAAACGTTTATTGAATCACTTTAAAAAAAAAATTCTGCACCAAAATATAATTGTTATTACAAGCACAGCTACCACTAACTTTATCTGCAGGCTGTGTCATTTATCTAGTCACTCAAGCTTTTTTAAATTACTTAATCGAAAAATGTTGTAAGTAAAAGTCACTCGAGATCAAGAACTTATAGCTCAAAATTATTTTAACTTTACTTTATCATCACCCTTTTTCAGAAAATGTGTTCGAAAATGTTGGAAGGGCACATTTTTTCGATACATTTATTTATTCGCAATTGGAATGATTGCACACAACTGAGAAGTGTTTCCGGCGTAATCCTTGAACAAGCGTTGGTGATTGGCTCAATCATGTTTTCCCTCGTGGTTGGCATTTCTGTATAAACTTCAGACTTTAAGTGGCCCCACAAAATGAAGTCAGGGAAAGTAAGAGGAAATGTTAGTTTATGTTAAAATAAAAAAAAAACACAAAATCATGTTTGATTGCTTCTCTTTTTTGTGTGTTTTTTTCTAGACGTTCACAATCATGTTTTTTTGCGATTACAGCGCAATCTGTTACGAATCGAAAAAAAAAGTTTCAAACAAAAACTACATACTTGATGGCGTAGAATCCGAATCTGCAATACAAAATGGGGTTCCCATTTAAGATTTTAAAGTTGTGCCCCCTCCCACTCTGGGGAGGGGCGGAGGGGTAGAGGATCGAGTTCAGCACCATTGAGTGAGCCCCCTACATTATAACAAATCTTATTAAGATCTTTTTTTTGATTTGATGCAGTGTTTTAGAGATATTCCGTTCTCTCAAGATAAAAAAACTCACCCTGTATATTATTACAGTTTTGAATTTCTTGATTCAACACAAATCATAATTATCTAACACATCCTACGACAAAACTTGACACTTTTTGAGGTATTCGAACTTTTTTAAAAAAAAAAAACGACTAGATATTCAGGCCTACTACATGAAGTGGGGATAGGCAGCATGTCAGGGTAGCGCATGAATTACTGAAGTGACGTTTAGTGTGATTCGTCTGCCAATTGAGTTTAATTTGTCTGTCAATATAACATAAAGGGAAAATTAAAGGCCTTCAATTTTGTAACATACTTCATTATTTTTATAACTATTATTTCTTTCGAACTTGAAGAGTTCACCAAAAACGTTCCTAATCAAAAAGCTTTATTAATAAAGATTTTTTTCAATAGCAATTACAAGAAAATAATTGTTAAAGTTTTTTTTGTCATGTAATTACGATATTTAATTGAAAATATTTCGTCTACCAATTATTATTAAACACCTGCAAAGCGGTATAGAAATGTAGATATTATGTCTCATGTCGATGGTCTATCCGCCATTGTGCCCCCACCAACTTGTAGTTATCGGAGTACTCCTTCCTCCAAGTAATAGGCCTGTTATATTATCTAGTTGGTATTCTATTAGGTAAATATTGTTTGTTTTATACCACTAAAAACATTTTTCGTTTCATAACATCTTTCTATTAGGATAGACAATTATACACACATGTACAAATTCATATAAATTTCGGATTATTTTTTTGTAGTTCTAATGCAAATAAATATCAAATTTTAAGTTTAATCGATTGAAAATGACACCACAATTCTATCGACTTATGCTGGGAAGTCGATTGCGTTATTGAGATATATGCATTTTTAATAATCTCCCAATGTAAACACCGCTGCCTATTTAATGAAAACATTCAGTAAGATTTACAATGTACAATTTACAAGGTCCGTTTAACACAATAATAAATTAAAACATTCGTAACGTTTTACGGCTTCGCCAATGTGTTCGTATGTATATATCTATTCTCGTCGTGTTTAACCTTTAAAAATAATAACAATAACGCAACAATTGGGCGTGCCCAGCGCATACTTTTATATTATTTAAATCGACCAGCTATGCTAATAACGCAAGATAATCAAGTTGCGTTACTGTATACATATACAATCAGGGAACATATAATTTTTTTCTCTCTTCTCTACTGTCTTAATTTTTAGCTTATCCCTCAATAACAATGGTTAATTTAATCACAGATTTGAAGGATTATTTATTATACGCTTGACAGATTTGTCATCTAGATAGGTGGACGCTAAGCTCGTCTTAAGTTGATATTCATTAGGTGCGATTTTATTCTAATGAGGGGTACCGCAAGGTCGGCCAATTAGACCGAGGTTGTTGCGTGATGAAATTTTATTTAGTTATTTCATGTTATCTTTTATATATTGTAATGTATTCACTATAGTGCCGATTAGAGAGAGATAAAAAAAAACCAGCCGTTTAGCTATAAATATTGACCGAGAAAACGTTTAGCCATTAGGTTTAGCATAATTATATAAACAGATAAACTGGAAGTCTAATATAGACTGTCAACTAAATGTAATTAATTATCCCTTTTTTTCTTCAACATGTTGCATTTCAGTGATGTGTGCGCAGCAAACAATGCATTTAAAAATAAACAATGTGGAAAAATTAATTTCGAACAATAGTTTATGGGATTAGAACACCATTAGCGCATTCATTTACTTGCAAAACACATACAAATACGTAAGTGGGGATTTATCCTATTTATAAGAAACCAGCAATGTATCAAGCGTAAATAACGACAGGCGGTTATCTTTCCTACGGTCCTGCCCTCTTGGTAGAGTCTTGTGCAACAACAATAAAAGGAAATCATTAAGGAACGACACACATATTTAAGTCAATTTAGTCGTGTGACTAAATAGAAATTATATATGAAGTAATAGGCTTTTCCTTATCCATGTCCGCATTAATAATATGGGTGTGTATACAGTGGGCGCCAAAACTTTTTTACCTTGGTGTTTTATTAAACTGTGTAAAGTCGTTGTGAATATATGTAGTGGTTGCTCTATAAATGCTTGTCAGTCAAAATTTATATGCGAGAATGCAAATATTTTATTCAGTAAAAAATATATTGCTCTGTTTTTCAGAACAAAATGCCCGGGATTTTAAAATTTTCTTTTCTTTAGTTCAGTACAATTTATCGTAATTTTTTTAAATTTCAATTTTTTCAATTTATATTATTATTTATCTTGTCCCTTTTCAATTTTTTTTTCTTTTTTTTTCAATAAAAACAATTAAACTAAAATAGTGGTTTCCATACACCCAGCGACCTCTCTGATAAGTGAAAGAATACTGTGAAAGGTGACTTCCTACCTGCTAGGTGGCACGGGAAGCTTCAAGGAACACCAGATTGCCTGTCAAAATCATGCTCCGGACGCTTACTAGCGAATAGGCAGTTTTTTCTCACCTAACGGGCGCCCCTCAGAAGGGGCTTCTCGGTTTATTAAAATTTGAAAAAGGTAATTATCGAAAATCGATGTAAACATACTAACTGTACAAATAAAAGAAATGGAAATTAGTAAAATGCTATAAAATACGTTCTTTCAAATCCTTTATTATTAAAAAATCACTGTCTACCCGTTTCGGCTTATGCCATCCTCAGGACACAGTAGACAGTGTTTTTTTTTAATAATAAAGGATTGGAAAGGACGTATTTTATAACATATTACTAATTTCCATATATACCACCAATCCAAAAACTTCCAATAACTAAATAAAAGAAATGTTTCAAAACAAAACAAACTTAAATCTTTATTTAGTTACCAAATGCTAGGTTCATCATCATTGAGACTCTTTGATCACAAGGTACGTACGTTGGAATCAGTCGTTCAGTCATATAAAAAAATTATTTAATACAAAAATACGTATTAGAACTTTCCTGGCATTTTAAATGACTATGAGGTTATGGAAATGTCAGATTAAAATTTAATTTAATTAAAATAACGGCGCCATCTACCCGTGAACAGCAGAAACTACATTTTATAGAAAACGATCATCTGTGATTATCGATATTTGTTAAAAATAGCTATTTTAGCTAGTGAAGCAAACTTCAATTTTGAAAGATAACGCTAACTGACATTAAGATACCGTTATTTTCTCTATTTTGAGGGGAATACGACAAAAGTTACTAAATACACATCCCGAAAAAAAATAATCATAAATATACCAGGTAAGCTTGAATTAACACAGAAAATAAAGTTTACATTATAATTAAGGCAATATTTAGCACCTAATGCTAATATTGTCCATTTTAAAATAGCTATTTTTAACAAATTCAAAATTCGCCTGTAAAGTAGGCAACTGAACACACGCCTCACTTTTCAATTACTTCTTCATTTGGTTTTGAAACCTGTTCTAAATGACTCTCTAAATTAGATTCCATATCTTTGATACCATAGCAATATATACAGTGTCACACATAAAGTCTGCATCATATGGAATTCTTATTATTGATTAAAGGTAAATGTTGACTTTGCCATTTGTTTGTGATTAAAAAATGGTGTGGTGAATGACAGCCATACGAGCAATCACTTTTCATTCAGTGTAATATGAATGTACAGCAGCTGTGTTTGATGGGCTAGCACCATCTACTTCTACCCATGCGTTACGAAAACCCTGGTTATATACTTGTTGGGAAGATCAGGTTTTTTTAATGGTGTAAACAAGTTTTTGAAATATATTAGGAGTCTGAAATTATTTGATAAACTACAAGAATAATATGCGTTCTACAGAAGGCCCTAGAAGTTACAGTGGACAAATTAGTCAAAAGATTCCTTTAAAAGTAGTTTTGCGCAAGTTTGTTAATTTAACCCCAATGAGTGTAAACCTTTTCAACTTGACGCATCAGTCAATTCTTTCTGTGGCCATGTTTATTTTTGCTTTATCCTGCAACAAGCTTGTGGCATTTCTTATCAGAAGCTTCCACTTTCCAAAAATTTTTGTTTTTATACAATACGAAAATAAAATAATAAAATTTTCTTATATTATGTTAAATACAAAACCATTAATTACAACTTATTTAAAAGTGCTAATAGATCGTGTCCTCAATAAAATAATCCGCCGGCGATCGTTAGAAAACTAATGTTAAATCCGGGTATATAAATATATGCATAAATGTAAAACAGTACTATCGGTGCGAAAAGAAATGTTATCCGTAATGACTACAAATAGTTATTCGTTACAGACGAGTTATTTGCATGCTCGGCTGGCACATTATAAACAACCGACGTATAATTAAAAAAAAAAAAGTAGGAAAAATAACTTCTGTTTGTGTAATAGTCCTGAATAGCCTATGTTTTCTTTTAGGTACGTTTGTCTCACCTTATATCTGGTTCTTGGGGACGTCAACTGACGATGAGAGGTAAACAAAGGCGCAGAGATTTGTTGAGACGAATGTTGGTAAAACAAGAGGATGGAGAGAAGAAGAAAACAAATTTTCTTATCGTGTTGAAGTTGTGAAATTTAAATAGTGTATGTTTATAATTATAAGAGGTAAATAAGCATATCTGTGTTGTGTTATTTTTAGTTAAAATAATATGTACCAAAGCAGAAATAATGCATGAAATAACTAAGAAAGGCCGGGTACAGTTGTGGATACTTCTGGAATTTTAGTTTTTCCTTTTTGTTTTTTAACACACCCGACATTGTTCATCTTTTCAGGTTTATGTTTAGAACAGTCTTACAAATGAGGTTTCCTGATTGTGTTGTAACGGAACGGGTTTTCTTATCTGGAAAATTTTGGGTGGTTAGCCTAAATTCTTTTACACTGAACCGAGCCCCATTTTACAGATAACCCCACCTGCTCTTTTAACCGACGAGTCACCGATGGAAAACAATCTTTTTGTTCGGTAGCGATTGGTTTTAGAAGATATAGCAAAAGATGTTTTACAACGGTGTTTTTTTCTCAATCAGTCGAAGCAGGGCCGTTAGTTTGCTTGAAGATTGTCAACTTAACCACCTCGTCGTCTTTCTCTTTACTCAGGACTTCCTCTCCAAAACTTTATTAAGGGTACAAATTGAACTAATATATTTTTTTAGCGAAATAGTAGAGTTGAATATTTTTACAATTATATATTGAATAAATTGAAACAAATGGAATAAAATTAACAAGACAACATCAAATTAGATAAAATAACAAGTAAAAAAAACAAACACAATTAATTGGAAGAATATTTTAAAATTTTATAATGTTGTTTAACCTAAGCACTGAGTAATTTTTACTTTACAGTTTCTACATGTTCGCAACGGTTAGATTTTAAGCAAAAGTTTAGGACATCTTACCAACCGATGTGGGTAATTAATCTTCCCGTAATCCAAAATATTAAAGGCACAATAGCTTTACACAGCACACACACAAATTAAAAAAAGGGGGGTTTTCGAACGGTTTTAGCACAAAAACAGAAACACTTCTCGAGGAAAGCGTTTGCTTCCTGTTCCTGAATTTTCAAGCTTAAGTAAATTACAAATTTTACCAAAAGACATTTGATTTTAATTTTAAAATATGGAAACGCCCGGTAACGAAGGGGTACGCCTGCTTTTCCTGTAGCTGAAACGGTCTCCGCAAACTAATTAATTCAAAAAGTCAAAGTCTAAGGTTTTCATAAACTTAGTTATGACGTCATTTCGCACCGCTACACTCGTTCCGCTTCTCTTTACAAGAGGGCGCAAGAATGGTGGTTGGCGTTATTTTTCTGAACTTCAAACGCCCTCCTGGAGAGTAATGTGGGATTCGCTGATCAGCAATTGTAATATACAATAGAAGCAGATAAATTTGAAATAAATACGGTATTATCTTAATTATGCGAGACTTTAAGCAAAATAGACTGTCATTTCCTGTAGAGTAGACGCTGCTACAGCAAATGCCACAGTACATCAACTTATTAATAAAATGAATTTAAATACTTTGTATTATACGGGATGGAATTTCGAATTCTTACAGTGTATATTTTTACAATAGTGAAGGAAATCAAAGAATTTGCAATTGTATATTTGTGTCAAACAGTGGTATACCGAAACTCCGAAATACTGATTGAAAATTACAAGTCAGAAAAGTGCATAGAAAGAAGACTTTCATTTTAATAATTTGTCAGTGGCATCCCCATGGAGTATCATTACCATATTCAAACAATGCAATTAGATTTAGTTTGTTTGAAGAGCATCATCAAGTAGAAAATGGAAAATTGGTTAAGAATGTAAACATGTGGAATTAAATTGTTATGAAGGTTTGGAATTTATAAACACAAACACCTTTTAATGAATCCATATTTAAGGCTTTTAATTAATCTTTTTAGTTTCCTAATTCGAGAGTGATTAATTAACCATGACGACAGTCAAGAATAACCGTAATCACTGTTCTTAATGTATTGGTTTGTTTCCGTGTTACTGCTGGTGACGAGAAGCTTTGCTTATCAACTTTAGATCTTGTTATTGTTGATTTGGCTCAAAGCATGTTTATGTACAGATGAAAGAAGCCTTTACGAATCAACGCCACATCGATAATGTAGCTTTCCAAATGCATACAACACTATCACTTTAGCACAATGGACTAATTTAGCACGTGATTGCAATAACCAATGAGAGGACGAACGAAATTCTTCTTATTAAGATTCCACCCCTAGGTGATCACCCGTATATTTGTAGTGTTGGCCCCTCCAAATCATACTGGGGTGCAAAATTTAAACATATCTACTGTACCCTGAATCTCTCCTGTTCAGACCTTTCCTGGTCTTTCCTGTAAAGAATGCCACATTTATTTATTTTTTTTCAATTTTAGTTTCATTTCAATGAAAGTTCGTATTAAGATAAAACAACAATTTGCATAGAAATCTGCTTGTTATACTACTAAATAGAAGGTTTATTATACTCCTTATTCTCATAGAATACAAACAGTCCATGATTTAAATTTAAAGCCAGAATATTTTCTAGAGATTTACTACAACCATCAGCTACCAGCGAGGAACAAAAACCGAAACATTTGCATAATTAAATGAAACAAAACATAATCGCTTATTTTAGCAATAAAAAAAAAAACGTGTAACATAGAACTAACGAGAAACAAAAAAAAATATGTGGAATACAATAGCACCATATACTATAATAATTTCCCTAGGTCCCGACATGCGACCGGCGTATTTCCTAGCGGCGGAGTAGAACTGACAAAAAAAATTAATCGAAAGATTAAATAAAACTGATAAAAGCGGTTAGGATATCTCACGCGGACGACTGGCTGACGATTAAAACTCACATTACAACTTGTATTATTATTCATGTAATGTGCGCCTGGCTGGTCGCTAGTAGCTGCGGTTATTAGTTAATGTCGTAAGTCTTGTGTGAGTCACTTTTAGGTATCATAAATGTCTTGGAGCAGTGGGCGTAGCGTAATTGCGCTATTCAAATGGGCGAAATTTATTCCTTAGGTATTATAATTTTTGGTGAATTACGACAGAATAAATTGTTTGTTTTAAATGCTGGATGCAATCGTTCCATTATAAGACGTGAATCATAATTTCATTGATCATATGCAATGCTAAAAACTTTTTACGTTTGGGAAGAATTTACGAATTAAGTTGTCAAATGATATGTTTAGCTAATTAATTGGTATTGGGTAGGGCATCTTAGATTGCAAGCACCACCAAGTAGCAGATATGCAGGTTTGGAACACGATAATATTGTCCTGATGGACAATATTAACGATAATATTGTCCTGATGGACAATATTATCGTGTCAATATCAAAGGTTGCCTTCAGTATGATTACTGAAGGCAACCTTTTGACAATGAGATGAGGCCACATTATTTCGATATATCGTTTAATGAAACTTTCGAAGTGAAAATCACGACTCACAATCAGATACGCTGGACTCACTCTAACTAATAATAATAATAATAATCATTTATTGTCCTACATAAATGAATACAATATAATGTATTATAAAATTAAGTGAAAATTTCAGACAAAGGATCCAGATCAGTTAAAGTTTAACTGCTCTACCCTGGATCCACATACCCAAAACAACACGCATTTGTATACAAACACACAAAACCTAAAACTATTACACAAAAAAAAAATATATATATATATAAGTATATAAGTTAGATGCTCTTGAAATGGAACACATTCGCTTAAATTACCAATTAACATAAACATATTAAAATGAAGTACAATAATGGACATTAATAATACAGTCACTGCTCCCCAAGAAATATGGCTTTCAATCTGGCTTTAAACACCTGTATGGATAGACCTTTAGTTGATCAGGCAAGCTATTATAAATTTTTACAATGTTGTATGAGAAGGATCTGGTGTACATAGCGCTGCAGTACATGGTGGAGACAGCAAATGTCGAAACCGAAGATTAGGTTGTGTACGTCTGTCCTGAACGAAATTTTATTATAAAGGTATTGAGGTGTTTTTCGCGTAATCACTTGATGCGACAGAACAGCGTAATGAGTAGTCTGCGATATTTCATGTTTAGCCAACTAGCATATTTAAGGTGTAGGAAATAGGTCGTGGTCTCTTAATGCCGTAAATAAATCGAAGGCAAGCATTTTGTACTTTCTGAATGCGATGGGTGTCGTTATAATCTAAGCATGGGCCGTACACAACATCACAATAGTTGAAATGGGAGAGACCAGAGTATCACACAGCAGCTTCTTTAGTTTCCATCAATATATCTTTACTACCATACAGTACCTTCAATTTCGCATAAGCCAGTCCAAGTATCGAGCTAACATGCCTCTTAAACCTCAAGTCCCCATCAAATGTAACACCTAAATTTTCGTGGTTGATGACAATGTCAGCGGGCAATTACCAACGAAAGCTTTATCCTGTTTGATATTGCTAAACGAGTGGTTTTTCTACCGAACAATACAACTGCAGTTTTTGTCGGATTTAACTGAAGTCCGTGTTTCAAAGAAGATGAAAGAACGCGATCCAGATCAGAATAATTCGTTCAACAGCTCATCAAGATCAGATACCGAAAAGAATAATAGAGTTGGACATCATCGGCGTACATGTGATATTTGCAATACTTCAAATTATTTAAAAGGAGGCGGTAAAATAGAATAGAGCAAGGACCAGTACGCTTCCTGTGCAATGCCACTTGTTAAATGGACACTATCCGAAACAGTTCCATCTAAACGAACTTTTTGTGTTCTACCACTTAAATAGTTCTTAAAAATTCAATTGAGCTATTACTAAAGGAGATATAACTCAAAATACTTAGCAGCAATTCGTGGTTCACGATATCAAAAGTTTAGAGTAATCTAAGCTCACAAGTACTGTCACTTTCCCCCCATCGATACCAGAAAGGATATCGTCCGCGATCGAAGCCAAAGCCGTCGCACAACTGTGACCAGAGCGGAAACCCGACTGGCAAGACGGCAAAATGGAGCACGCATCCAAAAATTCCCTCACCTGATCTGCAACAACCTTCTCACGATCTTAGACAGAGTTGGAAAGAATACTAATGGGCCTCAACTGTTTGTATTCAGTTGGATTAGGGACCTTAGGGATAGGAACCACCAGAGCCTCCCCCAACAGGAAGGAAATACACCGTTAAGCAAAAAAGTTCACCATGTAGGTAATGTGAGGCAAAAGATATGGACAGCACATTTGCAACATATGGATATTAATACCATCCGCACCATAGCAACTAGACTTAAGTTCTAAGAATAGATAAAACACTTCCCTCAGTAACTCCACGAAAAACAAACGGCAATACAGAAGCATTGAACTTATTGGACAGATAGAAGGCATTCAGGGAGGGATCACCGCAATCGAATTATAGAATCAACAAAAAACCGATTAATGTTATCAGGATGAACAGAGTAGGCGGAACGCCAGGGGTAACTTTTTATAAATATTATATTTTTTAATTCCTTCCAAATTGTGTTAACATTAGTATTCCTAAGTCTATAGTTAAGAAACGCTCTTTTCTCGCGTTTAACTGCATTATTGGTGAAATTACGCAATTGTTTATAATAATCAAGAGCGGCTCTAGAACCCACCCTCTTTGCACGTTGTGATGCATTGTCTCTCATGTTCATCATAAGACGAATGTTAGGTGTCAACCACGGAGCAACAGCTCTATTAATTCTTTTAGTAATAAGTGGGGCATAAAAATCAAACAAGATAAACGTAGTATTAAAACATTCAACGACTTCATCTATACTATCAAAACAATACATAGCGTTCCAATTCATATATAATAAATCAACATACAAGTGGTCAGCATTAACCGAATTGAAGCACCTATACGTTAAAGTAGCAGGAGTGCGCTTGCTCACAACATCAACAGAGCATTCAGCATGAAAGGAAGTGATCGCTTACATTACCAAATCAACAGCGCCCGACTGAGTAAAGTCTGTACTGGTGATAATGACATCGAGAAGAGAAACTGAGTTACGTGCAATTCTAGTCGGGCGAACATAGTTTGCGTTAGACCAAACTCGTTTAAAATGATATCAAATTTAAGATAATTATCACTCACAACGTCTAACATGTTAATATTTAAATCACCAGTACAAACAATATCATTATGTCTAATATATAAATCGGAAACGACGTCTTCCAAAAAGAAAGGAATAATGGCACATCAGTATAGGGAGGCCTGAAATAACACCTAAAGCCAATGAATAGTTACTGAAAACTATACTAAGCCACAGATGTTCGCAAGTATCATTTTCGCCTAAATTATTATATTATAGGAAAGCCGCCCTTTACGTAATTCCAACACCACCGCCACGCCTATCGCTACCTATCCTTTCTCTCAAAACTATAGCCATCAATATTTAACAAGTTAGAGCTAATATTACTAGTGAGCCAAGTTTCCGAAACAGTGACCACATCAAACTGACTAACTAATAAAAATCTTTTAAGCTGCCAAATTATTTAAGATAGAACGGGTATTAATGTGAGCCACTTTAAGATTCATATGCATCATTTAAAAAAAAGAAAAAGACTCTGTGCAGTGACCATCTCCGCATACAAAAGTATGATAATAATAAAGCAAAACAAAATCACATAATGACATAGATATGTACATCACATAAAAATCAGTACAAGATAAGAAAAACAATATAATGCCAAATGTAATATATTACACCAAGAGTCAACCCACGATACAAAAAGGAAATTAAAGAAAAACAGAATATAACAGGCTAGTTACATTTAATATTGTCTAAGTCTTCAAAGGATTTGATCTTCTGGACGCTATTCCCAACTTTAATTTTAATATTACCGTTCATAGTCCAAAATTCCGATTGCCATAATTCTGACGAGCGGCCCTGTATAGTTTGTATCTCGGAGCACTTAGATCTTCCGTAATAAACACGTCGCTGCCCTTCAACTTATTGCGATTTCTTATAATGGTTTCCTTGATGTTGTACCTCGTGAATTTGACAATTATTGAACGAGATCTTGTACCATTACACGACCAACTCGATGACAACAATCCATATCATTGATTCCTACTTTAACTTTCAGCTGATCGTTAAAAAGGTTGTTAATTTAGAATCTAAATTCTCATTGTCTGTCTCGCTAATTCCATCAATTCTGATATTGCTTCTTCGAGAATATTGTTCCAGTTCATCGATTTTGTTTGTAAGGAATTTATTTTGTTCTTCAAGAGCAACGCATTTCTCCATGTAAGTTTTTAATGTTGCATCGATCTTTTTATCTATACTTTTTACGAATCGCTCTGTTATCTTCTGAATAAATCCTTCGTTTTCAATCAGTTCTTCAATGCAAACTTTAAATACAGATTTAATATCAACAATCTGATCTCTAGTTAGCGGCATTCTCGCACTTGTATCTGTACTGTTTAATACCAAAAAAAAACAGTATGATTAGACAAGAAAACTGCGAAAACTTGAAAATAAACGCGGAGAAGTCACACACGCGTGCTACTCTCTAGACATCACAACAAATTTTTTTTGAGACTACAGAGACAACTTTGGGAATTAAGCTGATTTATAGACGGATCAAAAACCGAAAAGGAGAATGGAGCTTGAATCTACAGCGCGGTAAGAAATACAATGGTCAACCTAGTATCAGGAAAATATACCACAGTCTTTCAAGAAGAAGCATACGCAATATTGCATTGTGTAAATGAAATCAATCAGAGTGTTTATGTGAAAATATGCGAATCTACATTGCAATAGACGAGATACAATAAACAGCAATAAAGTCACTTTGCTGTGGTAGCCCGGACATTCGGCAAACGAAAGAAACGAAAAAGTCGATGAGTTAGCAAGATATATAAAGCCAGAACCTGTTCTAAGAATGTCTAAAAACACAGCACAAGAGCAAATAAGGAATAGGATCATAGAGAAACACTGAAATAAAATAACCAGGCAAATTTATGGTAAGACCTCTATTAATGGATTATCAAAAACGAAGACTAAAGAATTATTGCAGCTCACAATCAGTAGGAAACATTTTCGCACCGTAACAAACTTCCTAACAGGACACTGTACACTGAAAGGATACTTAAAGAAAATTGGGATCAGCACTGGAGATACCAACTAAAAATTGTTTAATGGGACGACAAAGAACGCTTACCAAATTCTGTGTGAGTGCGAGACTTTGCACGCAAAAGACAGGAAACTTTTGTCACGCCAAAAATTTTCGCTCCACATATTTTTCTATAATGGACGATTTACAAAGATAAATATTAATACATGTTGGAAATTCATTCCCTTCTCGATAATCTTAATTTTGAATACTGTCATTTCGTTTGTCGTGAAAGGCCCAGTAAATTATAATATAGCCAACTTTTTAGATTTCATGGCAATAAATTTAATGGATAAATTTTGCTGACAGATGCTTGAAGATGGTAAGACAACAAAAATCTGACTTTGGCGAACGTAACTGCAATGGAACGAGCTTAAAAATTTGATGATATTATTCTCTGAACTGCCACTAATACGACTTGAGGACGGGGTATCATTTTTCCCTTCCAATTTTGCATACAATCCAACGTATACGAGCCCCTTTCTAATTCAGCTGGCCCATGAAATGAAAACTTTGTTTTTTCGACACCATCAAAAACAATAAATTATTTTTGCATGTTGAAAAATTAATAAACAGGGCATGTTTAAGAATATTTAATAGAAAACAGCAATTTTATGGATCTACTTTTAAAATTCTTAGCTAGAAATTAAAAAGTCCCAAAAAAAAGCATTATTTTTAATGTATCAACTCAGTCTTATTTTGTGACAACACATTACAAGTGGCTCTGAATAAGAACCCTTAGGCTATTGCTAGTAACATTAGAAAAGATTTTATGCATTTTGAAGCTAGTTTTGTTGTGAAAAATGGGCAGAGGAAAGAATCTCAATGAAAACATGCGCTCACTTGTTACCAGATTTTCCAATTCCGGAAAATCAAATTCGGAAATTGCATATTTATTACAATTAACGCGATATACCACAAGAAATATAGTTAGCAGGTACAAAACTACTGGATCAGTGGCGGCGAGGACACGATATAAGAAGGAAAAATAAAATTTTAATGCCGGCAGGAAAACATTAAGAAGAATTATTAAGAATCGTGTGCTAGTTACCTTCAGTTAAGTACTCTGTGGAGTAATGCTATTGGAATACAAAGTTCGGTATCGACGTGTCATAAACTGCAGTTCGGCACTTATATGATAATATTTTACTAGAAAATGTCTGTTTAAGACTGACAATACTCTTTTAGGCCAAAGAAAAAAGCCACTTTCAACACCACGGCAAAAGAGAAACAAATTGACATGGGTAAAAGAACATAAAAAATAGACACCTCGGCAATGGCATGTAATACAATGAAACATGTGTGTTGGAGACATTAGAAGTTGAACTATTCGCAAAAGACACAAGGCGTTCCATTCTGGTTGTCTCCAAAGAATGGTTAAATTTCCTGTATCAGTTATGGTCTTGGACAGCATGTGTCAGAGTGAAAAGAAAACTTTCTTTTATTAACACATTAGATGCATTGGAGCTATGGATGCTATTAAATACTTAGACATTTTAAAAGAATCAGCTTTTTCCGGTTATGGAAGAGTATTTAACATCAAAACTATGCCAGTTATGGTATGGGCTTCTAGTAATCACGATTTGTCTACAATCGAAACTTTGTGGTATCTTGTTAATTTTTCTTTCATATATTTTTTTTTGTTTCTATTCGTTCTAGTGCTAGTTATTGATTAAAAGATGCTAAAAATGTAAAATAATGAAAATTATTTTAAAATTATATAGTATTACTTGTAATTTGCCGAGTTAGACAACCTTATGGAGAAAATAGTTAACGGATTTTTGAGCATTTTGGACAAAAGCGGTAGATGGCGGCACGCGTTCTGTCAATCTCGATTTAAATATAAGCTTTATAGTTAGACTACTACATACAAGATGGCCCTCTTATGTGTCGGCAAAATATTATTAATGCCTATATAATAACAGAAATTCGTTTTTTGTTATAAAAAATAAATATGTAGTTTGGGAGTACAAATCGCCATTTATTTTTACAAATATGCACCACGTTACTTATTAAAAACAGTATACATGATGACGCGTTCGCGCTCTTTCTCTTGATCGGCTGAAAAGTTACGAGGTAACCTTGGGGTGCGTTCAGATTAAAAGTATATTTGGAGTAATGGTAAGGTAAAGGTAAAATTACATGATCTAAGAGTAACTTCGTTTACTGAACGCCAAGTGTACTTGGGGGGTATGGTTAAAATTTGTTGGTTGGTTTGTAAAATGTGTCATTTGTCAATAAAAAAAGAAATTGTGGATATCGAAAAACTGTCCTGTGTGTTGTTGACTTAAATTTGTCTTGGTATTTTTTTATTAATTCTA
Source organism: Protaetia brevitarsis (assembly GCA_004143645.1). Classification (NCBI taxonomy): domain Eukaryota; kingdom Metazoa; phylum Arthropoda; class Insecta; order Coleoptera; family Scarabaeidae; genus Protaetia; species Protaetia brevitarsis. The sequence continues at coordinate 2,141,123 of RXPK01000152.1, read as the reverse complement.
TTAATTGCAGTGTTGCATTTCGTGCCCACACTTGCTTCTTATTTGTACTTTCTTGGGATCTTTCGATTTCTTCATATGCTGTGAAGCCAAATATTTCCTTTATTCCATTATTAAAAGGAATCTGTAGCAAACTTCCAGCTAACAAAATGAAATAAGTAGATAAGTAATTATGAAACTTTTTAATTTGCACAATTTCAAATTACACCGGCATGCCAAATTACACCGATTTCTGAAAAATCTTATAATGGGTCAATTGAAATAGGAAAAGGCTCGTATGCCATCCACATATTATATAAAACACCAGTAGCTATATAGAGAGTAAACGTCAGAGGTCAACAAACTAACCATCTCAATAAAATACACCTCTCGCCTTATCGCGATCGTCGACGAGCGAAGTAGTAGTTGGCGGTGGGGGATCTCGTAGAGGTTCCCCCTCGGAACTGACGTACCGCGCCGTTATCAACAACAATAAAAGCGCCATTATCAAGTGTCAAACGCACATAAAATCGAGGAGAACGGCAGCGACTCAAACGCGAGCGACGACGCCCGAATGGGGTTATTGTCGGTATTCGACCGTATTAAGAGCCGTGGGACCACCCGCGCGCGCGGGGCGCAGATAGAATTTTATTCATCCCGACGACGCGCCGAGGAGCGAGGGAGAGCGAGGACGCTGCAACGGAACGCTCGGTCTCCCGTAAAACCGCTAATCAAAATCCCTCCGAGTCGGGTTCTCGAGATCACCCGTAGAATGAAGCGATGCGCGCCCTCTGGCGCGTCGTGTAAAGGAGGTGTTCGGCGTTTTTCTCGACACCTATGTCGAGAGTGTCTGCCGGCACTGTGTTGGGAGAGCGAGACAGATGTCTGGGAGAAAGTTGGTCGACGCTTTTGGGGGGAAAAGCGAAGGGGGAGGGGGCTACGTTGAGTGGAGACGATTTATCATTCGGATAGCGTTCGCGGTATATAATTTGGGGGCGGTAGTTGTGGGTTTTGGTGGGTGACGTTTACGGTTGCTTCCGATGAAGATGAGCGGTGATTGTTTTGCCAAATTGCTCCTCATTTGCGGTTTGGGATGACTTGCAGTATGGGGCAGCATGACAGAGAACGCTTACTATCACATTCTGTCTGCGTGAATACAAGGCAATTTCTGGCAAGCCAAAAATGAATCCAGAATCTTCTGGGTAGAAGTAATCTTACTTCTAGCAACCACTGCATCTTGGGAGTATGTTGACCACCTTACAATAGTCGTTAAAAGGCAGTTTCCAAGGTTCTGATGGAGCATATACAAACCGCTCTAAATATGATGAAAATAACGTAAACAAGAGCGACTCAATGCACAGAAAACACAAATTGTCACATTTACAACGAAAATAAAGCTAGAAAGCCAACAATCTCCAGTGACAAGATGTGAAGGAATTTCATATGTCAAAGAGGCGAAGTATTTTGTTGTATGGTTTAATCAAAAACTTACAGTCCCTGGCCATAATATTAGACGCACTTGATTTTTTTCAGTTATTTCGACTGTTGACTTTATAACAATCATTATTTTGTTATAAAAATGTTTTATTTTTTAATTTGCAATCTTAGTAGCTAAGCAACCGGAATAAAACTAATTTAAACTTAATAAAAAAGAAAAACTTTATTAGTGTAAATTTTAGAAGAAAATCAATATTTGGTGGAGCTACCTTTACCGGTGATTAACGCTTGAATTCGCCGTGGCATGCTATTAATGCAGTTCTGCACGGTCTTCTGCATACGTGGGTGACGATTCTAGATATGTGTATTTTTTTTCTATTAACTGGGTTTTGGTGGTAATGGCTTCCTTTGCTACCTCTCGCTTTACCAGCTCCCAAACATTTTCGATTGGGTTCATGTTTTAATGGACCGAGCAGTGTGGCAGGAGGCTCTATCTTGCATAAAAACGAACGGCTCTCCATTTGGAAACCAGCCCTTCAACTAATGAATCAAGTGGTTTTGGAGGACTTTTTTATACTGGTCCTGTTTAATAAAGTCAACAGTCGAAATAACTGAAAAAATTCAAGTGCGTCTAATATTATGGCCAGGGACTGTACATGGAACCCACATGTTCGGAATACAGCCAATAAAGCCGCTATCGCCCTAGGTAGGCGCAGGAGGCTGCGTGGAACGAATGATGACTCTGTGGTTATGCACAAGGTTAAATGTCATGATAAGTGGTACAAAGACTGGTGTATCTGTGTGCCAGGGGAGCAATGAGATCGACCCCCACCACTGCAATGGAAGTAATCCTAAACCTGCCAACGCTATATATCTACATACCAGAAACTGCGAGGTCTACAGCACATAGACTTATGCATAACCAAACACCGATAAGTAAATCGCACGACACTAATTGTCAAAAACTATTAGATGAACTTAAAGAGGCTAATCCTTTTGGGGATGCCAAAGTTTTAAAAATTTAAGGAAGGATTTAAGAAATATCAGGTTATAATACGACATAAGAAAGATTGGGAGTCAGGCACTCCAGTAAGAGCGCACCCGAACTGGTATGCAGACGACTCTAAAACGGGCTACGGTGTCAGAGCTGGAATATACCCAAAAAAAGGCCTAAATAGGCTTTTTAGATAAGCTTCAGCAAAGACACACAGGCTGAAGTTGCTGCAATTCGCCATTATGTCGGAGAAATAGAAAGATGCATCGAGCTAGGTAAAAGCGTCGCTATCTTCTCTGATAGTCTATACATAAAGCAATTAGTTCCGTAAGTATGGACGAGTTGATTTGGGACTGCGTAATCGCCCTAAATATGTTGGCCCGCCAAAGGGAATTAGCAGTTGCCTGGGCTCCGAGCTACTCAGGTGCGCGGAAAAAGAAGACGGCAATCGATCTGGCCAGGCAAGACTCTTCAAGGTCATTCACTGGAGCTGGGCCTTCTTTTGGCATTACCAACTCGTAAATTAAAAAAAACCATCAATGAATGGATACATAATCAGTCCAGAGAGTGGTGGCAAAAGTCACAGAGACAGAGACAAGCAAACGAGAGATCTACTGAATAAAGGAGTCTACTGAATAAGGCAGAAGGACTATCAAAATGATTATAGGTCTGCTGACTGGTCACTGTAGACTAAATAGGCACGTGTACAATATAGGCCTGGTAGATGATGCTACTTGCAGGTTCTGCGTAGAGGATAACGACACATCAGTTCATGTACTGTGCCAAAGTGCCGGCCTGGCCAGGAGAAGGTTTCTAGTAATGGGCGTGGAAACCCCCACAGCTAGCAGCTACCCAAGGAAGCCTCTCTCAAGTATGACAATGGGGTAAGTAAGAGGGCACAATTAGAGGGCATCTTCTAGGGGAAAATGGAATCGCAATTGATCCGAAAAGGTTGTGGTGAAACAGGTCCGTAGGCCATCTCAATCCTAATCAAATCTAATCTAATCTGTCAACCAACCAGAGACCTGTACAATTAGTGTTCAGTATTAGAATTTTAGAATGGTTAGTATAATTTAATGGGTAGAGATTGAGAACTAAAAGCCAATGCTGATTTTATTAGAGTCCTAAGAGCTTTGTCGTGTAAATGAATTAAATTGAACTACAAAAAAAAAAAACTTGCTTTTAATGTTCTACCTCCTGCATGTTTTTCTTTGGGCAGTGCTGCTCCATCATTAACATGTAATTCGAATTCAAATACATTTTTCTATCCCATATCCGAGGAAGTAATGATCCAAAAAACTTTAAAGCATTCATAGATAATCGTGCGGCTATAACGATATAGGTTGGTTTCTATTGAAGCAATTCCATCATTGTAAGAATTACTTCTTTCTTCAAAGTGTAATCTTTATGAGTAAATTTAAAATGATCAAAGTAAAATCACTGCATAAGAAAGGATCGATTTTCGTCTGTGCCATTGTTGATCATGAGCTCAAAGATAATTAAAAATTAGTTGCAAAGCGATTATTGCTCTCTACATAAGAATTAATCATATAATCATTGTATGTTGGAATGTTTCTATATTTGAGTAAGGCTTTTAATCTTGCTGGAATATTAAATTTTATTGGAGAGAATGTATAGTTTTGGTATTAGAAGAATGGTTGGAACCGGTTGTAAAATCAAATATTGACAACTGAGCAACATGGTTTTCGTAGGAATCTGTCTACTGGCACAGCATTATATATATGTTCAGCTCTGCAGGTCTCTTGTGTTCATGGCTTTGTTACAAACTCTTCTCCATTCTGTCCTTTTCCATATCAGTCTCTTCCAACCTCTGACCACCAATTTCAGTTCTCTTTCCATCGCTTCGAAGTGTTTATTTTGTTGGTCTTCCTCTCGATCTTCCACCTGATATTCCTCACTCCAGAGCCTGATTTGTAAGCTTTAAGTCTGGTAGTCTGCCGACATGTACCAGCCATCTCATTCCTTGGGCTCTTATCACCTTAACGATTCAGGGTTGACCATATATTTGCATGAATTCTTCATTAGTTCTACGTTCCCCACTGCTTATTCTCTTCACCCTTTCATATATTTTCCTCAGCATCCTCCTCTCTTTGGTTAAATCTCCATACTTTACTATCATACATCACTACTGGCCTGACAATTGTTTTGCAGATGTTTACTTTTACTTTTCTCGTTACCCACTTCGATCTAAACATTCTCCCTACCCCTGATAAACATCTCATTCCTTTTGATATCCTTCCTTGTATTTCTATTCTTTCTTCCCTTTATTTGTTATGATTACTCCCAGATAGTTAAATTATCCAACTTCTTCACATTTGTCTTCCCAATCCTCTATTATAAATTCAAGCGATCCATTTTGTGGGTTTTAAGTACTCATATATTGCGTCGTCTTTTCATTTATCTTCAAGACACAGCATTATTTTATTTTATATATCAGCTATTTCGACATTTGGAATTCGCTGACGAAACTGTTGGTGTTCTTTCTGGATCTTAGGAGAAGTTAGACCTTATGGATCATTGCTTATTCCTTAGTAAAATGGAAAATTATGGTTTAAGGAGTATTGTTCACTCATTGCCTGTTAGAGGAGGAGTCCCGCAAGACACTCCACTTGGTCCTCTTTTTTGTTTTTGTTTATAAATACTGATTATTTACCATCCTTACTTGAGTTGATGGATTTATTATAAATTTCTGATAAGAAAAAATCGTATTTCAATTTATTCTAAAAACGTTAGGATATGCCTGAATATGAAATCAAAAAAATAGCTTTAAAATTTATAAATAAAAAAAAATCTAAAATTTATTATCCATACATTCTTTTCTAAATCGCTATCCTAAACCTAGGCTTTCAGTTCGCATTTTAATTCCATTGTAAATTCTTGTTCATCTTTAAATATGCAATACGCATTGATATATTACTAAAAGCACTTACCACAAGTATTCAAACTTAATACAGCGATTATCTATCGACATCCTGGTAAAATGTTAGTATGATAGTAGTACTCACCTGAAACGAGAAAAAGAAAAGGAATTAATTGAAAATTAATTAACATATGTTAAAGAAAAAAAAAAAACTATTTATTCTTATTCCCTCATGAATACATATGTTAAAATTACTTGACTTTCACAATATTCCAAGCACGCATATAAAAACACATCGTTTACACAGCTGTTGCAAAACGGGTGTCTCCATTTTATTAATAAATCTAATGAGTCTCCGTTTAACATTCCAGATATATTTCCAGTAATATCACTTAAGAAACGGACTGGTATTTACGCCGTTAAATCGCAGCCCAGTTGTATTTTTCCTTGATTAAATCTGAGACGACGAACTGTTCCCCGGCATTATTCTATAAACATATAAATTAAGCGGCAAGTAATTACGACATAGCGTACCCGGTTTGTCGTTTCCACGCTGGAAAATCTATATTTTAGCGATTTTACATACGGGGAAATATTAGAGGCGTGTAATAAACATTACAATAAACAGGTTTTGCCGGTCGATTGAGTGAAGAAAAAAAAAATGTTAAAATCGTGTATATTGGTATGGTATGTAGTATTTATTTAATTCCGCTGTTTTCATTTAGTTACCGGTTGCCTTGTCTCGTATAATTTTCTACTCTGGCCTTCGTTAAATGTATGTGTCGTTATGTAATCTGGATTTGTAAATATACGTATGGGAAAATATAAATTTCTAAATATGTCGCCACTAAAATAGAAGTAAAGATTGTTGGTAGTATCAGATTGCAGATACGATAACAGATTATGCGTGCTGATAATGAGTAAATATTTATTATATTTCTTAAACATATGTCCTTTCTGAGATTATTTAGATATCCGTATTATGACAATAAAATGGACGTAAACAGAAAAATAATTTATACTCTTAAACATAACTGTCATGAATCGTTAAAAACATCACATAGGTATATAAATAAAGCGCTGTTTGTTGCATTCATTTACTACCCAACAAAGCTGCCGTGTGACAATATCATGTCATGCGTTCTATTTCCAATAACAATTAATCTTTGAGTGATGAACATATCTTTTCCATAATCAAATGTATAACAAGCAAGCTTTTTAGGCTTCTCACCCAAGTTTATCCATTGAAATTGTGCTTAGAATTCTTGGCAAATGTAAGAAGTTCGAAATCAACACTCAAAATTTACCTTTAAAAAATGAATACTGAGAATCTGTAAAAGTATTGAGTTTTTCATACACTAAAGGAATAACCGATGATAAGTTAACAAGAGGGATTTTGTTAACAAAACATTGTTGAGTTAACAAATTATATAGTTAATCTAACAAAAAAAATGTAGCGAAGATAATCATATCATTTCGTTACTTATACTTTATTCTTGTGACAAAACCACTTTGGAGGTTATAGTAATAATAATAATTATTTTTCAGTTCAATCATAAATGTGGCATTTAATTTAGTGCAATTATAATGTTGAAATTATCTATACCTAAATCTAGACATCCAGTGCTCTGATCTAAACATTATTAGATATAAAAGAAGCTTCCTATACACATAACAAAGAATACGTTAAATGTATGTACTATTGCAGAAATTGTTGTAAAGATGACACTCATTTCATTTCACTCTATTTCACTCTATTTCACTCTAATAACAATATATACGTATTCAGCACAATTACTACAACAGACAAGGTTATTAAATATTAACCTGGTGTATTTATCAGCCAAACAACTTGTAACAGTTGTGATCATTAAAACGGTGACCACAGCAGGCTGATCGCTGCGATCAATCTGTAACTAATTTTAAGAAAAAAATTGGAATGTTAATTTGGCTGATCATTTAGCATGTACATTATATTTTGATGTAGTAACGTGTGAGCATAAACAAAAAAATACCATTTTTAGTTATAGAAATGTCGATGACACCCTGGCGAGCTTTAAATTCCACTTAAAAAATTGTAACTGGACAAATGTGATTATTGAATGCGAAAATGTTGATATCATGTTTTGTAAATTTTTAGAAAATATTATGTGATTTTACGATATGTATGGTCCTATAGTTACGTAAGGAGTAAGGGTAGCAGCTGTAGTAATATTAAAAAAGAGGTGGGTAACTAATGAGATTAGATTTTTAGGAGAAGATATAAAACATTTGTTTCATCTGGTGAAACATTCTAATTGTCCAGAAATGTCTGAAGGTTATAATATCAAAAAGTTTCGAAACGGCTAAGCGAAAATACTATACCAATAAATATGTACACCTTTGCAAAATGATTTGCGTGCCTCTTTTATAGTTTGCCGTATTAATAATATAACATTATTGAAACCAATTTTGTATGGCGCATCAAAATTTTGCTATTTAATTTAGAAAAATAGTCGACTTAAAATAACAGATAACTTACCCATTTTAATTTCAAACGTTTTGTTTAAACTAACAATTTTCGTTTAAGTATCACAATTTAATCACGTAATATTGTTCAAGTAAGTAAAATTTGATTAATTCTTTTACCAACATTAATACTTATTCCTTTTTTTTAGTGTACTTAAACGAATAAATCTTCAAAAGGTATAAATAAATTTAATAATAACTTTGAAAATACAACACTAGTATAAATCAGTCCATATACAAAATTCGACATTTTGATTATCCAACGGAAAGGAATCAAATGTACGTTGCCAAAGATTTATAGACGGAGACCAGGTTTCTGTGTCATTGCATAATCATGACTTAAGAAGTTTTATCTTTTTTTTTCATAAATGAGCCAATTTTACATATTTCTTTTTAACACTGTGTGAGTGTAAGATGTTAGGAACTCATTATTTTTCGAAGATATTTGCTAATTTTCCCAATATAATATCTACAAATATGTTCTGCTTAGAACACAAATTCGCAATATTATCTGGAGTAAGCACTAAATTTTGCGCTGATGCGCTAATAAATGTATTAAACGTAGAAAAATACACACAAATGTCGCTATTGACAGACATCAATGTTTCGCCTTTTCAAGGCTCGTCACTGTCACTTTTGCGACATTACAATATTATGTATTTTTCTACGTTTAATACATTTCTTTTTAACCTTGTAAAAAGTTGAATCACTCCTAATGAGGTCAATTTCATTAATTCTGAATTGAAAAGGAAACACATTGCTCTAATAATCTGGGGTGACCCTCATTTTAGTCCCTGTTCATATTTTATTTTACTTAAGGCATCAGATTTTATCAACATTTTTACCATTAAAAAGCCTGGCAGAATGTTTCACTGAAAAAATCTCTCGAAGGTTTAGAATTAGAAACCGATACATTGTATTCTATCAAAATAAGTTTGAACCGTTTACAACAGTTGAGAGCTTTAATACAAACAATTAACTTGCAAACTACAATATTTTTTTATATCGTCATTTCTGCATAACCTTTCAATTTGACATTCTACAAATCATACATTTTCTTTTTGGTTAGTATTCTAATTAAAGAAAATGATTTTAGCTAGTTAAAGAAATAACAGTATTTTCAAAATATGATCCGGTTTTCTTATAAAATAATGGCCCGTATTGTAGCTTTATTGTATGACAATTTGAGTCAATTTACTTAGAAAAAAAAACTAATAAAAAGTAAAAATTTGCAAATACATAATTTTTTTCCTAACTTCATTGGATAAGTTAATAATTAGACTAAGGTTTACATATCCAATATGCTATATTTAGTTCCTATTTTTTGAATTTTGTCCAGTTATCAAAACAATATTATTTTTTTCTTTTTCTTTCTTTCTCATCAAAATAATACTGTATAATATTACCTTATAGAAGTTATGGGAAATATGGAATATTTCTTAAAATTCAAATCATATAGTTTTAATACTGGAATAAAAATAACTGCCCATTTCAAACAATTGCATTCCATTAATTTTATTGACTTGATATATTTATTCTCTCACTACAGTTGTCGCTGAATAGTCTAGATGTCATATTATAGAAAATTACTATTTCTAGAATGTAGTAGAAACATTTGATTCAGCTTAAATATAGAATAATAGTAAAAAGTCACATATATGAAGAATTAATTACGTAAAACTACATACCTTCAGCAAAAATTTATTAATAAATTAACAAGTTTAGGACATGTAATTTATGATAAACAATATGTGAAAATTATATAGGTAATTTTTTATCAAAGAACTTTATTAACATTTGTGAATATGGAATATTAGGCAAGCAGATACATTTACACATATAAACAAGTAAACTTTCAAAAAATAATCTTTATGCTGTTGTGATGCAAGATAGGTATGACTCTAAATATTTTTATGGAGCAGTAACTTTAAAGAACGGTATCTGTTTCCAATAACAAGCAAATTGTGAAATGAAACAATTTATATTTAAATTTCTAATGACAGGATAAGCTAAGTACTGTCTTACCTACTACTATTTTGCACAATCGATTCATTATGATCTATTTTTTAGCTGGCCAGATGTGTATTTTAAACACCAAATCGGGCCTCTCAATTTGTATAAAAAGAATTTGTAAAAAAAATATACAGATCTCAAGTTACTTATTACCAAACTATGATGTTCTCATCTAGAGACACATTTAATTACATTATAAATCTAATTATTAGAAAAGACCATATTATATTCAATAAAATTTATTTATATATTAAATTACATTGGCGATTAAAATGGTAAGGTCAGAGAAAGGTTATGTCATGAATATTCCATTAATGTGAGTGCGTCAGTGAAATGCAAAAAAAAAATGTAGTTTTCTATCGAATAATTTTAATTTCAAATATGTTTTTATTTAAATTAATTTTTTATTAATATATTTTTTCAATTTACAAGCTCCTAATAATAATAATTTAAAACTTTTTTTAGTCTTACGAGGCTGCTATGTTATTTGTATATATATATTTCTAAAAAAAAAATTCCTACCTACAACTGTTATTCCTTTTAGGAAATATACATTTTAAATTCTTTCCCTCCTCACACAAAATCCGATATATCACGGGAGGGAGGCGGGGCAGAGGCGGGCGCGCACACTAAAAATAAGGGTCAGAAAAGAAATACCAACGAGAACCGGTCCGACCGTAAATATACATAACATCCATATAGTAAACCACCATAAATTTTGCATGTATTTGTTTAGTTGCGCTCTCGAGATTTCACTTTTACCTGCTCGGGGTCGGATTGCCAGAAGGGGCCTCCACTTCTAATAACGAATTTTAGTTTAAAAGTTGGGTTTTAAGGGCGCCGGCATCGGAACGGACGATATAAAAGTGGCACACAAAGGAATTTACTTTTGGCGAAGCGGTTGAACATTTGGAGGTTATTAGGCGACACTTAGCAGGGTTATATTTTGCTTGTATGAAGGCAACAAAGCGAGGAGTTTTATGCAATGATTGAAAAAAGTTCGGGTAAAAAATACAAAGAATTTATTACTAATAAATTTAATTAAGTAATAGTAATTATATTATTACCATTACTTAATTTTTTACTTTTTGCATAACGTTGAAAATTAAGCTAGTAATAATATAAGAGGAAATATTTAAAAAAAACATCTTATTGGATCAAAATACAGTACTTTTGAATAAATTTGTTAATATCAAAATATTTACAATAAAAATTGGATAATTTCAATTGTAAATATAATATAAATACGAAAATATACGCGACCTGGGAATGTTTTAATCGATAAATTTAATGTTGACCTATAGACAAACATATAAAGCATAAAAATTCAAAGAAATTAATTAATTTTATTAACATTTGGAAAGAGATTTTAAGAAGAATAAAAGCATAGCCCAGAAATGTTAGATTAAAGAAGAGAAATTGCTTTTAATTTAAGAATGAACAAATTGCAATATTCAAGAACAGGAATTGGATGTAATATAAATTAATTCAAGATTATTGATTTGGAGGACTTTTTGTAAATATTGATTTCACCCCTAACGTTTCGTCATACTCTAATGTAATTTGTTTACAACGATAAAATACTAAAATTGTAAGAAAACGTTACAATAATTATAAAATATAAAATGAAAATATTTAATTTGTTTTAATGGTTTAACGTTTTAAGTTTTAGAAATTATTTTTTTCTATTTTGGTAATTTGGTATTTATGCGCTTAAAATTATTTAAATAAACAAATTTTCATTCTCTTTATGTTTCGGAATCACTTTATTCCATTTTCAAGACCTACAATTTTTTTTTTTTTTATTTTTATATTCATTAGTAAAAATTTACCATTTGATATAGTGAATAGAATAATGTGTGTACATCCGTAAGCACTTGTCGATAATTACTATTATTAAAATAAGGTATAAAGTTGTGTACGCACAATTCCAGTCGCTACATCAAATGGTAAGATTTTAGTGATGAATATAAAAATAAAAAAATGTAATTTAAATACTATATTGTAAATTGTAGGTTTTCAAAATAGAATAAAGTAATTCCGAAACGCAAAGGAAATGAAAATTTATTTAGTTTAAATAATTTTAATCGCATAAATATCGACATTCCTAAATAGAAAGAAAAAGTGGATTTCTGAAATGAGAATGTAATTGTATCCATTACTTTAATGTAACTCTGTTATATGTAAAAATATTTAGGACCAAATGATGTTTGAGTTAATAATATTTAAATTTCCGCGCCATTAAAATTTGAATTACTTCCTTCGACGCCGCTACTGTCTTTTTATAACCGTTTTTATGTGTACAATATAATAGATTTAAGATGTATACACAAGTGCAATCTAGTGCAATGTAGAACAAGAGATATAATAAATAAAAGAAAGGCTAGATATGAGTAAATAAACTCGTTCTTTCGTTCATACAGCAGTTTAATATATGATTACTAGTTTCGGCTTTTGACAGCCATCTTCAGATCAACGTCAATAGGTAAAATTGTCTATCATTAAGTTAAAAAAACACCAAACATGAAAAATAAATTATGTGGACACCAACATTTATATATTTAACAACATACAACAACAACAATTTATATCGTTCATTGGATACTTAGAATATAATATAATAAATATATAACAACGAGTCATCAGTTGTTTTATATATCAACGAAATAAGCACATTCATACAATAAGTGTCAAACTCATTCAAAACAAAGAAAATACAGTCTATTCACAAACAGTGGACACAGTAAATAATTTTATTCAAATTTTATGTAATGCCTAGGTGACAGGAAAATTTAATTTAGGTATAATTGTGTTAGTTAAATTTCAATTACAGTAAAATATCAGTTTGTAAGATTACGTTTTCTTGTCTGCTATTAACAGAATTCTATATAATCAATATATTGGGTGGGTAGCACAAAATTGCCGTTCTAACTATCAATCCTTCAATTTTTAAATTTCATATACTACATGTTTCGGCCTAGGCCATCTTCAGGTATGTTCGTAATATCTGTCGAAAGTAATAAAAATTGTTAAATTTTACATTTAAAAAATATTTTATTTTGGTGAAATAAGTTGATTTAAATTGGAAAAATTATCACTAAATTTTGAAATGTTATTTTTAAGTTACGGAGTTGAGAGAATACTGAATTTTCCAATTTAAATAAACTTATTTTGATTAAAATAAAATATTTTTTAAATGTAAAATTCGACAATTTTCATTACTTTCGACAGATATCACAAACATACCTGAAGATGGCCTAGGCCGAAACATGTAGTATGTGAAACTTAAAAATTAAAAGATTGATTGTTAGAACGGCAGTTTTGTGCTAACCACCCTATATATACATTATATCAATCCATAGACGTAAATTTGAATCAGAATTATATATATTTTTTAATAAGTATTAATCCTAAAATTATAATTTAATGGATTAATATTATAAAGAATACAGCTATTTATTTATTAGTTTCGTTAAAATCGAAAGTGTGTTTTTCTTCTTTAAGAAAGTCAAGTTATTTGAATATTTATGGCGATCACCCCCAACCTTTCAGAAAGATGTTGCATTGTTTATCCAACATATATTGCATTACAATTTTAAGATGGTATTTTATATAAGTCGTTCGTTTTTTTAAACCTGTAATGGTTTTAAGTTTTGAATAAAAAAATATTAAGATACTGTAAATGTTTTGTGCAATTTTAAAAATTTAAGGAATTAAAATTTTATTTATCCTTTGATATTTGTTTTTACTAGATCTAGTACTAATTCTGTAATCACACATGATATTTTAGCAAAACCTCAATCCGACGCAATATTACTGTGTTTGTGCGTCATACTATATCTCAAATTTGAGTCTACTTTTCAAAGTGGTTGTTTTAGGAATTTACCTTTTTCACAAATAATTTTCCCCGAGGGGAAAATTATTTGTGAATATACATATCATCATATAATATATATTTCATCGTCTTTGTGCTGTGTGCAGCAAAAAAAAAAAATGTATGTCATATTCGGTGAAATTTTACTTTTTTTACTAAAATCAAAAAATCAAAAATATAGGAATGATTTTATTTAACAATCGAAAATCAAGGCCATTTTCGACTAAACCGAAAATAGAAAAAAAATTGCCGGAAATGTTAAAACATGTCAATTTATGTCTCATACTTAAGTACAAAATTTCCTATTTCTATAATAACGCTTTAGGAATTATACAAAAGCAAAAAATCGCTTTTTAAAAGAAACACCTAATATGTTTTATTACCTTTGAAATAAACCATCACTAACCGGCATATGCCCAAAGGAGCAAGAGAAAAGATTGAAGCTCTTCAAGTAATTTTCGATATGATCATTGATATACTAAGTTCATTTACACACAACAAATACCTCTGGGTAATACAATCTAGATTATTAGAAATATATTACAATAAATTTTATTAGTATTTCCTGATGCAGTTAATTGCTTCTATAATACAATACATACATAATACAATATGTTTAATACCACCAACTAAAAATGTTTGTTAATTTTATTAAACTGTATTATAGCAAAGTTTACCACCTATATAATAGGAAAACAAGTTACAGAAATTGTCGTAAAGATGGCGCTTCTGTTATCACAAACACAATAGATTCCCTCTTAATCGGCACGCTTAAACCCGATGCATTGACCGATTAAATTAAAGAAAATATATCATTTAGGTACGCTACGTAAAAATAGATATTATATTACTAAATTATAACCTCTATGCACAACGCGAGTGTATCGTTTGAAGGACCGACTAATCCCAGAACGGATTTATGTGATATATATTCGCGTATAGTAGACACCGGACAAAGCACGCTTATCTGGTAACAGGTATAGGAGCCATAGTGAACAGCAAAAGGCGCGCTGGCAGTCACCACACAGCACCACGGTACAACACGGCTGATGTTTTGAGATCACACCCAATGCGGGATGAAGAGGGGACGGACAACAGCGCAGTGACGTCAATAAGCGCTATTAACAGCTTAGACGTATTATTACTTGGTATTATATGAGGTGATAAATATAACCACAAAAATATATTTTGCCTTATCCGACTTGATAACAAGTAGAATAGAAATTTAGTAGGCAATATTATCTCTAATGATATCTATAAACTGATAAATTTATTAATTGTAAATAACTTTTATTATACAGAGTAATATGGACGATTAATTAATAGTATTATACGTATAATAATAACCCAGATTAATGGATTAATGGATTTGTATTAACGTAATAAAAATTCAATACCTGCTACATATTTTATATTTCCAATATTTTTCTCTGCCAATATAATATTTTATTGTAATAGGTATGTTACTCAAACTTACTGCAGGACCATGTAGTGCCTTTTTATATAAAACATAAGATATTCTATCATTTCTCAACATTTAAAATACTAGATTATAAACACTAATACAGCATCTATTAAATTTATATTGTATGTTGATACTTACCTGTAATGTAAAATATAACATTACACCGAGCGTTTCAAAAATCGCGTAAATGGAATGTGTGTAGAATATTATACAATAAAGATTAAATAGAGAGAATATCTCTAAGATTATCTTGATGCTAATTATGTGGTTAATCTCCCACGTATTCCAAATCCCAAGCAATTCTTACTTCACATGAAAACGTAATTTTTAAAAACATGTATTACATCAGCTTCTTTCGTTTACTGTATTCAGTTTTGTTTTATTTTTTTTTTATATTTCTTATTTTAATTCTTTCTCCAAATACTGATTTATATTTCCAATACTTATCTAAGAGTCAATCTCAAATAAGATTTTAAAATCTAATGTAATCACAAACGCTAATAGTCTCGGCCCAAAGATTCAGAATGTTTAAGCTGCAGATCTTCTGTAATTTACTGTAAGCTTGAAGTTATTTAACATATATTTTCATCATTTTTGATTTTACCGGAAAGTTTGAACGAAGCTTGCAACATATTTTTACACTTCTAAGCCCTACATGTTTTCCTGAATTTAAAAATACGATTTTTAAGTTTGACCTTTTCTTTTTTTTTTATACTTTAACCTAGTGTTCCGTGAAGTGGTTCCTCTTAACTTAATGCTTTTGTGTATCATCTAAAAAAAATATCCGCAAACTAATGTGTAATGCGTTTTAACCGAATAGACGAAATGACAGGTAAAAATCAAGTTGTTACAAATGACGTACACTTCAAAAAAATAAAACAGTTTCCCGGGTCATTATTTTTTAAAAATCACCACTTCACATTTACGCTTAAACTCTGTGATAATACATTTTACTTAAAACTTGTATTTACAAAGTGCAGAACGGACATATTCAACCCCAAGTCGTAATAAATTCTGAAAAAGAGGAATTACGATTTCAATTAAATAAACAGGACATAATAAGGTTATATCAAAACAGAAACAATAAGAAGGAAATAAAACATTTATTTTCTAAATTGAAAAGTTAATGTACATATAGTAATATCTTTACAACAGAATGCTCTATAATGTAGATTAAAATAAAAGTAATATTTTTTTTTACTGTATATTAATATGTAATTACGTTTCACAACTATAGGCGCAAATAATACTTCACGTATTCGGGTGGTTTCATAATAAACCTAAATAAATCTTTGTCAAATTCTGCTTTTTTTAAATCTAGAATATAATATTTTTCATGTTTTTAATGCTACCAAAGAGGGAATATCAATAAAACAACGTATTACATTTCATAAAGTGTTTCAGAGGCTATAATCTAATTAAGCAATTTAATTTTATAGCTAATACATAAATTAAAAAAAAAAAAACTTTCAAAGCAGGTAACTCTGAATATTTGATTATTTTGAAGTCCCAATAAGTGTTTTATTGAGGAAATAATATTAAATTCTACATCATTTAAAATCCGATCAAACATACAAAGCAGGTTTTTAAGACTTAACAATTAGTGTATAATAGAATAGTATATTTTAAGAAAATGTTACTGCATTAGCTGCCAAGTTAAAAAGTTAGTGCTTGGATTCAAAGTCTGTTAATCGTATGTTGAGTAAACGTTCAAATTTTAGTGTGATTTCCAGGCAATGCTGCATTAAATAATGCCATATAGTCGTCTGTATTATAATTATAACAAGTCTGTTTAATAGACTTGTAGGTACCTAAATCAATGACGAACTTTGAAATTTATTTTATAATATTTATTATAAAATGTGCAAGATTTGCACGAATCCCACACAATATCATTTATACTAAGGTTTGTTTCTATTTTTTTTTTTTTTTGGTATTACCCTCTTACTACAGCTGTGGAAAATAATCTTGCATTTTTTATAATTACCACCATAAAATAATTGGTCTAAAACGATATTTTCATTTTTTTAAATCATAAGTTGAACGAACGTTCACATGAATGATATCTAAAATGTATCAAAATACAGAAAAATCAATTTATTGTGATATTCAGACTCAATCACTTCAGTATCAATGTTATTTAATCACTTCATACGTGAAATAATATTTGTGGTTATGGAAATTTGCGGATTGCTACTCTCTTACAGAAGATCTTAAGGTACAGTGAATTTAACGATATAAGAATTTCACTTTTAATCGTCTATAATGATTTTATTGGTAAAGGTAGGGTTTACCTGTTTACAGCATATGTTTTGAAAAGACAAGGGCCTGTATTGACTATAAATTAGGGCCCCATAAGACAATAGCAAAACGATATTTGATAAAAAATTGTTTGTAATACAGAATAAAATTGCTTTAGTATTGCTATGTGTATTATATATCCCTTCACCACCCTTCCCCTTCCCCCAGCCCGATGGCCCGTCCCTCGCACAAAAAAAATGGGAACACCAGCTCTATGTTTGTAAATTGTTGCAATAGCGTTTGGTTGTTTTGATGTTATGATGTCGTCACGAATTAATATGAGTTGATGTGCTTTAAAAAATTGGTAAACTTAAAATAAGTTCTTTTCTGTTAGTATTTATCATCGGGCTTCCATATACAACTTTCTTGCATGGTATGGCAAAGATGGATGATGGTAGCCCAATTCGTAATGCACGTAATTTGTGTTACGTAGAAATTATCCAAGCTATTTTATTTTATTAATGTTGGCGGGAGTCAAAGATGCACGGGTAGGGTGTTAGGCGTGTCCGACAATTGACAATTTCGCAACTGGTGCGATGGCACAGGGACCAGGATGAGCTGGAAGCGGTTAACTGCAGCTGTAGACTTTCTACGACTTACAGTCTTGCGATAAGGCATTGCACTACAAGACAGCTTAAAAACGAGCTCCTTACCGTTCGAAATATAAATGTTACGTATCAGACGGTAAGGAGCTGACTTAAAGAAAAAAATGAAAATTAAAACGAGAATGCTAGTCAAAAACCCCATATTCACTAGAGAACTCCGAGTTCACTGACAGCAATTTGCGAGAGATCTTTGTGATTGGACCGCTGAAGATTTTGTTCACAGACGAGTCTGGATATTGCCAGCTCTTGTCAGATAAGCGATAGATATGATGGTGAGCGCTACAGTCAGTGTAACTTCAGGGACACAAAAAATTTCGAAGGGGGGGGGGTAATAAGAAGGTATGTATGCAGAGGCTAAGACGAAGTTGATGATTGTTCGTAATGGCTCTATGACTGCAGATAGGTATGTACATTAGGTTTATCTCAGAGCCACATGCGGTTCCATTTGCACCTTACATAACTCCAAATTTCTGTTTAATGTATGATAACGCCCCCACATCGTCAATATTGTAGCGAATTATCTAAATAAGGTTGACATAAGTATTTTGGAGTGACCAACAGCTAAAAAGTTGGAGATGAATCCGATAGAGCATATTTGGGAACATATACCAGGGTAAGCATTGTATTTAGGCAAGTTACACCAGAAAAGCTAGTCAAGCTGGAAGCAGCTGTCACTGAAGAATGGAACCAGATGAATCTAGCCTACATAGGACGTCTTATCGAGTCTTTGTCCAGGCGAATGCTACCGTAATACAGGCCCAAGGCGCTAATACTCATCATTAATTCAACTTTTCGTTAAATTCTTTGTGTTATTCATTTTTTTATATTTATGGTGGCATACAAGCTGCGGTCGTTGATTTTTCCTTTGGAGTTTGTTCTATTTTTAGTATGTTTGTGTAATATTTATTTATACAATATACCATTTTCTTTAAGAAAAAAGAAAAAAATATGAAAATATAGGTGATTCCATATTATTTCTTTTTGCGGAGTGCACAATATATATATTTTTTTTTGAAATAAATAAAAATTTATTTATATTAATTACTTCATATTTAAAATTAAAATCGGTAAACTAATAAAATATGCCCTTTAAATAAGGGGTTAGATAATTATCGTCACAGAAAATGTAATAAAACCATTACAGAGTTAAAACTCATATTCTTTTATTTTGAAATGCCCTATACTGATATTTGATAGCTCGTGGGTATTTTTACAGGCGATAGCATGTGATAGCAAAAGTGTTATTACTTCTCTTGTAACTATTGTAGTTTTGGATTGTAGCTTCATTACATTATCATGTCATCTTAGGAAGAATCTCTAGTACATGGCATACAAAATATTGCAAAGGTAAGATTATTTATTGGCTAATGGTTTTACACCGAGGCCAATAATAATGATATTATTTATTTATTAATATTATTATTATTTATTATCTAATACGTCTGAAAAATCTACGCAAATAGTATTATTATCTATCATTGGATACATCATAATATTTCACAATCAAATAGAATAGGAGGCTATGGAAAAGCTTTAACTGAATCATCAATGTGAGCTTCTATATATTCACAATATAAATTAAGGCTATTAATACGATGATATTGTGTTAAGCATTTTTTTTCTGTACATTTAAACAAATAAATCATCGTGTAACTGATGATTAAGTCGGTAAATTTCTTAAAGCAACTTAAAACGACAAATTCACTACTTGTTTTAGAAAAATCATTGCGGTAACAAGTCAGACGTTACAGCCGATATAGCAGACAAATATTTATCATTAGGAGTATAAATATCGAAGATCTTTTGCTGTATATAAGTCCAGATGTGTTGACATTCCGGCGGATATTTCACGTTTAGCGCAAAGAATATTTTAAAGCAAGTGTCAACGGCTTTCATTGGAGTAGCCACTTCATATCTGGCTTCGTTTACATGAACGTAGGATCTCATACTTTCATTTATATCGCCTTCTATCACGACGAACGGTTGCATCGTCTCGCCATTTTTGTGCAGCGTCGTTTGACGTTCGTTAATTAGCTTTGTTAACTCTTCATTATTCTGTAAAGCAGTGTTATTTACGATTAATATATGTGGTGTAGATAAAACGGAAACAGATGTATATTTACCTGAACGTGCAAACAAAAGCTTTGTTGGACTTCAGTTTTTGTGGGGCGCCAGTTTCTTGAGTAACGTTTAGTTCTTATAGTAATTGGAGGAAATAGAAAATTAAAATATATTACAGCATACACTTCTGCAATAAAATGACAATTCTTGTATTTATTTTTCCTTTTCTAGCTATATTTTCACTTTTTTTTTCATTTTTTTGGGCCATAATGCGTATGATAATAAAATAACTACTTTATATATATATTTCGGCGTCAAAATGTCTTTTTCAATTCCTGAAACATTTTTTTTTATTATAATACCACTCTATTAACAATTTATTTCTTTTTATTTGCATATATAATGTAGGTACTTTTTTTTTACTTTTATGAAACATAATTCAAAATTTTGCAGCAATTAACAAGGTTATAAGAATTGGGAGGGTTAATGATTCGCTTTTTTAGTGTGGTGGGGTAGATATTTTGTCAATAAAAAGATCGTTCTAGGAATCGGAAAAAGTTTAAGTTGCCGAAAGATCTTATAATACAAAATAATTATTTTGTTATCTCCAGCCATATATGGCCGAAAAAAAAAAACGCAAAATAAAAACAATAAAGGTATTTATATAACGCCACGAAAATAACATTAATTCCATACCCCTCTTAAAAGAGTCTTCTGCATCAAATTCCGGAAGATCTTTCAATTTCTTTTTATTTAAGGCGTCCAGAACGTTTCGAGACAATTCCGGCCAGGCATCTAAAAATTTTGTCTCACGATTCGGGAACATTTCATTGAAATCGTCAAGCAGCAGTAAATATCCAGAAGGTTGCTTCAATACTGGATAAGTTTGAAAATACTGGCAAGTGTCAATATTGCCCAATTCTATTTTCCTAGAAGTAAATGTCTTCTTCCACGATGACAGGATCTTTTCATGTGGTTTAAGATTTTGTTTTAAAAATAGGCTATGATCTTCAACGTCTGGGTCGACAACCATATCTTCGTCATTTTTCGCCGATTCTGTTGAAGAACCTGAAAATCGTTTAGGGGATTCAACCTGCTTCTTATTACCAGATTTACATGTCAATCCTAAAGAAGTTGTTACATTAAGGACGATTTACCTAAACATTTCAATAAGGTTCTCTTGGAATTAATATATTTCGCCCACAATTTCCCACTAGACAAAATTCTAGGAGTATTTTTTGTCTTCGGCCTATACGGCACGAAATATATATGTTTATTCTCGTGTGGAAATATTTCCTCAATTTCTTCGCTGACGCTGATGAAGGCAGATTGAGGGATTCTGAAATCGTTGACAGTTATTCTCTTCATCGCATAACAAATATATAATACAGTCAGTAATACCTCTTATCGTATTTCCGCAGTAAATAATCAATTATTATTTTGGAAAGTCTTCCCCTGCCATATTCATTGATTTGCTGTTTATTCGTCAATAAAACTTCACCCTCTGGGGTACATCTTAAATACTCTTTCAATCCCTATAAAAACGAGAATGTTTATATACATATAGCCAAAATGCATTTGGAGCATAATTTATACTTTAGTGAATTCACTATTTCTTTTTGGTCCTTCCTTTTCGTTCATTAACCTCGATCTCTTAATTTCGATAAATTCGAATGAGGGAGCCGTTACTTCCTGCACCACGGTTTCGCTTTTTACTATCTCGTCTGTATTTTTAACAATTTTGGTAGGCTAAAATCAATTAATCAATAAATATTTATGAAGTGGTAGGTGATTACCATAGGGCGAACCGGCGGCAGGCTCTATGGATAAGGATTTATATTAAGTTGGTGTCATGCATGCGTCGCAGTTATTATATTTCAATATTACAGTACACAGAAAAAAAATAGATATTATTCGAAATACTGAACGTCAAACTTACAAACGTCAAAATTTGACAAATAAATATTTATTAGTCAAACTGCAAATGTTATTCTGGCACAAAGTTACCGTATGTACTTTAACGTAAGAGAAATATTTTTATTGTTTTCTACTTGAATGGATAAATGTATTCAAATGAAAAACGAAAGTTGTTCATTCCATACTTACTTACTGCAATCTATAAAAGGCTACATCTTTGAGCCAGAATTAGCCATCTTCAAGCTGTGCTTTTCGTTTGACGTTAATAGCGCCTAAAGATGGCCATTTTCGATCGAAACATGTAGCCATTTATAGATTGTAGTAGATAAGGTTTAATACGGTAAAATATTAAAATTAAATGATCAATTACACCAACATGGTGCTACAAACATGGTTCCCTGCAGAGGATTTAAAAAATTCGAATTATATTTAGTCATGCATTTTAAACTTTGATGTTTTCATTTGCCTTATGTTAATGACAATACAACATTTCTATATTAGGATTGTCGACTCAAGATTAGTCACAGCATCATGATACCGGACGATTATCCGTCCTATGTATAATACAAAATATCATAAGTAATGAAAAGGACATATTTAAAGTATTTTTTTTTTTACATTTACTACCCTTTCCATTTCGGACTAACTTTTATTGTGATTAAATCTAAATTATGGTTAATATCTTTGTTTTTCCGGGTATGTTTCTTTCTATTGTTTCTTTAGAATTTCCTTAATAGGAATGAAATTTCTTTAATCACCATCGCAATAATACACGAGTTTGACAACGTTGCTCAAAGCTATTGTCACTACAAAAGATTAGCACATTTGCTTGGAGATATTTATGAACGTTTTGGGGATAAATCAGCAAAAGCTATGGACTTAAGAGCGCGTGCTGAGAACTCCGTGCTCAGTTGTATTGCAACGTTACTACCCTAACAGGTGGTGTATTAATTTCAATAAATTCTAGATTAATCATATTTTAAAGATAACTCCTTTTGTGCAAGAAGTCATAAAATCCTTAATCATTTCTGTGCAGCTTATTCCATGTTTTGTTTTAATATATTTACAAAAGCGGAGATTGGTCGAAGAGGGACAACATCATTTTTTAAACGATTAATTTATTTTTTTTTTTTCAGTAAATTCGGTTGGAAGCTGTGCAAAGTTGGTGGAGAGGGCGCATTATTTTCTTAAGTGATTAAATCATTTTTTTAGCTACGCCAGCATGGAAAACGGATATTTTTTTAACATCAGGGGGTGGGGGTTACTAGAGAGGATGCTTTTAACGATGATATTAATTTTTTAGTGACGCTGTGAAGGAAGGGAGAATGCAGATTGTCCTTTCTCTCACTCGAGCTGAACGAGTTGTTCTTTCTTTAGGTGTACTACTACCTTTTATTTTTGTTGAGATTCTATTCGGTTTTTCATTGGTATTTACGAACTCCTACATTACGTGCATATATCGCACATGGCTTTCTTATGACCTAAATCACAACCTGCTTGATGACTTGGACAGTTTGCTTTATACGGCCTGTCGGATCATTCAAATTTACATTGAATTTAAATGTTACACCAGACTCTGCAGCTATACTCTGCAGATCTTTGAAAGTATACTTTCTACGGGATTCAAAATAACAGTAACGGCCATGTAATGGCAGGTACAGCTGATGACAGCCTGGTTTATGTCAAAACTAAATAGTACAAAACTAAGTAAACAAATAACTATGTAAATTAAATAATCCAATAAAGAAAAGGAAAACCGCAATTTAAAAAAAAAAACTATACATCTTGCATAATATTTCTTTTCTTTTATAAAATGTATTTTAGAAATGATATAAACTCTGCCTATTTTAAGTTTTAACCAACGTCATTGATATGTCATACAAGTAAAGACAATGTTCTGATTTGACTATTTTGTTCAAGTATTGCTACTGAAAAAAGGAGCAAACTTTCCACTTGTCTCACAGAAAAAGATACAAGGAGTAATTTCATGAATGTGACAGATAGAGATAGCCATATTACTGCATTGTTTAAGTACAATACTTAAAATAGTGCACCGTTTCCGGTTTCTATCATGGCACCTGTCAGTTATCAAATCTAACCTGTAGGGTCGTTAGTTTGTGGATTTGGTTTATTATTAGTTGTTTCTCGCCCGTTTTTTCGCTTTCCTTATATTTTGCAAGAGTTTTCTTTAGAGCACAGAGCCTTCTGTAAAGTTTTCAGTAGGTAAGTTATTTTGAATAAAGAGAATGTAATGCCTGGAAAGCGGTTGAATTCTAAGGTACAGGAGCTTGTGCTTAATGCTCTGGCATATTTTGAGAGGGAATAAGAAAATAGGGGACCTTTATTACCTTTAAGTGCTGTTTACGAGGTAGATATTCTAATACACACATAATTATGTTTATAAAGTATGTACTTTTGCAGAAAGTAAGCGAAGCACTTGGTGTAAGTCGACAGACTGTTTGGAATTTAAAAAAAGGAAAACTGCAAAAAATTAATTCATAGTCTTCTAACACGCCCAAATTGTTCAATTAATAACGTCTTCGTCATCAGAAAATTCCAGTAAATTCGTTAATATCACAGTGACATCAAATGTCACAAACAATTATTTTAAGGTTATATTATGGTTATATTCAATTTGAGGGAGATATTAAAGCTTCGTACATAACTCGGCTCAAAATGAATATAACCCCCATTTTGTATTGCATATTCGGATACTACGCCATCAATAATGTAGTTTTTGTTTGAATTTTTCGTAACAGACTGCGCTGTAACCGCAAAAAAAAAAACATGATTGTGAACGTCTAGAAAAAATACGCAAAAAAGAGAAGCAAGCAAACATGATTTTGTGTTTTTTCTATTTTAACATAAACTAACATTTCAAAAAGCGCTGTGTTCGAAACTGTGCCCCTTCACTTCGATACATTTATTTATTCAATTGGAATGCTATTTCAACGATACAAAACCGTCTTTATTGCAGTACTTGACAAAGGCTGTGAATACTACATCATTGTCCATCTCCCATTTAGATCTTTTTTTTGATTTGATGAAGTGTACGGAATATCTCTACCGTTGTTTCAAGATAAAAAAAAACCTCACCCTGTATGTTACTACAAAATTTTACACTAGGCTACAAGCAAAATAAACCAATTATGAAGGAAACTAAGTATTAGTATCCGGAAGCTACAGATGGCGCACAAAATCAAGCTTCATATCTTTAGTAGGGCTGATCGTTGAATGACATGATTACGATTTCCGGATTATTTTCTGTTTATGTGTGAACAAAGTTATGCCAAAGTCAATGAAAAGACTTTTCGACGTGATTGACGTATTTTTCAATCTCATGCAGGTTAAGACCCGTTATGTTTATTACTAGTGTGATCGCGCCAATAAAATATATTACAGTGGGTAAAAGACGCCCTTTTTCGATTGTTTTTAATTAATGAGATACTTTTAGCACCATATACAATAAAAATTTACAGCAATTGCGTTCATCTACCGACACTTCTTTCATCATATTTATCATTTTAATTATACGGATTGCAGATAATATGTAATTCGGACTTAATGCTAATATCTCAATTAGCAGCAACTACACATAGTGTGTTATAAATTCTCTTCCACGTGTAATCATCATGTAATGATGTGCCTTTTCTGTTCGCATAATTAGGCTTCGAAGATTAGAGCAGGTTCACCCGTGAACGCAGCTATTCACGAGGACGATTAGCCAAGAGCTAATTAATTATGAAAATGCTGCCACGTAACTGCTGCAGTCAGCGGCCCTCGTTAATGCTTGTATGTGGTGGCTTAAGTTACAAGAAGCAATCGTTCAAATAGCTAGTGTTAGCAAGAGGCTGTAAATATGTTAAAAAGTTATTCATTTATTCCCGAAGTAGCTTAGATGGTATCCTCTTTGTCCACGTTGACTCGGCTATCGTCAGCCGAGTTTACACAACTCGAGTTTTACCTACCACCGTAAAGAAGTACCGTCCAGCGCGTCATTTGAATTGTAAAGAAACTATTAATACCATTATACAGGAATTCAATATTGACGCTGGCTCGTACGTATTTACCGAAACATTTAGACCGCTTTTTAATCAAACGACTCCTAAGTAAGGAGTCCTTTCTTCGGTTCTTAGGTGGCATGGACCGGCCGGCGTTATTCTTACGATCATTCACCAGTTGAAGGACGCGCTGAGTGGGCATCATCAATGGAGCACGAGCGTTGCGCTTAGCGGCGACCCGCTAAGAGGAACAGAAGAAAAAAAAAGAACCAAAGAAGGCTGCCTTCTTTGTGTTCATTTACGACAATATCCGAGCACAATTGAGACATTGTTAACTCGTTTATTAACCGCCTAAGTACAGTGTCCGAATAATGACTGCACCAAGAGAAGTATTAAAATAATATTCGATGTTATACACAACACGCTTATACAAAATTATATTTTTCTTAAGCCGTAACATAAATCTATATAATCTATTATTAGAGCATATTAATCATCTGTGTTTTTAAAAGGTTATAATGATGACAAACATGTAATAATGATTAAAAAAAACGGACTTCAAGTCGTGCACACACATCACAATTTAAGTATTTCAAATGCCTGCCTGAAGTAGATTATGATGTTGACGTCCAATACAATTGCATTTCTTTTTTTTTTGATATACAACAAATAATTCTGCTATCAGAGGTTGGCTATTTATTCAATAAGAATGTGATAAGGATGCTTTGGACAGTGCAAGGCAATTCTCTTATCTGCGTAATTAACTTAGGATTTAATAAATTAACCGAAATAAAGCTATTGCTATCGATCCAGGTTACAAGAAATTATTTTTCAAACCGCACTGAAAAAAGAAACTGTATTAAATGAAAAGGTTGATAACTTTTGGTTTTTATGATATTAAACGAAAAGAATCATTTTCCCAGAAATGTTTATTTTATTTGAAAGTAGCCAGCTGTTTTACAGGAAATTATTTTTCTTAAGTACACTTCTTCACAGAGAAAAATCGGGACACCAGTAATCCTGAATTTTAAAATTTCTTGGCTGTAAATGCAGCTTTCAGAGGATATTATGCGCTTATCAAACCATAATCACTTTTTTAAGTGTGTTTTTTTTTGTAAAGACTAAAAATTTAAACAGAAATATAAAATATATAGTTGAAAAAGTTTACACATTAAATAAACACATTGGAATTTCGTTGGCAGTGTTTCTTTAGAAATACCGAATACGAAAATATTAATGCAAAACAAATACATAACAAATAAAAGGCCCCTTGAGTAGACGGCACCATTTAGAAATACACATATATGTATTTAACTTGTTTGATGTTATGTAGAGATAATCTTTTTTTGAAAACATTATGGCTCGATTAGGATTTTTTAAATGTATACTACCTATTACTAGGATATTAGTTGCTTAGTTTGATTTATGCCCGCAAGTAATACTTTAGCAATAGAAAATATGTCAATCAGCCATTGAGTTTTTGAAAAATGTGATTTTCACATTGATTAATTACACTATTATTGATATATTATTATAATACAAATAAATAATCTTAAACCGGGTTTTGGTAATTTTTTATAGATAGAAGGAAACTTTATAGTAATACAATACCTAAGAATATTAAACAACAATAGTAATTAATACATCAATAATAGTGTAGTCAATAAATCTGTGAAAATCACATTATCCCAAAACTGAGGAGGCTGACTGACATATCGTCTATTGCTCAACTAATACTCGTGGGCATAAATCGAAGAAAGTAACTAATATCAAAGCAGCCCTAACAAGTAACATAATATTAAATAATAAAATCCGCTCACCACATGTTTTCTTAAAAAAGAATTATCTCTACATAACATCAAACAGGGTTAAATACATATATATTTTTAAATGAAGCCGTCTATTCAAGAGTTCTTTTTGTTGTTATGTAATTTTTTTTCATTGGTATTTCTAAAGGAAACGCCGCACCGAAACTCCGATTTGTTTATTCTATACATAAACCTTTTTCTCTCTATATATTTATTTTTCTGTTTAAATTTCTAGTCGTTACCTTTGATCGCAGTAATATACATAATTAAGTGATTTATGGCTATGATAAGTGAATACGTCCTCCGAAAGTTGCGTTTACAATCAAGATATTTTAAAATTCTGAATTGCTGGTGTCCCGATTTTTCCTGTGAGAAGTGTACATGCTTTTTTACGAAAAGTAACTATAATTAAATGGAATACACCTTGGCTTTGATTAATGTTTTATAATATCTGTATAACTTCTGTTTAAGCTAAAACAATACACATGCACATATTATATTGTTTTTTTAATTTCTTCCTTTTCTTGCTTTTTTAGGTCCTAAATATAATATAATATTCCATTTTCCATATTTACGGCCTAAAAAACCAAGAAAAAGAAGAAATTAAAATACATAACATGGTCAACAAAAGAAGCTTTAAAAAATATTATATTGTTATTATTACATACATATTAAACAACATTTTTTTAGTTTCTTTTAAGTACATTATCATGCTATTGATTTCAAACATTATTGTAAATAAAAAAAAAAACAGGCGTTTTGGTTTATTTGCGTAGACACGCATGAATAAATTAATTGAAAACTTTTGCCATTTAGCGGAAAATGCAAGCGTCTGTGTGCTTTTTTTAGGCAAAAGTATTTTAATTTTATTGATGTTCCCAAGTGTATAAGCCTTAGATACGCAAACAATAGTAAACAGAAATGAATATTTGTCGTACCAAGTTAAAGAAATTTCAGGGGCAATTAGAATCTTTTCAGTTACTTAAGAGCCAATGCACTTTACAGCAGTATAGTGTTTAGAACGTTTATAACTGTTATACATACAAACGTTTTTGTTGTTTTCAACCAAATACTTATGCTAATATACACTGGTCACAGTTACTAAATTATTAGTTGGTTTAAACAGTATTAAAAAAAAATATTCCTGTATTCAATCAAACAAATAATTTGGTTGGAAGGTTTATTTGAAACAAGCACAGTATTTATTAATTTAACTAAGTATCTACATGGAAGTAAAAATAAATATCGCATTTTATTTTCTTATAGCAGTTTTTCTCCCCATATAGTACAGCTAATACTTATGTGTAGTACGGAAATTGTCACATAGATGGCGCATCTCCTATTTTATTCCAGTAGCAGAACATATTTAGCACAAATGGAGTAGCAAATAAGATTATAACATATTAATCGGGTATATTTATCAGATAAGCATCCAATAGGAGTCGTCACCATTGAAGAACGACTTCTTTAAATGGAACACTATGGTGCCAGAATGGGCACTGCGATTAACCTCAATACCAAGAGCAAAAGCTTGGCTTTTACAACGCCCTAACCGCATGTCCTCCATATATGATACATAGATATGGAATGCATGGATTTTTGGAGATAATTCATTTTCATTTCAATCAAAAATGATCACGGGATTTATGTACTAAAAATCCTGATTCCGATCTCTAGGTGTCTTGCTAAAGATCAACTCTACATCCTGCAGAAAAAATTATTTAGGAAAATATCACTGAGAAATTGCAGAAGTGTTTTTCACCACATGGATCGTTTACCTTTTATGTTGTAATATTTCTATATTCTTTGTTATATCTTTTTTTTTTAAAGTAGAAAAAGTAAGGTTTAAAAAGGTGCACAGATTATTCACATAAAATTTTGTCCATTCTGTATATAAATTTGTTAATAAAATCGCATTTAAATTATAACCTAACAATTTTATTTTTACTGAATCGACTTAATCAACTCAACTAGGACACCTATATCGTGGAATCTTTCGAACAATCAGTCAAAACAGTTAAAAGATAAAGCATATATTAAAGTTCTTTTCTTTTCGTCATTAACGGTAGGATTCCATGCATACCTGTAACGCCTATAAAGTTATCTGTAAATCTGCAAGCATGTATTATAGACGCTTACAGACTTACAGATCATCTTATACAGATATGCATAGAATCCCATTACAAGTTTTACTACAATATATTATTTACCGCTGTTGATACTTTTCTTGACATACAGATACATACAAGCATGTAATTTCCTCGAAGAAAGTTGTGCACCAGCTGAGAATGTTAATGATAAGTGCAAATAATAAATTACGATTCATCAGTACACGCATTTTAACATGTGCGTGTCGAAAATGAGACGCAATAAATTTGGAAAATTGTTTAAAAGTGCCATCAACATATACAGGAAGTTAGAAAAACGCACATACAAAATACACATGGATAAACTAGTGCAGGATTAAAACTGAGGAGGAAGTGAACATAATTGGACTTAAATTTATACCATTTGGTTTAGTGTAAAAATGGAATTCTCCTGCGTATTTGTATATTTAACTAACGATAAGTAGATATTTTAGTAAAAAAAGTATAACCAATTTGAATAAACCGCCATGTATTTTGCGATTTTAACAAATACGTATGTATTTGTGCATATATTTTTTCCATTATGTTAGTTTCTAAGGCAGTTTTCTGTCAGATATAGATCGTTCAAATCCATTTGACAGTAGAAAGGGTATAGAAGACATATCCGACCACATTACTCGTTGCTGCCAATCCAAACCTCAACGATCTCTAAACGAAGCGAAATGTTATTTTATTCTGTTTTGTATACATACACGCGTGTAACTTTTGCAAGTGTGCATGCGAGAGAGTAAAACAGCGGTAGTTTCATCGACTCGGTAATTAAATATACAGTTTTAGCGAGCGGCTGTTTATTTTACGAATTAGCGGACCTCGCGTTCTTGCCCAGATTGGTCGAATACTTTGGCCATGTTTCTCTTTTTGGCCCGTACGTTTGCTAACGAATCGATTGATAGGCTGAAAGTTTCTTTGGGTAATGATGGGTGGGTGAGTTTTGACGGTTGGATGTTGTTGGGTCGATGTTTGCAGGAAAAAAAAAAAGATTATTATTGAAGCGACAAAGTATTTTGGTACTTAATTAAAGTAGCAGCAGATAATTTAGATGAAAAAGTCGGAAATTATGTTCCTATCCATGCTGTATTAAATATAAATATTTATTAAACTAAGAAAGTTTTGTTGAATCTAATGCGAATATCATAACACCCGTTGGCGTTGTCTAGGTAAAGGACAAATGTTATTGAAACAAAATTAGGTTTCGTTCCTTCTATTTGGATCATTAATGGAATCACATGTGTTGATGTTGTTTTTTTACCACATCTATCAAGATACATACATATTTACCGGAGAACATGGATACAATGACTATTTTGTAAGGATAAGTAATTATTAAGATGTGCAACACATAATTGCTGAAGAATGGACAAACTGCACCAGGCACCACATCATTGCCTAAGGAAATATGAGCTGAGAAACATGGTAGGAGATGTTATGGAAGAATTTACTAATACCGCTAGTGTTGCATGATCATCACCTGAAATGTTTTTACCAAAATTATATTTGAAGTCATCTATATACTGTTCTATAACTACTATATCGTTCAGGGTATAGAATAAGAGGTTATTGACTCTCATATATAGTTCACTGATAGTACTTATACAGCAATTAAACTCAATTACGTTAAGAAAATAGTATTGGTGTAAATAATATGAAATTGAAAGTAAATTATCAGTTATATAATATAACTTTATTAATTTTTACTACCAATTCTAAATATTTTAGTAAAATGTCTAAGAAAAATATAAAAGAAGAAACGTCTATTTAATCAAATTCTGGATCTGGAAATGAAAACTAGGTAAAAACCATAGTTAAGAATGATCTTTCATTTTCAAATGCTCAATTGTGATTGTATTGTAGCTATTTTAAAAGAGAATTATTAGAAGTGTCTCATGGAAGATTATTTTAGTTAATAACCTGATCCATTGAAGAATGTAGATCGTTCCCTTTTTTTGTCTGGATTAAATAAATCAACATAGACGTTTCCTTTTTTTTATATTCTTCTTCTTACATTTTACTAAAATATTACAATTAGTACTTAGTGTGGCTTTTAAGGAACTTAATAAAGGTTATTATATAATTGACAATTTACCTTCAAATTTATTATTATTTAATCCATTTTTTTAACGTGAATTGATTTTAAATATTGTGTACTCTGAATGCATTTATATATGAGAGACAATAACCTCAATTCCATATCCTGAACGCTTTATAAACAAATATTTTTTCTTTGTTTATCACATTGTTATAGGTGTAATAAAGACATTCTAAACTAAACATCAAAAATTAATGGAATTCCAGCAAGGAAAGTTTCTCAAACTACACTGAAACGAATTACAGTAAATTTACCATGGCAAATTGGGAATCATGTAACAACATTATGATTTTACTATAATAAATCATGAAAATTTTGTTTTACCTGGTTTTTCAAACATATTTAACATATAAAAATAGGTTTCGGTAAAATTTATATCTATTCATGTATGTAATTATTGTGAGATATAAAGAAAACGTAGAGGAACAGTACCGGAAAAAAAAGGTTAAATGTTTATTGCAAAAAATTTACTTACGCACGTAAAACTGACAATATTTTCGGGTATTTATACATATTAAATGTAATTTTACTAGTGAACTATTAATTTCACTGTTTTCATAAGTATATATTATTAAACATATTTTCTTTTTTTATCACATTGCCATAGGTCTAGTAAAAACATTCTAAGCTAAACTTCAAAAATCTATTAGTTCTATTACTAATAGAAACCCAACAATGGAGATTTCTCGAACTACACTGAAAAAACAAATACAGTAAATTTGTCAAGACAAACCGGGAATATGACATGTCATATCATTATACAATTACTGCGATATATCATGCAAACTTTGCTTTGCCTGTTTTTTTTAAGCATATTTAAATAAATGCAGTATCGGAAAAAAAAATGTTACATTTTGATTTACTATTTGATTTCCTTTTTCTTGGTTTTTAGGTCTAATATTAAAACATGAATGAATACGACAACGACGACAACGTTTCGCTTTATTAAAAAGCTTTTTCAAGTAGATATATAAATAAATGTAGAAATTGTAAATTATAAATAAAATGCTTTTGTTTAATAAATGACAAAATTGTTGTGTTTACTATGATTTTGAATATATTATTATGTTTATATTTAAAGATGCATTTTAAAATAGGTATGTTGTGATTTATTTGTTTATAAAAATTTTAATTAAATAGTTCTTTATACAATATTTTATTTAGTTATAAAATAAATATATTAATTTGTGAAATACTGAATATCGGTTTTATCATTGACTGCATTTTTATGTTTATAATTTGAATTATTTCATAGTATATTACGCGTTTTTAATTTTGTTCTTTGTTTTAAATTGTACGTTGTCGAAATCAAAGTGGTGTGATTGATTTATTTCATGTTTTTTTTAAAGCTGAGATTTTTATTGTATTTGTGTCCTTTATTCTATTTTCCAAATATTGCATGGTTTCACCTATATATATAACCATTACAATTTTGACAGTCTATTTTATAAACTATGTTATATTTTATTTTTTTCGATTTGTGATTTGTATTGATTTGGTTTTGGGAGTTTTGTTGGTGTGTTGATAGGCAGTTTTGTAGTATATTATAATAACATAAGGATTTTTTATTTATTTTTATTTGTTTCTTAGTATCATTTCACAAATTGTTTAGATTATATAGAAGAAAAAATTTTAAATAAAATAAATTTCGAAACTAATTTTTTTCAAAAGATATGTAGATGATTGCATAACGCGTTAGAAGAAAAAAAATTACCAGTTTTGCTTGAAAATTTTAATTCCTTTCATCCAAGATTAAAATTTACAATTGAAATCGAAGAAAACATAGCATTACCTTTTTAGACCTCAAACTCATCAACAATGATAACAAAAATTTAACTCAATGCGTATACTAAACCAACATGTCTGGATTTATCTAAATTTTTAAGTTCTTCTACAACCCTTATATCTCAAAAAGTTAGTGTTATTATAAGTTTAGCTGACAGAGCAATAAAATTAACAAGTCCAGTTTTTCGATCAGATACTATTAACAAAGTAAAAAATATTCTAGAAACAAGATAATATCCAAATTCTCTTATAAACAAAATATTCAAACAAAGAATTTTTCTTTTTATATAATAAATCCAACAAAAAATATAAATAATACTCAAACAATTACAAAATTCATAAAAATTCCTTATGTTAAACATTTATCCGAAAAAATAAATCAAATTTCAAAACCAGTATAATTACAAAAATTGCCTATCCAAAACAACAAACAAACTACAAAACCAAATCTATTCAAAATTAAAATCAAAAAATTGAAAAAAGTAAAACATCACACATAGTTTATAAATAGACTGTCAAAATTGTAATGGTATATATATAGGTGAAACCATGCAATATTTGCGAAAATAGAATAAAAGGACACAAATACAATAAAAATCTTACAGCTTTAAAAAAAACATGAAAATAACTCAAAATCCACACCTTTGATTTCAAACAACGTAAACAATTTTAAACAAAGAACAAAATTTAAAACGCCGTAATATAACTTGAAATAATTCAAATTTATAAAATAAAAATGCAGTCAACTGATAAAACCGATATTCAGTATTTCACAAAATTATATAATTTAATTTTATAACTAAATTAAAATATTTGTAAAGAAACTATTTAATTAAATATTTTTATAAACAAATAATCACAACATCCTACTTTAAAAATGCAATCTTTAAATAAACATATAATAATATATTCCAAAATCATAGTAAACACAACAATTTTGTCATTTATAAAACAAAAGCATTTTATTTATAATTTACAATTTCTACAATTTATTATATATCTACTTGAAAAGCTTTTTTAATAAAGCGAAACGTTGTCGTCCGTCGTCGTATTCATTCATGTTTAATATTAGACCTAAAAACCAAGAAAAAGGAAATCAAATATTATATATACATGGTCAAGATTTAAAGTTTTAAAATTTTGATTTACTATTAAACTTTACTTAAGAATGTAAAACTGAAAATATTTTCGGGTATTAAAGTACTTATAGAGATTGAAATTTTACTAGTGAACTATTAATTTTATTGTTTTCATAAATACAAATATTATTATTATAAGCGAAAGAGTATTAAGGTATTGGGATTAGAATTAAATTATGTAGCAACTATTGGAACTTAATATTTAGAAGTCGACATTTGTCACAATTTTTTTGTTTCAGAGTAAAATTCAATGCAATTTTATATTTTGTTATTATTCCGAATAAGTTACCATTTCAGTAGTTTAATAAAATAGGTACCTATGTGTTCACTTACTCATAGTTTTATTCATATAACTGAAAAATGTTACACGTTTTGCAATTTAGGTAGGACAACCCATAACTCAATGCTGTGTTTCTTCTGAAGTAATAACACGATTACTAATAACCAATAACATATATTTATTGAATTAATGTGTTAATATACGTGTATATACTTATATTACTATCCTTAAGCTTATTAATGCCTTTCAATTAAAATTGTTATATTAAAGTCGCATATGATATCCATGTGGTGGACTGGATAACAGTTATGGAATATTAATAATAATTCTCAAATAAATTAGACGATATTACTGAATGTTAACCAAATTTATATTAGAATCTTCAGTTCTCTAAATAGGAATTTAATTAGAGGGTTGGTGTGCTGCAAAAAAATAATAAGATATTAAATTACTCTATACAAAGGCATCTATATCTTAGCGCTGGCAATGTATTTTTTATAAATGTAATATCACTTCTTTAGTATTTTTTAGTTCCTTCATTGTTAAAAATACAATTATAAAAATTAATAGACTGCAATAATACATAATTTATTATTGCTGCTCTTGCGTAAGTGAGGATGTGGTTGTTCGAGGAAACTATTTATAAATGGTTTGAATCTTATCTCTCAGACAGATCACAATTGTATATATATTAGGGGCCAAAGTTCCAGTCAGTTAAAACTTAAGAGAGGTGTCCCACAGGGCTCAATTCTGGGACATTTTACTGTTGTATATTTAATAAATCGACTTGCCAACTGTTTTCTACTTATTGGTGAACTTATACTTTTACGCGGGTGATATACTTGTGTTGGTGGCCCAGTAACAGACAGGATTTATTTAAATAATTTACAAAAAGATTTAAACAACTTTGAGGAATGGTTTACAAAAAATAAATTATATCTTAATAAGAATAAAACATCGTTTATTATTTTACACCTGGAATTAATAAATATAATGAAATTATTTACTTCGAGTTGATGATAGATCTATTAAACAAGTTGCACACACAAAATTCTTAGGACTATTTTTGGAAACAGATTTAAGTTGGGAAACGCATATCTCCCTACCTGGAAACAAAATTGTCGCCTATATGTTTACTCTATATATCGCTTGAGAGATTCTGTTGAAACAAAATTTTTGCTATCGTTTTATTACCCCACACTTTGACTCCAGACTTAAGTATGGGTTATTGTTTTGGGGGGCATCGTCATTTATTCATAGAATTTTGTCTTACAGAAAATGGCGTAAGGAATATAGTTGGTGCGAATAGGCGGAATTTCTTGTAGACCTATATTAAATCCTTAGATATTTTAGCGCTTCCATCTCTATATATTTTTGAAGTTTTAGTTTATAGTTAAAATATAATGAAAATACTTTCACAACAAGTAATTCATATCACAGTTACTTATACACAGACATGGAGAAATGCTTTGCGTTCCTCTCCATCATTTATCTACGTATGAACCATCTCCAAACTATAATGGGTATAAAAATATATAATGCGCTTCCTAGTGAAATTAAATGTACAAAGAACTTGGCACTTTTTAAAAACAAATTAAAGGTTCTTGATAGAGAATGTATTTTACTCATGCGAAGAATATTTAAATCATAGTTGTCATTGATTAATAAGTTGTTGTTGTGGATTAAGTATGTATTATTAATTAGTTAATTAGTTTGTAAGGTTGCATACTGCCCTTATATCTAATCTAATTTAAGTTTGTCTTCTTTCTTTTGTGACTGTCTTATACCTTTCGGTCTAATAGACAATAAATTTATTAGTATTATTAATCAGTATTACACATGAATTTTACAGAACAATGAGAAATACATCAGCCTATGAAATTTGCTGGATGTTAGAAATTCTACCTTATAAACCCATCTTGAAAATTACACGCAACTTTGTTACTAATGATTTTACATGTAATTTTATTATAATTTTTTTTTACAGTGTACCCACTATTGATGCTCACAAGCTCAGCATTTGTCCGTCGTCGTAGCAATAGATAAAACGACTGCCACGCTAACCTACTTGGTTCGCTCATTCGCAGCGTTCCGGCTTCCATCCGAAAAAGGAGCAAAAAACAGTCGCCGTGTTCGTTCAGGCGTATCGCAAAGTGTGCGGAAGCAGCCCGTACGACTACGGTCACAAACGCGGCGGAGGTACATTCACACATCGCCGCGGCCGTACGGTGGACAAGGGCATTACACGACGGACGGACAACGAAAACGCCGGCGGGCACCATCCGACGCTATCCACCCGCTGATTTACAGCGGGCACGCGAACCGGTGTCGGATTACTTTCGGCCGCTGTCCGCAGTGGCGCCACAACCGTCATTTCATGCGATTGTTCGAGCAGATTTTGTGGTGTGCGTGCATTAGGTAGGTAAGGTATACCACATAGATATATGTAATGTTCTCTCTCTGTGTGTTGTGAGTATGCAGTGTGTTTCGTGTGGAACAATACTGACGGAGTGCGTTTATCTGTGTTAAATATGTGGTGACTGTTTTTTGATTTTGTGTGTGTGTGTGTGAGTTTTGAACGCAGTGTGAATTTTCGGACGCGTTAAATAGTAGATTTAACACCGCGGTGCATGGCATGCCGTTTACTCTGATTGTTTTATTTATGTGCGGTTTGACGTTGACTGCGTTGGTAGTTAAGTTTCCTTGAGTTTTTATATTGTATATTGTCATTAAACATAACGTTGTCTGACAATTAAAATGGTAGCAATTAAGAAATAAGTATTAGGTTTAAATAAAATACACTTAAAGGTAAATCAATTGCAAAAGCATACACAAAAAATATACATCCACAAATATACGTTCACATCGAGGGAACTACGCGAAATTTATAGTTAATAAATTCATCGAATGAGTAGAACACTTGTTTCAGCAATACGGCCTCCAATTTATGACGAAAATGCATTAAATTATAAATTCCACCATAAAAGAATGAAATATTAGAAAAAGAATCCATTAATAAAGAGAATTTTTACAAAGAGAGCTGTCTATCTTTGGAAGATTAATATTATTGCAGGGTATTATAAGAATGAATGTCCCACCCATGTTTAAACACAATACCAATGACTCATAGGTAATCAAAGAATATAAAGTAAGAATTTTATAAGAAACAAATAAGGGCTGACAATGGGTTCTGCCGGCCAATCCACTGACGATGTGCACTGCCCCTTTCTGCAATTTAAAAATGACTAATAAGTTCGTTGTAGTGGTAAAACCCCAGCAAGGAAGACATAAGCCCATGCATGATTCGAAAAGGGCAAAGTTTACTATTATTGCAACATGCTCTCTGAGGTTCCGCCTTATGACTCGTAAGAGCACAAGAAAATGATTCTGAATTCCTAGAGAGCTGCTACACGTGCCCGGCCCATCCCACAACAATCCCCAAAAATTTTACTCCGGAAAACGACAAACGAAAACTGTTATTAATTATAAATATATATGTAAATGTTAGTTTGATGTTTATAAAGTAATACATAATTCAGCTTTATTAGTGCTGAAGATTTGCACCAAACCACTCGCGGATTTCAGGGAAGTCGTTGGCCCTGCGGCATATCACACACGATGCTGCTAACTCTTGCATTAACGAAGTCGTTACCGACCTTCAACCTCACATATTGACAGCGATCAGTCTAGTGATTATCTTTACCTCTAAAGCCATACCTTTCAAGTTTGCAAAGAAGAGTATAGTGGGAGAAAACAATCAAAAGCTTTAGATAGGGTGCAGAATATGGTTGCAGTCATTTATTTATTATTAATATTTTCGAATATATGATATAAGAAATCTTGAACAGCGTTGGACATGCCAGCCCTCAAGTCACACTGACAACTAGAAGGCAACTTCTCTACCTCTCTAAATCAAAAATTTCCTCTAATATTTTTGACAAGGTTGACAGCACAGAAATAGGTCCTGTAGTTTGATCAAAACAAAAATCATAAAAACGATATTTTTTTGAACGGCGGAAGAAAACCGTGTAAATCGTAATTTATATTATTATGTTGATAAAATATGTAAAACGAGCAACATTTAACTGCAGTTAACTTGAAAAAATCCCACATAAACTCCGCATTCACTTCCGTGACTGCACTGATGTAACGTCAGTAAATTGTAGTACCAAACAGGCGGGCCACTTGGTCTAGTGGATAGCGCGCTCGCTATAAAGGCAAAGTCTGGAGTTTGACACGCAAAATCAAAAACAGTATCACAATCACGATGCAATAACACATAAAATCATATTATGTTTATGTATCATTAATTCATTTATTGCTATAATTTTTGCTAATAAATGTCTCATATCTTGAATGTCTTATTATTAAATTTTAATTCATATGCGATTCATACATTGCAACAATTTAAATTTAAATGCGAAAATTAAATTTAACAATTATTTATATATTATTAACAAAAAAAAAAACTCCAGACTTCGCCTTTAGAAATCTAGCGCGCTATCCACTAGACCAGGTGGCCCGTATTTTTGAGACTACAATTTCCGGGCCCGGGATTTCAAAATTTTATTTTTCTTTAATTCAACAACAATTAATTATTATTATTATTATATCTATTTCTAAATTTATGTTTTCAATTAGTTTAATAATTTACTTATCCGTATACAATATTTTTTTCTTTTTCTTTTTTTTCAATAAAAACAGTTAAAATAATATAGTGGTTTCAATTCACCCAGCGACCTCTCTGATGTGAAGAATACTGTGACTTCCTACCTTCTAGGTGGCAGCGGACGCTTCAAGAGATAACCAGATCGTCTGTCAAAATCGTACTCCAGACGCGTACTAACGAATAGGCAGTTAATTTTCTCTTTTTTACTTTAATTGCATAGATTTATTCCTTGTAACAATAACAATGTTCATTTGGAGGAAGTATACTTCAGTGCAAATGTTTTACATTGTTCTTATAATTACATATATGATTCTACATATTTTTTAATTAAAGTAAATCATCTATTTCGATTCCGTAATGCAAAAACTCTTACGATATTATTTTGTTTTAGTACTTCACAAAATAAATATCACTCTTATTCTAAATCATGTATGACATATTGTTAATTCACTCGTATACAGGCACCTGTGTAACCCATTATTTAAACGATCTAAAATAAATCCATTACATAAAAAATTACATTTGCAAATTAATATCGTACCTCTATTGCTAAATACAATGGCGTCAGAACCTTTTCTATAAATTTATTAATATCTTCAATGCATAAAATTTAGATTTCTTAGCTCGTATCCTCAGAGAATCGTTTTTAAATAGGCTTTGTAATTAATATATTTGATATGTCTGTATTTTATAAATGGAAAAGCAAGAACGAAAGCATGGAATACATAGACCATAAAGGTGAAGAGTTCTTATTTTTACCTATAATTTCAAAATATGCCAATAAAAGTTTTCAGATATTTGTGTGACATTATTCTGTACAGCCCATAGTTCAAATTGATGGTAGCATTTTTCATATACTGCTTTTGATTTTTCGGTAATAAATTTATGACGGCTAATCCGCAATTTCACGCAGTTGTGGTGCGTACAAGATAAATTTGTCTCAATATCACTCATTTTTTACAGTTTACCAGAGACTATATTATGAAATATATTGTTTAAACAATTTAAATCGCCGATTTGAATTTTGAAATTCGTCAAATGTAATGTATGTCAATGTGAACTTCATAATAAAATAAAATCAACATTTTAATGAGATTTTTATTAAGTAGTTATTATCAATTATATATGCAAATAGAAAAATAGTATAAAGGACTCTTTCATAAGGCTTTTTGTACGCACTCGTTCATTAAGAAAACTCGCCTGCGGCTCGTTTTCTAAACTTTGAACTCGTGCGACAAACTCATGCTATGAAACTCGTACTTAAATACCATGTACATCCTGAGTATTACTCCATGCAGATTTAAAATATTTAGAATGATACATCCACTAGTGATTGTGAAATCTTACAGTTGAACTTACAAAAGATAACAAGTTGGTGTAAGTTACGTATTTTTAACATTAGTAATGTAAAATGACCAGCTTCTCAACATAACATTAATCTATTGACTCAATTATGTAAGGAGACTATATTGAGGAACAGTCACTTTAAAAAGATCTAAGCGTCATTTTTGATTCGAAGTAATATTTCATGTTAAATTTTTTTTCTAGAAACAATTTTTCACGTAATACATTTTGTACATTACCCCATGATACAGAAACATATCAAAAAGTGATTTTGAGATAATTTTCTTAGAAAGAATTAAGAAAGAAGAAAAATTACCTAAATCTTTTAGTGTGTGGGTGAGTTTTTAACAGATAATGCTGAATTCATCCCAACGTGCATGTAAGTTGTTTCGGATATTCCATGTTCAAATTCTAGCAGAGTGCGAAACATATTTTTAAGCATTAAAAGAACAACAAATAGATTTTCTAATATGAATTTATACCACTTGCTGATAATCAGTATTATAGTTCTAAAATAACAAGAAAACAGAACCACGTGTGGCCGAACAGCATGTAATTTCTGCCTACGTCTGACTTGAATCAGAACATTCCAAGCTAACGCATCTTGCTTAGTTCCTTATCACTTTAAAACCACTATATTTCAAAGTCAAGAAATTTTAAGCTTTTCTTAAGTGATATTAATATTTTTCTTGGCAATATTACAATGCTAGAAATTGTTTTCTAAGAAACAGAGATTTATCTATAATATTCACGTAAAATACTTGTATTATGGGACAATTTCTAACATTTCGACATTTTCCATACATTTTAGTGCGTAAAATTAACAAAAAAAGTGATATTTACCAAGAAAAATTACCTAATTTTTTTTAGTGTGTACTCTTAAATACTTTCTTGGTATCAGAAAGAGTTGATACAACGCCAACAGGCCTACGTCATGGAGTGGGGGTAGGTACCGTATCCAGAAAACGATACTGTTATATGAGTACACCACCACGGGAGTATAAATGGAGTCTATGCGAGATTTTTTCAGTTTATTACAGCTAAATGTTGCTCGTTTTACATTTTTTTTATCAATATAATGATGTAAGTTACGAATTTACACGACTTAAACGGTTTCTCCCGTTCCAAAACAAATATTCGTTTATGTTTAAAAATCAGAGGCCTATTCACATAAACCCGCACACAGGTATCCCTTTTTTTTGCTTCAAGAATCATCTAAATTTTATTCAGCTCAATCGGCGATATGCTGACCTGACCGTCTCCTTGTAAGTAACACTAGTATTTCATTTTTTATTAAACAACAAAGCCAATATTCAAAGAATATTAAAATATCTAATTATATTATTAAAATAATTAAAGAAGCTCTTTTAAATTTTATGAACTTCTGTTCTAAAGCATAAAATAAAAATATTCAATATTTCTTCTTGCCTGTAATAATTAAAAAAAATACATAACTAT
Organism: Protaetia brevitarsis; assembly: GCA_004143645.1. NCBI lineage: Eukaryota > Metazoa > Arthropoda > Insecta > Coleoptera > Scarabaeidae > Protaetia > Protaetia brevitarsis. The sequence goes on along the minus strand of RXPK01000152.1, from coordinate 2,098,374 downwards.
ATATCACTTAATAAATGTCTCCCGCAATATATTAAGAGTATAGCGCAATTTTAATCTCACAACAATTGTAACATTGTACCACAGCGCCCATAACCCCTCGAGTACAGCATACAACGTAATATACACACATTATTCGGGTGGAAGCATTTCAGAAGAAAACAAAATGTAAAAGTAAACGGACCCAGCAATTCCAAACACGACTTCCATGCCGGCACACAGTACGGCCGCATTAATATTCCCAACACAGTCGCTTTACAATATAAACTTAGTTACGAAATGCATTAAAACTGTGCTTAATACAGTCATAAAGTAAATTGTGCGCACCAGAATGACGGCGCTAGCGTCTGGTGGAGGAGAAAGAGATTTAGGCCAGCTATAGTACACTGACTGTTGACGGTTATGTGACAACGTTCTGTCACATTACGGCGGAAAGAACGGGAACAGCGGCACGTTATAAAGATCATGATGGCGATAGGCTGATGGTCGTCGTAAAATCGGTTAATTGTTTTAGCAACGTCGAAGGTTACGATGCATTTAAGTACGGCGCACAAGCCGCCTGATGTGCAGTTTTATGTTTGGTTAGAATGCGCAAGCGGGTGAATAATAATATTTCGCCCGGGTGATAATTTTACGAAAGTTTTTATTAGACGTGATTCATGGCGTCTGGAACGAGTCGGTCTGATTCATGTGGTCGGACGTTGATTGAGTTACGAATAAAAATGAAAAGCATACAATGTAGTTTTATTATACATAAGAACAGATTTGGGTCAAGCATGTCGCGTTTTATATAAATGTGCTGGAAGAAGTAAATTAAAGAAGTTAAATTAAAAATTATAAAAAATTATTTTTGAAAGAGGTTGCAAGAATCTATCACAACGATTTGCAGTTGCAATCTTTCAGATACCATTGGCACGGACAGCAATGAAGTAAAATTGTTAGATATTGTGGCTAATAACCCCAGAAGCAGTATACGACAAAACATATAATACGATCTAGGGCATACTACATAAGAAATCTGTAATCCTCTCAACCTCGAATAAAATGCAAGCAGCACTGTTTTCTGATGTATCATCTCTCGAGCAGGGTCGTATTTAATACGTGGCGCTCCTACCTTTAATAGTGAATGTCAATGAACCAGATGAGCTAGAATTGATAATTAGTAGCGGCGGATCTTTATATAAAGCGGATTGTATTAATTATTGAGTAGATGGGCGTGCGGAAGAGCAAACGAGACACTTTTATTCAGATTTCAAACTGATCCTTTAACATAGGTTAAACCTAATAGTTCGTCGATGACTGATACAACTTTATACAGGGTATTCCACGTAAATGGTTCATTAAAAGTTTATGATGTTACTCACACAGTCGTGTTTGTAGCCTGCCTCTGAATGGGATTCATGTAATTCATTGATTACATAAGTGTTTATGTAATCATCGTAATTACACTAAATAACATACCAACGAAATATTAATAGAATGACTATTCGAAAGCGACATTCTTGTATGGTAATACAATAGAATAATAAATAAATTTTGACATTAAATCCATTCAAACCAGCTGACAAACATTTAAAGATAGGGTAGTTAGTCTGTTAAAACAAATAGTCGCTCTATTCAAAATCTATTAAGATAGGTATAGGGAATGCTGATATAAAGTGATAGGGGATGATATTTATTTCTTATTTCGAATTAAAATACAGGGCGTTCTATTTAAAAGTTGAGTTTTCTGCATTTGAAAATATGGTCACTTGTTCCTCAGTTTTGAACAGCTGTATGTTAGAATGTAAAGTGTGCGTACCGTTTCTTAGAGTTATATCTACATTTATAAACATAGTAAATTTGGGGTCTCTACTTGCAGTATTTAAACCGAAGATATTATTTCTCCAATTGATACAATGATTATGACTTAAAAAAAAAGGAAAAACTTGGAAATAACTAAAAAACCCGGCAACATGTAGTATAGGAATAACTAATGAATACTGACGTCTTTATGGCCTCAGAATCCAAAAATGAATAAAATAGATATTCTATTTAAAATAACAAAGTTGACATCCATTTCCGGCTCAACGGAAGTGATATTTTGGTAAAGTATTTTACATTTATAGTTCCAATCGACAGACAATGGTGCTAAAATCTCAATATATAGGTAAATAATAGAACATCATAAACGTTTTAATGAACCACTTACGTGGAATACCCTGTATATAAAAGACATAGTTATAATTAAAGATTATAAAGATACCATGCTTTTGAAATACTTTCTGATTGAGTAGACATGCTTTTTTTAATCGATTGCGTCACAGTGTATGCATGCCAAATCCCAAATAGGAGGAAATAAAATTAAAATTGTTAAGTACGGAAATCTTAAGGAATTATAATATTCTTGTGTCGAAGAAATTGTTCCAAAAAGATATTGTTTCTTAAGATTTGTGTACCGGTTAATTATCTTGATCCGTTAATAGTACTGTGTTTTCGTATCAAAATCTAACTGCGTGAGTTCATGAATTATTTGAATTTTGTACGAATAACTTTAAGTCTTTTTAAAAACGGTGTGGCATGTATCCTTGAGAAAGCTTTGGAATTGATTTTTTAGGCGAGTTATCCATTCGACATCGAATATCTTCCACACAATTTACGTGTTGTTGTTTAAGTGCACTGGAAACAAGCATAGCTGATAAGTTCGAGTTAAAAGAAAAGGGTTGAGGCAAGCAGCCTACCTGTTAACAATATTGTTTAAATGCAAGCTACGACTTATTGAGTGAGAGAATAAGGACGAGACAGCAAATGGAAAGACTGTAAGATACTGGGTGGTTTTGAAATAGGGAACAAAGTTTTACAGGGTATTAGAGTTAAATAATAAAAATAAATAAGTCTGAATAAACTTTTTTGTTACTCGTACCGTTACTGAGAAAAATAATGTTATATCATTTGTCACATTGTTTCTGTTTGGAATTCATACCAACTGTTTTTTTTTCGGAATAGTAAGAGTTTAAGAAAAGTTTATTAAGCCTTCTTGTTTGGTTTATCATTCCCAACACCTGTAAAATTCTTCCCTATTTAACCACCTGTATATGAAAATCACAAGAAGGCAAAAGTAGGGAGATTAGATGACGGACATGTATTAAAATGCTTGATAAAATGGGCGAAAAAGAAATTTTGAGCTGGGGTTAGGACCTAGGTTCTGTTGTGTCCGAATTTCATCGAGATATCCTCATCATTTTCTGTAATTTTTCTTGGAAACTGGATAAATGAGATAATAGTAGTAAATGGAATTCAGTATGAATGATTGTTGATATGTAAAATTTAATACTCCAAAGAATAAAGGAGCTTTTTTTTCTAGGTTTTCATCACCTGGTTAGCAGTTGCAAACTTCGAGGTGAGCATCGGCTAAACATAACGATAATGGGAGATAACATAATCATGTGTTCTTCTGTCTGGGAATATATTGCTGTCATATTTGGAGAAGAATGTTTATTTTGAAAAAAATATAGACTCAAATATGAAAATTGCCCATATAAAATAAGCGTATGTTCAGGTTTAATTAGATACTTAATGATGTAACTATACGTCCTGCAAAATTTGTCACCAAATTTATTTTTATTCTGACATTTCCGTAAGGGAAAAAAATCCTTGATCAACATCTCAAACTACAGAAAAAAAGAAAAAGAAAAAAAAAGCATAAAGCAAACTCCCAAATTGACCAATTTGTCATCCGTTCTCTCCACCACGAGATTCCTTAAAATGCCACTTCCGATTCGCAAATGAATTCGCACAATTTCGCTTCCCTCCGAGTGAAATCTTCCCATCCCAACTCTTAATTCATTTTCGGTTTTTATTTCACGCGCTGCTTTCTCGCCGCTAGTCTGCCGATCCGAGCATCTAAACCACCTTCTCCTCTTTCTTTCCTTATTTATTGCACATCCTTAAATATTACCAGATGCCTGCGCATTTCGCCTCGAGTGGGGTCGGGTTAGGCTGGCGCGGGGAGAAATATAATCCCGAACGTGAATAATTTAGTGAGGCGGCAGATTCCGGATTCCATCTTTGAACGTTCTGGCAATCGCGTCTTTCCGTAGCTTCTACTTTCGTTCGTTCGCGATCGTATAAGCGAGTATTCAATTATTAAATGGCGATTAATTAGTTTGGGATAGCATTCTGAAATATATTTGAAACTATGTGCGAAAGAAATGTTGAATAAAATTCAATTAAAAAAAAATGCAAGATATACGGAAGAAGTTTTCTGTAATATATGTAGGCTTAATAATACACAATATTTTGCTATTTAGAAATGATGATAGCATTCTGAAGTTCAAGTTCAAGAGCATATCCGTACTTAGTCAGAGAGTTCATGCACTTGGTAGTTATTAACCATTGATGAATGGAATTAACTTTAAATAACTGTGTCAAAGTGTATATTCAATAATTAGGATAGAATTCGTTCCATTGTTAGCAGAATATATGCAATAAATTGCACGTAAATACAAAGTATATATATTTTTTTAAATATATAAGTAAGAATAATTAAAATTTGACAATTTTTTTGGAGTTGTATTAATTAATTAAAGCTTGTTTGCATCCGAATGTTAAGCTTGATTTTATATTTAAGTGATTTTTTAAATGATTTACATTTGAATATATCATATTCTAAAGTGTTCGCTGAAAACAGGTGTTGATGTTAACAGACAGAAGAGCCCATTTAATCTGGCAAGATGCCTTGACTTACGTAATTTGTACTATTTTGGTACTTATCATTCACTTACCTTCGCATTGACAGACTTTACGCTACTTTGACACAACCTTATCTTCCTTGGTATTCTATCAAAAGCTTTATCTGCAAATGCTATGGAAGTAGATAAGCTATGAGAGTTCGAGGATAAAAATCCATAAGATTCAATACAAGGGTTCCTATTAATATTTTATCCTCACCACTCCTACCTATCACCTTGACCACGCCCACTTGTCGTCATCTGATTGGTGGATGAAAGCTATAACAGCTTAAACAGTTGCTAGAACAGTAATTGTTTAAATGTTACAGCAGATGCTGTTTAACCCGTTCCAGGAGTTGTTACAAGAGCTATTTAAGCTCTTGGAATGGCTTAAGAGCTGTTTAATCTGTTCCAAGAACTGTCTAGGCTGTTTCAGGAGCTGTTTAGGCTGTTCCAGGAGTTATTTAAGCTTTTCGAGCAGCTGTTTAAGCTGCTCCAAGAGCTATTGAAACAGGAGTAGCTGTCCTTCTTCGTAGGAGCTCACGCGAATTGTCAACATTTGCGCGCTTCGAAAGCCAAGTTTTCATCCATCAATGAGATAATGTGAAATGAGCCTGAGAGAAAGACTAAAGTGGGAGTGGTGGAGTAAAATGTGAACCAGGAACCCTGTGTTAAGTCTTACGGTAATTTGGCCCAGAACTCTCATAGCTTATCTACTCATGCCGCTTGTTGTTGTCGCTATTTGCTATGTGCCTTAATGCGAATATGTCATCTTATTTATTTCTGTTTAGCCTAAAACTCTGTACCTCCTCTAGTTATTGCCGTACTTGCACTTTGAATTTAATTGCTTTTTGAATTTTTCTGATCAATACCCTTTCATGTAATTTAGGGATATCCTCTGTAGTTCCAACACTTCGTAGTATATTTTTATATCTCGATATAATTATGCCAAAAATATATAACAATGCAGAGAACAGGAATCTGCATTGATTGTAAGTTTTTTACAGTAAGGGAGATTTCTTGGGAAATATTACTCCTAATTATTACAGTTAAAGGCAGAGTTAAAAGCAGAAATACATTATTTGTTAAGAATCTTCATTGTTACATATTTTATAGAATAACTTCGTTAATACTTCTTTTTTTCAGCGTTTGCCGATCAGTATGTAAAACAGTCACCATAATTAAAAATATTAACCTTATTCAACAAACTTACACTATAAACATCCCTATCTAGAAAACTACAAATATCCATGCAAACATAGCACAGTGCTGTATATCTCCGCGATAGAGTCAACGATATCACACAAGAAAAGAGTTAAACAACAGAAATAAACTAATCCAACCCAAAACGGGGGTACAATTTAAAAAAGAATAAAGTAAGACTGAAAGCTTATTGACAGAGTTTTGTGTAAATGTCGTCCTAATACTGTTTTCCTTTTTTAGCGTACATGCAAGTCTAAAGCATTTTATTGCTTATTAGGCCACCTCCACAGAGCCAATCGACTTTCTCAATCATCATTTACGACCCTGAAAAAGTTGATTATGCTATTGACGCAGAGCGAGATTCCAATCGCGATTCTCGCCTCTAAAAACATACGGCTAATGACATATTATTTATGAAAAACTGAATAATTGCAATTCCGCCCAAACTTCATGCTCCACCTAAATAATACATGCACGAGGCTACCATTCTATAGATTCCATGATAACTGAAATGTTCCTACTCTAACTAAATAATTTCCCTACGATTATTTATAATGATAGCAAAATATGTAATAAACCGATCAGTTTCCGCCCATGAAACCACTTTAGTTGTCTCCCAGCATTCGACAAGTGGTAAGGGAAGACCATGGGAAAACCTTAATGCCAGTAAATTATTATCCGGCTAGGAGACTACTTGATTTTTTTCTGCAACTTTTCACCTTGTTATTTTGCGAGTAAATACCAAATCATCAAAGAGTAAGGGAAACCATGAGAAAAACCTTATAATGGAACCACAACTAGGAAGTACTCCCAGACCTTGTTACTGGTAGCCAGCAAATTATTATTCTTACTCGGCTATGGCAAGAATCTACTTGATTTTACTGCAACTTTGTGCCTGTCTTATTTTGCGAGTAAATACATCAAAAGATACATGTGGGACAGCCAATTATTCCATTTCTTCTAATGTTTTTTTTTCTTTGCTTCTCTGTAGGATAATTTCAAAATCTTCCTGCGATATTTATTTGATTTGTTTCATACTTCCTTTAACCTTTTTCTTCCCCTCTCTATATATTTCGCAATTTTATTTGAAAGACAGAGTATCTACTCCTCTTCCTTTTGTTTTACAAACTCCTTAATTTCTTCATTCCACCAACCTGTTTATACCGTAAAAAAATTAATGAGATGTAAATATTAATACTAAAGCAAAATAATGTTTTTCATCTATTTAATATTCATTGCATCATAAATATAAAATTCAATTGCATAGTGATTCAGAAAAACAATTCCAGTGTTTATAATTATTTTCGATATTAAACTGTCCAAACATTTAAAGAAATATACTTCTATTTTTTTAATATTTTTCCCAATCCACCACATCATTTGTATAATTTTATAATTATCCGGTCATATAAAGCGTTAACTGCATCGTAAAATATTTCTCTTTATTTTATTTATATATTTTTCACGTGTTTACAATAAACGTTTTATTGATTCCAAACATTAACATAAACATGCAGAAATTGTCAGCATTCCCCCGCGTTTCCGACGAAACAGCACGTTGTTTTATGCGCAATTCTCTCTTGTATAATAAGCGCTTAGTAATTTTTCCAGGAATACTGACAACAGAAAAAAATACCATCAAATGTACACCAAGTACTTAAATAAATTACACCGAACTAATTAAAATTATTTTTTAATGCTTATGTACCACTTCCTACCTCTTTCTGTTTTGAGTTTTTAACCAAGTTTTAATTAGTTTATTTTTCTAGCCGATTTCACCCATTTTGCTCCGTTCGATTTGTTTTCCTTGTTTGTTATTTATCGACCTAATATACGTATACAGCGCATTTCATTTGAAACGAACCACTTCAAATAACCCTTCACCTGCTGTGATTTATATAAAATTCCGAAACTTGCCAATTGTCGTATCAGGGGAGACAACTTTCAGTGACGAGCATGCTTATTTAAAATCATTCTTAGGGACGTAACAGGCTCCATGCTCTTAAATTTGGGTAGAAAAGATGGGTCTTGTGCCAACTCCTTCTTCTAACAAAGTCTCTTAATTCTCATTACGACCAACATGTATTAAAAAATACATTTCTTTTTTAATCAGTAAGCAAAAAGTACATAGTTTGCAACCTGCGTAATAAAATATGGTTAGATTAACCTCCATACAATAGTACAATCTTGCTTCAAATGCTCTCCTGACATTTCACAACACTTCTGGAGTCATTGGTATTCTTCAACAATTTTTTGGCGTAATTCTTGTAAGAAAGTTGAATGCGTGGCATACATCTTAGACTTAAGATGTCCTCCGAGAAAAAAATCAAGTGGTTTGAGATGTGACTATCTTTCAAGCCATTCTATAGACCGTCTTCGACCAATCCAACGATCACGAAAGTGATGATCCAGAAATTGTCGTACTCCGGTAGCGTAATGTGGAGATGCTGCATCTTGCTGAAATACTATTTCATTCTCCAACAAATATGGATGTTGCTCCAATTTTCAGTGGTCACACGATTGATTGTATCGCCCAGCATATTCAAATACATTTGACCACTTACTTCACCATTTCTACAATTACCTTTTTTTACAATCGTTCAAATTACGTACGCAATAACAGTTTATTTCTAAAATATATCTAGAAAAAAGATTTTTTTTTAGTTTATAGTTTCTTACATCTAAATTAAATAATTGAATCGTTATTTTTTTTTATATCTATGGAATTTCATAGGAGAAACTTCCTTCCTATTTCCATCTTTATCATTCTTCGGTCTCTTGCCTATTAAGTAACCTCTTCTTAAATCTCTTTGTCACCCGTCACTTCGATTTCTTCAATTTCTTCTTCTATCCCTTCTTCCTCTTCAATTTCTTCTTCTTCTTCGTTAACCTCGTACATCATCTTCCAATATTCATCGTCAATTAACATCTTTTATCCATTTTTACCGTACTGCGTCTCTTCAGATTTCTTCATCGGCGCTTCTCGGGATTTCCCGTCTTTGTCGCTATGATTCGCTTTCGTTTTTGTATCTACGTGCTTCTCTTCAATTTCCTCGCTTCCACCCAGATTCATGTGGTTTTGTTGGCTCTATTTTTCTGTTTTCGTTTCTTCATTTTTTTGCATCATTACAGGTTCTTCTTAACGGTTGTTGCATGTTTTATTGACGATTCTTCTTGCTTTTGTTCTTCTATTTTCGTTGACTGATTTTGGTCTGTATTTTCTTCGATGTTCGTGACTGACTCGATGGACTTTTTCAAACCTTCTTCCTAAATTTTAGCTTCTTCCTTTTGCGTAATTTCTTCCTCTAGATTTTCATTAATTTTTTCAATTATCTCCACATCATTTTTCGTTTCTTCTTCTATATTCGTTGACTCTATAGTTTCTTCAACGTTCTTAAACGATTTTACCAGATCTCCTTCTATTCTCGCTGCAGGAATCTCCTCAACTTCACCTGTATTATCGGTTTCTCTTTTTGGGCAAGTTATTCTTGTAAATCTTCGCTTTTATTCTCAACTACACCCACCACCATCATTCTTTTCTTCCCATATCCTTTGCTCGAGAGCTTTTCCTCTGCAAGTTTTGTTGCTTCGCCCATTTCTTCTTGTAGATTTTCATTTATTCTTTCCACAACTTCAACATCTTTAATATCTTCAAGGATTTCGTCATTTTTCCCTTTTACCGTGTCATCTATTTTTTCACCAATTGATCCATCCATCTTTGATGTATCTAATTTTACTTGTGATTTTTTTTCTTAATCGTGTCTTGATCTTCAACTGTTTTCAGCAGTTGGTCTGTAGTTAAAACATTATTCAAACATCTGAACATATAGCATAATGAATTTAATTTGTCATCTATTTTTTTACCAGTTGATCCATCCATCTTTGATGTATCTAATTTTACTTGTGATTTTTTTTCTTAATCGTGTCTTGATCTTCAACTGTTTTCAGCAATTGGTCTGTAGTTAAAACATTATTCAAACTTCTGAACATATAGCATAATGAATCTAATTTATTTTTAAGATTATCGCAATGAATCTTCCAGGTAAGACATTCGTCAAAATTTAAACCCAAAAATTTTGTGTTATTTGTACTTGTTAATTGCTGATCGCCCAGGGTTAAATCCAGGCTGTCACGAGCTTTTGTCTATTATGAAATTTCATAGTTATTGTTTTAGGAAATAAAAAGTAGTTCGCACACTAGTCCGCTATCAAACCCAAGGGTTTGTTACAACTCTCGCGTAAACTGTCGTCTGTAGCCGCAGAAACAAGAAAAGAGACATCGTCCGCGTACAGCATCAAAAATTCATCATTAAACAATAGATTCAAATCGTTCATAAAAAGGAAAAACAAGATTGGGCGCACCACTGAACCTTGAGGAACTCCCAAATTAAATACTTTTGACACTGGAATTAGAGACATAATGTGTAAAAGAACATACATTTTTATAAATCTATGTTGGACTGTTCCTCCACCAATAATAATTCCTCGTCCACTTTTGACGTGGATCCCACCTGAGGAGATGCTTATTCTTCGTCTTCCTCCGCCAATAATTCTTGATGATCTACTTCTGATGCGATTTCCTGCTCATCTGAATGTGGTTTCCCGTCATTTTCTATCGTACCTTCTAATCTCTGTCTGGCTTCCCTTAATTTTCTTCCAACCATAACAATTCCGCTATTCATCCACCATTGTCTCAATTCCTCTGTATATTTAGTGTAGGAACTACTTGTGCCCAGAAATGATTTTAAATGTGAGGACTCGTCATTAAAAGTTGATCAGAGCAGTTAAGAGTTATTTGAGGTGGGCTGGTTTCAATTGAATGTCCTGTATATGTAGAGGTGGCTGTCACGTGCATTTTTTTGTTTACTATTGCACGGTTTCGTATTTGTTCTTTCTCATTTTTTTTCTTTTTAATTTCTTTTCACTATTGTTTCCCGCCATTCGCCGCGTCACACCACCGGCCAGAACAATTAAACGCGTCGCGAACAGGAAGAAATAAAACCGCGACGTTAATTTCATCGGGATCAGAAAATGGGAAGAAGTCGTAAAAAGTTTCGCGAAACGAAATGGCGCTTGTCGACCGTGAGCGCCGTAGTACTCGCCATACCTAGACTATAGGGAGTGAATAGGTGCGGACGAGAGGAACGCCGCTGTGGACGGACGGAGTGGAAAGGGAGAGGCGCGTCAGAGGTAATTAAGTTCCTATGTTTAGAAGAAGGATTAAAGTTTATACGCACTCAGGCACGCCATCTAGCCTACTAATATCGACTATAACATCTAAATCATCGCCGCCGCGGGATGAATCGCGTTATATGGTAAATTAACAAATCTAACACTAATATTTACGTCTCGACGTATGGGAGAGACGTAAATATAAGGAATTCCAGGCGAGCGTGCGGACGGGCGTACGAACGGACGGTACGGGTTTGTTATCTCGCGATGTTATTGGATATTTCGACTGCAATGTGTTTGTATATTTACGTATTTTAAGAGATAACTAATCTGTGAATAGTTGAAAGCATTTTTCTAACAGTTTTTTTTTTTATCTTTTTAATTTAACATTTGTGAAATCAATATTAAGTTTTATAATTATTAAAAGGAAGAAATAGGTACTGCAGATTTACCATTTCAATAATAATTACTCGTATCAACAGGTAAACTTGAACATCGTTCGCATACATTTAAATTCGACCGTGGTCAAAGGCATGCATACACACAAAAAAAACAATAAAGGACCCAACACGGACCTCTGCGGAACACCCACGCAGGATCACTGCTGTTAAGATCAATCTCATGGATTGATAACGGTCAGATAAGTTTTCTTTTAACTATTTTTATTTGTTCATTATTTATTGACATATACGAACACATTAGGTGAAAATCCTCCAGTATTGGCCAGCGGCCAATATTGGCCAATTGTTGGTGTAGTTAGTTATAAACCGCATCTTTAACCACAACTTGTTTTATTTTTTTTAAGTTGCTGTGTTGTCATTTATAGGATAAATGCCTAATAAATTCTAATTTATACCGGGTGTCCAGCCTAAAATGCAACGGTCCATAGCCGATTTATTATTGTTTACTGCACCTACAAAATTTTTGACACATCAATCTTACATAATAAACAAACCTTTGACGTTTTATTGCCAGAAGATGGTTTGAAAAAACCGAAACATGTCGCAGTAAATATATTGAAATAAAAAGGATTAGAATACCAATTTACCATGTTATTATTTCATTATTAACATACATTACACCAATCCCCTGGGACACTATAGATTAATTTAAAAATGTGTAGAATATGATTCGAAGCAACATTTATTTGAAGCATTGGGGCCAAAAAAAAACATAAACGGCTATGAACCGTTGCATCTTAGGCTGGAAACCCGGTATTTGAAATATTATTTTAACAATAACTTGAGACACTTTCTTCCAATTATTGTAATAAAACTCATTGTGTCGATACTGGAAGACTTCCTACTAGTTCAAAATATCAAATCATTTATTTATGTAATAATATAATATATTAATGAATAACACTACAAATTCATATGACGTAGCACCTAATTCCTCTTAGACGCACTGTGTGTCGTGATGGAAAGGCGAACGGTAGAGCCAGTGAATTTTAAATAATAATTGATTGGATAGACTTCAATTTTTATTACCAATTCCACAACCAATCAAAACTTTCATTAACTTAACTTTATTTATTTATGTATTGATATGTCTAACAGTGTTCAAAAACACCACTTAAAGGACACTTGTATCTGCAATATTTATATTGCAGATACAAGTACAGTGTAATAAAGAATATACGATAATAATGAAATAATGCAGGTTATAAACAATGAGAGTAAAGAAAAAAATACTTATGTGACAATAATACTTAACCACAAAAACAAAACAACCTAAATTGAGTAATTAGAACGGATCAGGTTAAAAAACATTAAAATTACGGGCCATATGAATTAAAAGAGCTTCTTGGAGAACATTGGAACGACATCTAGGAACAAAGAGAGTATCTATGGTACGGGTATTGTAGGTGGGTGTTAAGAAATACAATTCTGATAATGAATCAACTCTATAGTAGTTTAGTAAATTTAACATAAATCTAGCACCGTAATGTTCTCGCCTTTTTTAATGAAACAAAGTCATGCCAAGTAATTTATTAACCCCATCTATCAACAACTGATAATAAGGAGTGTGGAAGTGTTTATTATAGTATAATTCATATTGAGTGGCGCACTGGTGTAGCTATATTCGTCGTTCTAATCCTAACACTAGAACTAAAATCAGAACTACGATTAGAACTAACGCTAGAGCTTAGAGCTGCTGTTAGAGCTAACTTTATGGCCACACTTAGAGCTAAGGTGTTAGTCAATGGTACCCTTACATTAGAGCTAGAATCTGAAATACAGACCAGACCTAATGCTAGAACTACCACTCAAGCTATAATTAGAGCTACAATTAGAGCCAACGCTAGAGCTAACGTTTGAGTTCACATTGGAACTACTTAGAGCTAGCGTTAAGGCTAACATAAGAGCCAGGGTGAACGCCAAAATTAAAGCTACGTTTAGATTTAACGATTACATTAGAACTACGATTAAAGCTAACATAAAGCTAACGCTAGAGCTATGATTGGATCTAATATTAGAGGTGCCATTACAACCCAAGATTAGGGCTAACTTCATGGTTACAGTAGAGTTAAGGTGTTAGTTAGCTAATGCTTAGCTCTGATTGTGGAACGTATACTAGAGCTAAAGTCAGAACTACGATCAGACCTAATGCTGGAACTAACACTCAAGCTGTAATTACAGCTACAATTAGAGCTAACGTTAGAGTTAATATTAGAAAATTAGAGCTAACGTTAAAGCTAACATTGGAGCTAGGATTAGATTTAATGTTAAGGCTAACATTAGGGCTAGGGTTAGAGCCAAAATTAAAGCTACGTTTAGATTTAACAATTACGTATTAATGTTAGATTAGAGCTACGGTTAAAGATAACATTAGAGCTGCTATCAGAATTATCATTAGAGCTACGATTAAATGCTAAATTTGCTTTAACCGCAGCTTTTATATTCGTTCTAATTTGAACTCTAATGTTAGCTGTAACGGTTAGCTTTAATGTTAGTTCTAATAGTAATGGTAGCTCTAAATAAATTCACTGGACCGATAAAAATTCGAACATTCCATTAATAAAAGAGTTCATATCAACACGTTGTATGTAATATTTATAGAAATATAAATGTAAGAAATGTAACGAATCGAAAAAAAAAGTTTCAAACAAAAACTACATACTTGATGGTGTAGAATCCGAATCTGCAATAGAAAATGAGGGTTCCCATTTAAGATTTCAAAGTTGTCCCCTCTCACACTCTGGGGAGGTGAGGTGGGGGATCGAGTTCGGCACCATTCAGTGTGTCCCTACATTATAACAAATCTTATTAAGATCTTTTTTTGATTTGATGCAGTGTTTTAGAGATGTTCGTTGTCTCAAGATAAAAAAAAACTCATCCTGTATGCCAAAACGTGTAGCTGTTAAAGATATTGCTAATAAACCAGAATGGAATGAAAAAAATATTTCTTTTATTTACATATATGGGATTTGTATTTTGGAAATTCATCGGATAAAAATTTGCAGCTTTTAAAAAAAAGTAATATTAAATACCTCATGAATTAGTTATTTAATATACACATTATATGCGGTGTTATAAAATATATTACTTTTAAAAATGGTCTTAAAGAGAAAGTAAATTCGGCGTTGAAAATATGCAAATACACAGAATCAGAAACATCTACAATCTAAGTTCATAGACGAAGAATATTTGGTACAGATTGGAGTTAACATAATGTTCTTGAATGGAATAACCAAAAAATACAAATGGCGACGATATAATCACAAAAATATTTATTGTTTGGGCATTCCAGTAACACTTGACGTATTTTGATTTTTTGGCGTATCAAAAATATTGAAGCTTCAGCGCATTCCAAGCGTTATAATATGCGATTGTACGTGTACGAGTATATACGTACGCATGACGTAGGTGCTCTTTTATCATCCGTAAGTAGACACTCAATTGATTCGTAAAATATTAATAGATGTGCACGGCGACCAAAGGTCATTGACTTACATTATAAATGTAATGGACGATGTATGTATGTATATTTTCGCCAAGAGATGAATGGGTGTTGTGTATATGTACACTTCAGAGAAGAAAATAAAAATCGTCAGAAGAATTTGTCGTTTTTTAAAGAGGAATTTAGAAAGTAAATAAACCTTCTTCCGTTTTTTTGTTTCTCAAAAGGAATAAAAGAAATGATTTAAACCCCACATGCGACTGTGTGCAAGTTCGTTCTCTGCATTCTACACACTAATTATAAAAAAAAGATTCAATTACTATTCCAATTACTACATCGGCTCTGTTCCACGACGTTGTGTATACAATCCTGGTCACTCCCGGTATCATAAAAGCTTCGCCTGTTTACGCAATACGATATTATTGTATAAACCGTGGTGCCTCTCTCTATTATTTCTTATTGTTGTAACGTTGGTCTTGCTAATCGTAAATACATAGCGTATGAGCGGCACAAATTTTACTTCGTCTCTCGCACACCGAACGCTTTTCATATACTACATACATATACCACATGTTTAGGTATATGAAAAGCGTAATTTCGTTTTCAATAATTCTCTCGTTGTGTTTGTTGTATATTTGCGTCGGTGTTGTGTTGCGCGGCGCTGTAAAACAACTAGCGACTATAGTGTGTCTACATATTTGACTTTAAATTTAATTAGCTGGCGGTTAAAATAATCTAGTTTACTATGAAAACAAACGAGAAATGTTGCGGAAATGTCATTTGCTACGTGACTGCGAATAAATTAAAATGAGTTAGTTGAATGAATTTATTATATTTACACCATTATCTCTGCGCGCACAAACGCGTATGGGGTATATATACAACAGTTTTCACAATAAAATAGGTGGGTAATAAATCAAATTTAAAATGTGCTACGTTTGTTGGTGGTTTTAAATTTCTGACTGCTATTCGGAATCAAGAAATTTTGTTCGACACCAATAGTATTTCTTATAAAAAAAGTGTTATTCGTTTAAGATACCGAGAAAAACAAGAAACGGAAATGAGACTTAAGACCAGAACTGACTTTGGGTACACAATAGCATAATTTAGGGCTCTAGATATAGGTACAATATTACATTAGAAATGAACACATGAAGCAGTGGGCAAACATATGTAAATATAAGCATGTGAAGTAATTTTTATCTTAGCTATGACATCCCAGAATAAAGAATTACATAAAAGGAATGCTTAACAGGAACTAAACTACTGTTTTCTACCCACATATATAGAAGAGAATTAACCTACAAATTACCACTGAAAATTAGTTCTGGTCTAATAAATTATCATTATTGAGAATTACTCATTTATCAAAACATTTTTACTTTAATAAATATGATTCAATCCAAATAAACTGTTCTTTTTAAATAAGGGCGAAAAAATATTTATTTTTTCCTCCACTTTGCTCCCTCATTTGATAACGAAAAGTTGTACTTTTCCTCTCTAGGGAGGAAAGTTGTACTTTTCCTCTCTAGGGCGGAAAAGTAAGTAACATTGACATCATGAAACTGTACATCTTATGATAAGGGACATTATTGATAGCTGATATTAGTATATTCGTCCCAGTCTGAGCCCACTTATGAGATAATTGCTAAATTATTAGGTATTAAATTTCAATTAAACTCAAACTCAAAACTATCATTAAACACTTTTAAAACGACGCTAACTTGACAGTTCTCAAAAAATATTTGACAGATTAAGCAAGCCTACTATCTATCATGTCACTCACAGGTATGTCTTTATTATTTTTAGACATTTAGTTAAATTGACTGGTGGGGAAAATTATTCAACACACGTGAGGAAAGTGCTATTGCAGGCCTTTCCTTCCTGGTTTGAAATATACTATTAGATGTTAAGAGAAAAAGAATTGAAACAAATGGTGGTTTAGCAAACATATTTCCTTCTTATGAAAAAATACAGCTTTGAGTTGAAGACAATCGATATTAGTCTCAAAGCAAGCTAATCTTTGGTAGTACAGCAAAGCATGTTTGGTCAATTAATTAATTGCCAACATTGCCGTGGTTGTCAGAAACGAAACTATTTTTTAGCATATCTTTAGTTTAATAAATTATTTGCGTGACTGAAATAAGTAATTTTATTAAACATACATGTAAGACTCATGGAGATTATCCAAATTTCGGTTAGTTTAAATGTCTTACGAGGTTAAATATAGTCGAAACCATAGCACACCATTTGCCCCTCCAAATTGCAATTAATTCGCAAAGATCAGGGCGCAAAAGGTGAAAGTACCTATATATACAGACTAAAAAATTTAGGTAATTTTTCTTGGTAAAAATCACTTTTTTTGATAATTTGCGCACTAAATTGGGCTAAATCTACATAAAATTAAGGAAAATGTCGAAATCTTAAAATTTTTCCCGTAATAAAAATATATTTGCGTGAATATTAATAGAAAAACTTCCTTGTTTTAGACAAAAAATCTCTAACATTGTAATATTACTGAGAAAATATTAATAGTTTAAGATTTGTTCCAACTTGGAAAATTACAATTATAAATAAAGTAATTCTCAACTGGTAAGGAAATGGGCAAGGTGGGCATGCGTGAACTTAGAACGTACTGGTTTAAGTCATATGTAGGCAGAACTGACATGATGTTTACTTACACGTGATTCTGTTTTCCTGTTCTTTTGGAACTATTATACTGATTACTAATAGGCGGTGTTAATTAATATTAGATAATTTGTTGTTCTTTTAACAACTTACATGCACGTTGGAATTAATTCAATATTACCTGTTAAACACTCACTTAAACGTTGGAACAAAAACTCTTCGTTTGTCACATAAAGAAAAGAAAAAAAGTTATTACATCCAGGAAAATAACTTGCTTCTACAGAGGATGTCTAAGATGTAGTAAGAAATATTTTACGTTAACAAATAAAATAAAAAACAAAGGTCGAGAGAGAATGCGAAGTGCTTTAAAACAAAAGCATTAAATAAGTACTTTATCTTATTTATTTATCATATCATTTAAACTTTAAACAATACATAGATAATTAATTACTTTTGGTTTTCTTTTTCTTTCCAGATCTGCGAACTCAAGAACTTTATTATGAAGCTAACAAATAAGGAAAACAGAAAAAACCAAAATATATATAATCTTAAAAGCGTGGCTCATAATTTCCAACAAATGCAGCTACTATTCTTACTACTACTCCTAATTTTATGTTAACATAATTGATAAAAATTCAAATTTTCTTTGTCTTTTATGCATTAAATATACGGTTGACTCTCCCTAAATCTACCTCTCCTTAATTTAAGTTTTTTTCTAAATCGAATTCATAATTCTGTATGTCCAACTGAATGGTAAACGTCATTCTCTACTTCGAAGTCTCCTTTAATCGAATCAAACATTCCAATATTTCATAAAAATTTTAAGCCAGCTTTCGTCTCCAAATCGGAAGTTAATTTTCACAAACTTGCACAGAAGGTAAAAACATACGTTGAACAAAACAAATCTCTAGCATAAACAAATGAAAACTTCGCACTTTCTTAAACCTCAGTAATTAAAGTTTTTATCATTACATGTAACTGTATTTGAAGTGTTGTGTTATAAGATTCTGCGTTTTCTCTTAATTATACGTACACTAGCGACACTTTCTAATTGTACGACCTCAGCAATAGAACAGAGCCTAAATGTAGCATGGGTAGTAGCGACTTATGCTTCACTGCCTCTTCGAAATATGTAACACAGATTGCGGTCTCGGTGTTTTTTTTTGATAGTAAATCTACTTTAAATGGTAAGGAAGAATGGCAGTAAATAAACATCAGAAAAAAACATTGGATCGTTATAAAATAGAGAGAATTATACATCAAGGCAAGAATCTCTACCTGCCTGCCCGACCTACTCGGTTAGCCACAAATCGATTTTTTCATTTACTTACCTTAAATATAAATTGTAT
>RXPK01000152.1:1995042-2071946 GCA_004143645.1 Protaetia brevitarsis | reverse complement strand
ACTCTTTAAAACTGCTTTTCATTTTTTTTTTTCTTTTAATGTTGTTTATGAACTCTGTCACTGAAATTTATAGCTTACATTATGTGATGCTTTAATATAAAAATAAGTATGAATAGAAGCAGGAATAGATTTTAGTTATCGATTAAGTATTGTCTTATTATATTCCCTTTTCACTAATACAAATGTAATGTTGGGTTCAATATTACTTTTACAAACTCCATAAATAAAACAAAAAAAGAATATCAGGCTCAGTTTAATGCGGCTGAACTATAACAATTCGCCGAACGTTAATAAATCTATTCTGCAGCTTCGTGCCTAGTTAGGCTTACAGTTGAATTCCGTCGCATTTCAAGTTGTCGAGAATGTAATCGGCAGCTCGCAACTTTTCGCCCGGTATATAAAGGGTGTATCAAGTAAAAAAGTAAATTTTGCTTGGGTGTTAATTACACAACATATAAAGCACAAACCCACCAAAACTGGATTTAATCATTAAAGAATTAAAAAAAGTAAATAAACTCAAAAATCTTTAGTCCGGGCCTGATGCAAGGAAACGTCACTGTTAAGCACCCGCTAAACGTTGATATTATGTTATAAAAACATTGCACCATTTAGTATTATTCTTAATGGTATGCCGTAAGTTCATTTAACGTCATTCTGAATAAATAAAAGCCCTTGTAAAAATAGCAAAATAAACATTCCTTTTTTGTTAAGAGCATTCTACGTAAGTCTACAAAGTATTATCTTTAATATCCTGTAAACGCAAATATTTTTCTTTTGCTTTGTCGAATGAGCTATTTCTTTTGGATTTATTTAATCATATAACGCAAAATGAATTGAATCGAATTACACAGAAATAAATGTAGATACAGAAAATTTGCAAACACGCATTTTTACTATCTATCTATACATTCCGCGCGCTTTTGCCGATGCATGTCAAGCTTCGATTTTCTTTATATGAAACCATGATGGTCCTGAAAAGGGTCGTTTTTTCGAGACGGGAAGAATTTAAATAAAATGTTCGAAGTGGCTTGCACTCCAAACGGCGATCCACACACAACTAACAGTGGTAATGGCTGAATGATAGTGGTATGTCGGGGTAGGTATACTCGGGACACCATTTAGGTTGGGCACAGGTGCGGCTCTAGCCCACGGCATTTATAAAAAAAAAAATTCTCGTTAATGCTTACAAATAGACCCCTTGTGCATTAAGACTTTTTGATTGTATATGATTACAGCTGCCACATATATATATTTACCTCTAATCGATCATCACCCGTATATGTATCATATATAATAAGTTTTCTGAGAACGGTACTGTTAAATCCAAATATCCCAAATTATCTTTATTATCTAATTTTGCATTTACTGGTGTGCAAAAAATCAACTTTAATGGAGGCGAATCGTTTTTACCTGGTAAAAGTCGACACTTGGGAGAAAGGATGAAGTTCCGCAAAGAGATCCTTAAATTATATGATTCTGACATGAACTCCCAAATTAAGGTCAAGAATTGTTCACTAAATAAAATCCATAATTTGACTCTGTGTGAGTTTTATTTAAAAATAAGAAATCTTGATCCGCATAAAATTCTTACACAGTGCTAACACTTTTGGATGTAGTACTGCTACATGCGAGCCTACGTTTTCAACCTTGACCGCCATAAATAGACTCCAAATACTGTCAATGAGCCACCGACGAATGGCTAAATGGCATTTAGTGTTTTTAGACTTTGAGCAGAAAAGAACTGAAAACGTAAATATTGAAAGTGTATTAGTTAATTTTAATAATAAATAGAATAAGAAAGTACAGTCGTACTAAAATACGACGTTTACGTCTTACCTGTAACACCTCATTTTTTTTTATTTTCTACCTAACGTCGAGTACCACAATAACACAGTTACAATTTTTTTACCCCTATGTCCCTACATCTATGTTTTATATTATTTTTTAATAGCCTATGTATTCACAGTTTATTTTTATTTCGTTTTTGTATTGCCAAGTTTAATTAGATTAAATAGGGAAGTCCTTAAATAGAAGAAATAATTTATAAAGGTAATAGATATACATATATTATTAAGGTGTTCCAATATCTAAATGTAAAAAAAAAAAACTAATACCTAACTCATTAACATTGTTGCTACATGATAATTTTTTATTGGGGAGGATTTGCCCGCCCTGGAAAATTGTTTGCCCCTCCTGGAAGGAGGAAAAACTTTTTATTGTGAAACAATTTTACGGTGGCAATTCAGCAGAAATTACACACGATTTATTTGCAGTAAATTACTTTTACATTACTTCTGGCTACGGCCCTGCCCACCTGTATATATAGCTATCAACTTTGTATAAGTTGTATTTGGTTTACATAAAATGCACACATTGCAAGTTTCAAATTAAATCGAACAACAAACATACAGATAACAGACTGAATTTAGTTTTGGAGTGTTGTGTCTAGAGTGTATATATGTGTGTATCATCATCATCAAAAAAGAAATGTTTTGAGAGACGGTAACGAAAAAGAACAAAGTCAGATGGAATATTGCATTACCAGAGGAAAGAAATAAATATATTATATATATGTACCATTCCAAGAGCAGTTTAGATAAGGATGAAATAAATTCACGGACACACGCACACACATACACTAACACAAAAAGGACAGAGAAAAAGATGCCTGCGCGCACTCCACAAACACGAGTTAGTGTGCGTTCTTGGAAACGTACGAAAGCAGAAGAAAAATGTATTAAATTTCTGGCGTGTCAAGTGTGTGTATGCATGCGAGAGTTGCAAGAGATATAAACTTGTGTATACACCGAATGAAAATAACTATAAATATATGCAATATATGCATATATAACATAGCGTAGAGGCGTAATATATTGCGAAGTTATGGGAACGTCATTCCACGTATAAATGCGATATTTTCATATTGTATATATACATATCCCCCTGCGCGCCATACAACATGTATTTCACGTATCTCCTTTTTTTTTATATTCCATATAGTCGGGGAATTGCTCGAAATAAATCAGGCTATTAAGTCGAAAACGTATAAATCCCTAGTTTATGTAGAAATATAATCGTAAACGTCAAATTATCGTAATGAGAATGTTATTGTTATTGTTTCTGGGAAAGGCGCAGCAAGCAATAATATTAAAAGTCTATTATGTATATCAGGCGATGTATGTGTGTATGTATTATAAGCGGGCATAGTAAAACTCCGGACTTTTATAAATAATAACAAATGAATGTAATAAATTCTTTATCTGGTTCGGCTGTGTCGTAAAATTTATCAAACTTTATTGAGATTAAATACGGTATGAGTAGGTATGGTAACGATACGTAACATGCACGAAGTGCAAAAAAATCAATTACACAATGCACAAACAGCAAATCCGACACAACCGAATTTTATCCTTACAAAAAATCAAAAATTTAAGTGCAAAAATTATAGTTCAGTACCTCTAAAAAATCATTTTTTTTTTCTGATTCATTTGCTCATGCGTAAATTTTGCGACAGAATCCTTGGATCCCTTGGACAACCACAGCATCATTGGCTGTCCATTTAATTCTTCATTTCGTAGATTGACTTCTGCGTGGTGATAACACACCAAATACAGGTGAGAAAGTTGCGCATCAAGTTTCCTCATTTCGTTTTTACTTTTAACTTAGATATTGACTTTTGATTGACAAATTTCGGAAAGGTATTTCTAGAAAGGATTCGTGAATTTCTTCGGAAAAATTGCGAGAAACAAAAAATAATTATTTTCAGTTCATACGACAAAATATTGAAAATTGCAAGCACATTATATATAGTGTAGATCATTTTGCGTTAATGTTAGTTTGATATTAAGGTAGCAGTAGTCGTTTTTATTTCTAGTGTGATAATCATGTATTTTTCTTTACTTCATGTCATGGTTCAAGAGAACATGAACATACGTCAAAAAATTAATTACATGAATAAAAGTTACACAAAATAGAACAAATAACTAAAAATAATGATACTAAGATAACTACCTTAATTAACTTTCCACAAATTCCTCGATAGTGTAATAACATTTTTCGAGAAGAAATTTTTTTAACTTAAACTTAAATTCTCTCAACGATTGCAAATTTTTTATTGCCTGAGGTAATTTGTTGCCAAATATTACTGCTCTACACCTGGGATTCGTCTCTTATAACTTCGTAGTATGAGAGGGTACTGCTAAGTTTAGGCAATGGCGTGTATGCATTACCTTACAAATATCCCTGTTTTTGACGAAATTTTTGTCATTAGCTTTATAAAATTTCAGGATTTCAAACATGTATAGACATGGCAGAGGTAGAATTCTTTAAAAAGTGGCCGACACGATATCATAGACGATGCATGCTTCTAATGATACGTTTGTGTAAATAATCGTTTAGCACCACTGAGGAGCCCCAAAAGATTAGGTCATAACTAAGACGAGACTCAATGTATGCAAAATAAAATAATCTAAGCGAGTGCACATTCACGGCGCAACGGATGTTACGAATGGCATACAATGCAGTACATAATTTACCCTCAAACATCTCACAATGACTATTAAATTTTAGATTGTGATCAAGTTCCAAAAATTTAACCACCTTACTAGCCGAAAGCAAATAGTCGATCAAACCCATATGAAGTCCACCATTATCAGTCACTGACGCCGTGAACCTAATAACATTTGCTTTATTTTTATTAAGTGTTAAATGATTCGCATCACACCAGTCAGTCATCGAATTTATTACTGTTGCAATAGGAAGTGAAAGGGCGACGCTATCGAAAGCAGAAACAATACAGCTCGTGTCGTCAGCGTATTGAGAAAGGGTGCATGATGTCAAAAAGAGATGGAGATCATTAACGTAAATTTTAAAAAAAAGGGTCAGTCCAAGAATCGACCCCTGAGGAACACCGCAGCTTATTTCTAGATCCTTAGAATATTCTTTGAATTTAACGTTATCAATCAATCAATTGATATTGATCGAATAGATGTTTATTTTGTCTGTGTGTTCCTTATTCGTTGCTCCAAGAATTGGATCAAATAACCTCATGTGAACCAGCCTTAAGTAATTTACTGCAAATTGCTTAAACTGTGCAAACATCTATATGCCTCCTAATGTCAAGCAAAGCAAGTACGATACAAGTTGTCAGGCAAGCTAATAAGACAATCAAGTGGACCAAGTTCTCTTTACTTGTCAACTTGCTATGAAAATTTAAGTTACCTGCTGACTTAACCTGCTTCTCCGCTGACTTCATATAAACCAGCCTTTAATTGTCAAATGAAAAGTCCTTTAAATAAATCCATAGCAATATGTTTCCTATAATTTATAAACTACAGCTGCACTATGTTTACTAAACCGGTGTACCAAGTCATGCTTTGATAAAAAAATTTTGTGCGTACCAATTTTTGTTGTATTTTTACAAAAATGGTGCGCACGGTTTTTTAGTTTGATAAATATGTAGTGTTTCTTGTCAAATTGTCGTAGTTGCTAATAGCTTGTGTTCGCAGAGGAATCACAAGCTAGTCAGAGCCAATCATACACTGTAAAATCAGTCAGAAAACTGTTTCGGATTTCTTTAAGCCAAACGAATCGCATCTGACTAGTTTGTGATTTCTCTGCGAACACAGGTTATAATAGTGAAGAAAGTGAAGAAACTTGTGCCCTAGTGCGGGGCAAGTATTGAACTGTTGAACAAATATTGGTTCGAGTTAGTTGTTATATAGTTTAAATATCTTTTTTACTATACACCGCGAACAAGAAAAGTTTTAAAAAGTTCTTGCAACACCACAAACGATGATTAGATATGTTTTAGATAATAAAACTCAGTTTTGCGCAACTTTTTTGTGTCCAAACAAGGGAAACAATAGATTTTTTTTCATTGAAATACATATTTGCATACTTAAATAGTGTTATTTGTTATACTATTATACAGTATTCCCATTTAAAAGTTGCAAAGAAGCTAATAAATTATCAGAGATAGACAATGATTGATTGATGGTTTTACTTGCTTTATTTACTGCATTACGTTTTTTTTTTAATTACCATAAAAAGCGTAGATTTTACAAACGATATACACACGTGTAATTAAAGTCTGATATATAATTGTTTAAATGTAATATACATAGACAGGTTTTATACCTTTTCGATAATACATAAATAAAATACACGATACAGTTGTCATTCTAAATTCTAAAACATACTTTCATTTAACAATTTGAAATTCGAATGATCACTTATATAATTTTTGCGCCTCCATCCAGAAACAGTCATTTTGCAGTACTTTAAAGGCAGGCAAAATGTCACAGAAAGGTTGCCCACACTAGATTCCACATGACAGACATGTAAGAAATTGTCATTAAGCTACTGTTCAACCGTGTTAAGATGAACTGGTATCTTCATTGCACTTATTCTTGATAAATAGATATTAAACTAGAAAGAAAATTACAGAAAAAGATTTATTCTCGGAAACAACATACTGAGGTATGTAACATGTGCGCCAAATTGTACTGTCAACTCCCTAGTGTCAAAATTTTCTAGTTTCAATTCAAAATTAAGATTTGTCGGCCCAAAAAACATTGTGTATCACACGGCCAGAAACTCTTTTGCGAGTATTAACCGTACTCATATACTCGCAAAACTGTAATTTCTGGCCTGGTGATACAAATAACTATTGTATCATCCAAACTTACTTTGAACAATCATTCGAATGCGATCTGTCCATTACTATAGTCACAGTATATACGTATATCCAAGTAGTTTCACATCCCCGGTAACATGGGTTTCAAACATGGCGCCCCAAGGAAATTCGCGGTGTCGCATAGGTGGGTGAAATTGTAACTAAAACTATTTGAATTTGTTTACAAGCAAAAATCTAACCTACAAAACCATTCCATTCTGTCATTTTGTTATAGGAATGACATAAGGTGCTTTCCATTCACTCATAAAAGCAGTTCGGTGGTACTTCCGGTGTACTCTAAGTGCAATTTAAGCGTTCCTTTTTGATAAGGAGCACGGAACTCCCAATGTACTCAGTTTTACCTCCCCTTTCCCCTCATGCACTAACTTATTTGCTAGTGTTTCGTGCTCTAAATGCCATTTATGACAAGGTTTAACAGCTACGGCGATATTGTTTTAAAATTATTTTGTGAAAAATGTTCTTTTTGCTTTGGTAAATAAAATGATTGCAAAATTAAATATTACTATTATAATCGTTGTAAGATTTTTTTGACATTTTGAAGTAAGATTTCCTTGCGGTCACGATTTGTTGTTTACATCAAAATCTAATTTCTAGGTTAGGTTCCTTTCCCTTCTCTCTTTACAATTTAAAAGCACAAAAAGTGTTCCATTGGTTCTAAATTGTGTAGGTCGAGAGTAGAGTAGAGTATTAGCAGAGTAGGAGTGATAGACGGTGAATGGACACCTAATGATGTGCGATTTTCTATCAATTGGGTTAATTTGTACCCCACTTTGCAATTATTAGTTGCAAAAATATAGCGCCAAACCCATCGCGAATTTCCTTAAATTGATTGAAAACATCAAAGGCGCCGACACTTAGTAAAACTACTTAGTACTACTACTAAGGTTTATACTGTGTTATAGTGTAAACATACCTTAACATAATAGGAGTTATTGTTTAATGTCAACCGAAAGCAATTTTTGGTTTTTTCGTATTAAACAATATTTCTACAATAATTCTGACTTTACACGATTTATTCCAATTTAATTCACTGTATTAATTCCTCGAGAGTTTGAGACAGCTTTATTTACAATGCCTAATACAAATACAAATATAACTTTTTTAAAAGGCTAGCTAATAATCGCGCTCAACTTAAAAAATAAAAAAAAAACATATAGCCGGGTCCGAGTATGCGAGTGTCGTAATAAATGTTACGCACCGGGTCTCCGAGGATGTTAATGACCTTCCACGAGCGAGCCCGAACCAAGAAGAGTATAACAATAACAACATCCATACGTAACGTATTTAACAAGACGGTAGCGGATAGACGACGCTATCCGAACGATAAATAAACACACAGGGCCCCTCCGAATTCATAAATAATTCATCGTAACCCTGCATAATAATCGGTAAATCGAATGAGAAGAAACGGAAGCTTCCACCGCCACTACGCTGGCTAGATTTTCGACGGTCTAGTCGATTTGTTTTCCTTGTTGATTGATTGAGAGAGGAAAAAAAAAACGTTTGCAGCGCTTCCTTAGTAGCAAGGTTAGTCGGTAGGATCATGTGACAAGTGACAGGTGACGTTTAGATTGACAGGTAATGCGATAATTTTGAGGTTATCTGGATAATATACATATCGTAACACTTAATTCACAAACGAACTTGTTTATCCAGCACTTTAACTACAACAATAATAAATACGCGTTCTAACGAGGATTCCACATTAAATATACTGTTATTTCAATTTCATCGTTTTAACCCAATGAATTAATAAAACACTATTTATACATGGGTATCACCTTTTATAACAGTCATTTGCTTTTAATATTAATCTCGGCCATTTAGCTAATATATGTACTGTATAATGTATACACGTTTTCTCCAGCATCGCACTAAACACTGGCTTAGGTAAATACGGCACTCGTTAATTCTACCTACAAATAAAATCGTGGATTGCCGTAATTACGAACGGGTTGTGAAAGAATCCTTTAAAACAACGTTGTCCGTTAACGATGTGGAAATTAGACGCCGAGAAAAGAAAGACAAGGAGCCCTTATTTGTCTAGTATTATTATAATATTAAATATGTGCTGCTGTATGTTCACGCCATATTTCTTTTTCTTTGTGTGTTAAGTAACACTTAGCGGGATTTTTCGACCAGCAATTGTTTGTTCAAGTCGTTATTATTAACATGTGCTCTGTTCTCTTAGTTTAAGGTATGCGCATAAAATAATTTGTTAGTTGTTCTCTTTGTTTCATTATTTTTGTGGGTACTTGTTCGTAATGTTATGTTTAATTTATTACTGTTATTATATATTATTGCTGCTTTTATTGTTATTTTAATGAAGTTATAATACACTAATATGCCTGTCTCTAATCAGAAAAAAATATTAATACAGTAAAGTTTTGATTTAAGAGATCTTAACCCCATCAACATTTTCTCGTTTACTATGGCAGCTAGGTTATCTTCTTTTTTTTTTTTTATTTCATTAGTTTTATATTCATTTTTTCTTTTAAATATCGATGAGATTTCATTGGTCCTAACGGTTACGAAATTATTTTATCGGTATAACTTAAGTTTGAATAAGAACTGTTTCTTGGTTGAAGTATTTATATTAGATCAACCCCGACTAGATACCAGGCCCGAGACATTGAGTGGGGGGTTACCCCGAGTACACCGGCCGATACAGCAAAACATCTATATCCAGTGTTGCCAACTTGGTGAATTTTCTACCAAATCTGGTGTATTGAAAGCAGGTCTGATGTACACAAATCATATTCTAGTAGCTAGTAAAAAATTTAGTGGATTTTCTTTAATTTTAGTAATAAATCCAGCGAGTTAATTGAACACGATGGCTAAATTACATATACGATATGTAAATAAAAAATAAAAGTACAAAATAAAATAATAAAATAAATAAGGATATGATTAAGATTTTATGAAACACGGTTACAGGTGTATAGTTGTACAGTGGAACCTCGTTAACCTGGATCAATTGAGACCAGCGCTGATCCAGGTTAACGAATATCCGGGTTACACGGACACTAGGCTAAAAAAATAAAATAAACTAAGACAGTACCCACAGAAAAATGACTTCATTTCGTAGATAAATAAATACACGCAGAAAACAAACCGAAAAATTATATTTTTAAACTCATTTTAAGCAATAAGGACAAAACTATTTGATACAACGCCCATTTCCAAAAAAAAATATTTGTCAAAACTGATCCGGGTTCCACTGTATATTGTTGTAATATTTGACGACTACCTAATAATAAGTATTGTATTGAATTCATATATAGTAGACAAAATAAAATGTACTTTGTGTAATAGGTTTTTAAAAGTAACATTGTGCGAATTATAGGTAATAAATAAAAAAATAGATAAAACGGGATTTATAGTAGAAAAACTATTAATTACATAAGTACATAAAATATTTTTTTTGCTTTCCTAAAATACTTTATAAAGGGAATTCCTTTCCACATTTCTAGTGATTTTTCTGGTGGAATTATAATCTCGATCTAGTGATAATATGTCGCAACACTGTCTATACATCTACGCATCAGTATCCCGTGCGCACTCCTAGCAGTACCCCGACACGCTACCTTCTCCTACTTTTTGTAGAAGGGCTGTATATCTAGTCGCGTTAATTAGATGGATGCATTTTTTAGTAATTGATTACAAAAATCGATTGGCTTATTGTTAGTAGGCAACTGTGAGAAACTATACTTGTTAGAATTTTTTTTTGCAAAAATGGGCTTTTAGGTGATTATCTTTTTCCTTAATACAGGAGAGTGATGGAAAGAAATGAATCCTTCTTATGTGATTAAATAATTTTTACAATAAAATGCAGGGAGCCGAAAGGGTTACGAAAATTATTTAAAAGGAAATCATTTTTGTTATTATAACAGCAAGAAGCGGAAAAGTTTGAAAATTCCTTAAATGGTATTGAATTACTTTTTTTGTAAAATGTTTTAAATTATTAATTTGGAAAAAAAAATAATTTAAAAAATTAATTTAATCAGTATACATTAAGTAATCTAAATATATTTTTAGTGTTCAGTTTCATTTACAAATTTATTCACATCTCACAGATAATAGATAATTAATAAGTGGTCTTCATCTTTGGGCTCAGTAAAATTCGAGCATACGTATTCGAATCGAGGATACAAGCATGCAATGTACTCGGAAACATGTACTTCTGAGTACGTCTTCTTGTTCGCCATGTACTCGTATTATTGTCTCTTAAAATACAATTATAAACAAGTTTGCTGTCTAGAGTGTGCTCATCTATTTCGGCATACGCGGCGTGCGTTATTACAGTTTGATCATTTTCAAGTTTCAAAATTTATCACTTATCAAGTCTTTGATGCTTCAAATTGGAACTGTCTGTTATTCAAAAATATAATAAGTAACTAAATTTTGATAAAGAAAAATATATTCATTTTGTACAAAATAAAATAACATTCAGTACATATTTTTGCAATATTATTAAACATACCATCAGATTGAGAGGAAGTAACGAGTACATCGTAACTACCAAACTTGACAACAATGCTAAGTATAGGCCCGAGTAATCAAAAATAAGGAAAGGCAAAAGATATAAACTGCTCCACATTTACGCTCTTAATACGAAAATGATCGCAAATTAACAATTAAGTACTAACAATAGTCAAATTTTACTTCGTAAAAACTGCAATTACATTATTATTCTTTCCAATCATTAGAACTAATGAAATTTAATTTTAAATTTTTACGAAGCATTGTAAAATCACTTATTTGCCTATCCTATCTCGATTCGTATTTGTAGTAGTCTTGTGTTTAAGTAACTCTAAAATTGATTAATTCTTTTTTAAATTACAAGTTATATACAGGGTATATCAAATAAAAAAGTAAATTTTGCTTGGGTGTTAACTACACGACATATAAAGCACAAACCCACTGAAACCGGATTTCATCATTAAAGAATAAAAAAAAGTAAAATTTAGGGCCAAAAATTCTTCAATCCGGGCCTGATACAAGTAAACGTCATGTTAAGCACCCGCTAAACGTGGTATTATGTATAAATACATTGCACTCATTTAGTATTATTCTTAATGGATGCCGTAAGTTCATTTAACGTCATTCTGAATAAATAAAAGCCCTTATAAAAATAGAAAAACTGAGGCATTTTAAATTTCTTCTTTTTATAAAATAAACAATCCTTTTTTGGTAAGAGCATTCTACGTAAGTCTACAAAGTATTATTTTTAATATCCCGATAAGACGTTCGAGTTTCACCGGATATGCGACTTCAGTAGTTTTCTTTTGTTTTGTCGAGTCGAGAGTTAGTTGCTAATAAACGATACCACATGAATCTGAGTTATTTCTTTTTGGATTTATTTAATCATATAACGCAAAATGAATTGAGTCGAATTACACAGAGATAAATGTAGATACAGAAAATTCGCAAACACGCCTTTTTACTATGATATCGCGCGAAAATGAATCTATACATTCCCGCACTTTTGCCGCTGCATCAAGCTTCGATTTCCTTTATATGAAATCATGATGGTTCTGAAAAGGATCGTTTTTTCGAGACGGGAAGAATTTAAATAAAATGTTCGAAGTGGCTTGCACTCCAAGCGGCGATCCACATAAAACTAACAGCGGTAATGGCTGAATGATAGTGGTATGTGGGGGTATGCTCGGCACAACATTTAGGTTGGGCACAGGTGCGGCTCTAGCCCACGGCATTTATAAAATATTTTTTTTCTCGTTAATATTTACAGATAGACTCCCTGTGCATTAAGACTTTTTGATTGTATATGATTACAGCTGCTACATATTATTATATTTATCTCTATATCTGACACACCCTGTATAGGCTCTATATAAAAATTATATCAATTAAATTCGGATATTCGCAATTTACTGAGAAGGTACTTGTATAAAATGTACTCGAGGTACTGTTTGTTTGTTCCCCGCTCAGATCTGACTATTACGATCTCGGAACTGAGCGATCTCTAAAACGTAATCTTATCACATAAATATATACAAATAATCATCAATTTCTTCTCTCACTCTGCAATAAATTTAACACAACTTTAATCCTAATAAATATGTAGGAATGTTCGAGAGAAACTTTCGTTTTATAGCCAAAGCCTTAAGAAGAATCCATTCAATAAACGGCCAGTTAGCCGCCAGTTTACACAGTGATTTATACGACGACCCGTTTTACATAAAAATAAGATTAATTTGATCCGAGAAACTGGAAAAAAAATATGAAAGATGAAAGAAAAATATGACAGAAAAACTGTCGCTTTATTATAAAATATAAAAACATATTTTGTAATAACTTCGCCGTGAGGATTAAATCCAGGTAGGACACACATTATAGAAGAACCAATCGCCTTTAAATATTGTTCGCTTTTTATACCCGCGCTTGTCAGAGAAGATAGGGACACATTTTATTCCGTATTTAACAGAGAGGTAATATGTATGTTATACTGGCTGGCGCGGTTGCGACGACAAAATTATGTTTGGCTTTTTTATTTTCTAACTTTATTGCTCGGGACTAGCGGAGACGCGTTTGAAAAATATTTACATTTCTAATGGTTCTCCTCAGCGCCCCCTACACCCGTAAAGTACACATTTAATCTCGTTAACGACCGCATCTCCACCACAGCGCTTATAAATTATTATATTACATTTCGAAAATAAATTTAATTCAAGCCGTCTGATAAACCCAGAGGACCAAGTAGTAGATAGACGTCGGTGGTGGATGCATTTTGTACGTTTTTTCTGTCTATCTCTCTTTCCCGCCCTCTGAAACTGTTGCGGACGGCTCTCATTTATCGCGCGCAACTTTACTTGGTACAGAGTGAGGTGGGAATATTTTAAATTCTTCGCTAAAATGTTCTCTATTAATATAAACCGCCAGGTGGGAGAGATTCTGAGCGAAAATTACGCCTGACTCTGCAGGGAATTTTATTTCACACCTTGCAGGTGGATATTGGGATTCCTGCGGTGATATTTGATGAAAATAAATATAGAAATTTTCATTTTTACCATTTAAACGGGAAGTGTGGTTCTCAAATCTAAAAGAATATTAGATTCCCTATGATCTAGACGTGGAAAAATGTTTCAAATAGCTTAAGGGAACGTATATAAACTTCAAATCTTACAATTCAAGGATTCTTTGCAAACACACGACATATTATTTAATTTCTTTTTTTCTTGGTTTCTAGGTCGTCAATATTAAAAACATGAATGAGTACGACGTTTCGCTTTATTAAAAAGCTTTTTCAAGTATATAAATAAATGTAAAAGGTGTAAATTGTAAATAAAATGTTTTTGTTTAATAAATGACAAACTGTTTTGTTTACTATGATTTTGAATATATTATTATGTTTTATTTAAAGATTGCGTTTTAAAATAGCATGTTTTGATTATTTGTTTTTGAATTTTGTAATTAAATAGTTCTTTAAAAATATTGTATTCAGTTATAAAATTAAATTATATGATTTTATACACGACGTATTTACAATAAAATATACTTTCTTGTAAAAACATTGATGTTTTATTGCACATAAATGAATTTTAATTAAATATAATAAACTTAAAATTGATATTATGTATTGTTTTCTTTGAAACATATTCTAAATTTCCTAAAAATATCCTAAATTTCAAATAAATATAATTGGTCAAAACAAACTATTTGATTCCATTCAACACAATTACAGACAAAGTAATAGCAGTTTTATGTCCAAATTATTTTGTTTAAATCGTTGGCTTTCATAGCGAATCAAATCGGAATCTTTAGGTAATTTACTACCAAATATTTACTGCAGACACTGAGAAAAGATGAGATGTTTAGTCAACGCAAAATACGTTACTTTAACACACTCCTTTGGGTTGTATATAAACAACACAATCATGAGGTTTAGTTAATTGAGTTGGACATTAAATTAGCAACAAGAACGCAAAAAAGACGAGTAATGTAAACGCAAAATATGCTTTCACTACACCAAGTTTATGTTTCAATCAAACCAACATTGTGTTGCCTGCAGTATATAATTTGTTTGAAAAGACGTTATATTTTCGTTTGACTCAATAGCAAAAAAAGTTTGAGAACCTCTTATTGCATAATGGTTCAGTGAACATTATTTTAGTTTATATTAATGCAACACCTTATTTTGGGTAAATAATAAAAGTAGCTTAAAATAAGATTATTTACATATGTTGTACAAAAATTATAGTTTTGAATTATCAATTAAAGTAATATTTTTTAAATCAATTAAAAATTGCCCGCTATATATGTTTGGTATAGTATATGCAGAGATGCGATCGCAATATTTTATTAACGTATCAATAGATTAGCACATAATTAAATAGTTAATGGGCGAGTTACAACAATTACGTAATAGCTAAAACAAACAACAATTATAATAAGAAGATACATTTATTTCAATATTTAAGCTAACAAACTATACTGAAGGGGTGCTTGTGGTTGTATTGGCTTAATGAAAACGAACTAATTCATGTGCAAGGCGTTTTGGCAACATATTTGTCTTTTTCAATTGCTAAAAACTATTGATTACATGTTGTTTTTTTATTAAATAATTATGTTAGGTTATTTTTATAAGTTACCTTAATGTTGTTCCAAAAAAGTTATGCTAAATAATACTATTGTTATTTTTATAATATAAATTTAAAATTAAGTACTTAAAATAGCATTACACACAATTTAAAATGGTCTATGGAACAACTAGAATTGTTGCATTATATTAGGAGACAAACAGACATTTGTAATAAGGAATCTAATATCGACGTATGTTTGGTTAAATGCTCGAACATACATCTCCTCTTAGCTTAATTGGTAAAGCACTCGTCCGGTAAACGGGAGGATGTAGGTTCGAATCCTGCGTGAGGAAATTTTTTTTTTTGGGAAAAATGCCTCCTGATTATTACAATTAATAGCAGAAATAGAATAATTTGTTAATCTGTGAGACATATGTAAGTTTTTGTAGTATGTTAACAAACTATTAAAATGCATAGATAGGTAACAGTTTACTCTTATATTGCACACCCCACATAAAATTATGATTACAGATCAGATCAGTCTGCGATTCACCAAAAAGTATTACACACGGGCATTTGGAAATTTGCTTGGGTAATCCTGCACGTAAAAGTTTGTCCGACATTTTAGTTTTCGTGAATAAATCACGGCAAATATTGAATAATCACAATAAAGTGAACACAGTTAGCTATACATACATTATTAAAAATTAAATAAGACTACTTTCGTCTATACAGCATTTAAACTCAAATAAATCAGTTTTTGTTCTTAAATAAGAATATGCCTTTCACTTATTTAATATACACTTGCATGTTATACGAATGAAAAACCTTCTTTTTTGTTAATGTCCACAATTTATTAGGCTTGTTCATAGAAACAATCACTGATATATTCCAACTAGTTATTTCGTACAACCAGCAAAGTAATCGCAGTTGGCTAGACATAATTATGAACGTGATTGAAATGGTCCAGCAGAAATGACTAGTTTGTGATTGATTTAATGGTTCTTTGGACAAAGTTATTATTGCTAGATAAGTTCCTCTATCTATATATTAGCTCTGACAAAGAAATGCATGCTTGTTCAAAGCTGCACTGAGAGAACATGAGAAGTTTGAATAAACAAAATCGGTTTTATTAATAAAATGTCGAGGTAACCAAAAAAATTACAGTTGAAAATACAGAAATTCCCAATTTTATCTCTCTACTTTTCCAAACACGTGCCCTCGTCTAGACATTATTACAATAAAAAGTGCTACTCACATAGTAACAAATATGTTAAATGTATTATACTACAAAGATTATCGCAAAGATGGCACTTGTTTCATTGCGCTAAGACTACAGTCATAATACCTATTTAACATAAAGTGTATGCATGGCATGACCTAGTCATAAAATATTTACTTATCATCATGGGAGGCTCCCATTAATGCATCACGGTCAAGCAAAACCCTACTACTCAACATTACTAAATTAGCCAAAAAGTTAATTTAACATTTGTCGTTTTGCAGACGTAATCTTACATTTACGAAAATCTATGCAGATAAAATAGTGAACAATATTAACCTAAAGAAATAATAATTAAGTTCGTCAAGGCAAATTAAACTATGTCATTTAAAATACCTATATGTTTATTACAATCAACAAAATAATTTGAGTATTAAATTTTGCTTAGCGACTAGTAGAATAAAGTTAAATATTACAGCAGAATATATAATAATTTCTACATTATAATTATATCATAACTACAGCTTTGATTTTCTATTCTATTTCATAATTCAAAATAATATAATGTTCTTAGTTCCAAGAAAGACGGTATATTATCGACCACAACTCATTTACATTTTATATATGCTTTATTTATTGCAAGTGTCGGCACGAAAAGATTTTATTATAGGGATTATCAGTGCTAGAAGTTTTATTATGCGGTACAGCAACGAAAAATAATAGAAATTTACTTTTAATAATTAATTCCTCCACAACAAAGGAAATAATACATAAAGTTCTGCAGTAATGGATACGACATTCGATTTAATACTAACTTTATGGGCTTGTATACCATCATTCTGTGAATCATAAATAAATATTTTAATGATATTATTAACAAATAGTACCTAATAAATTATAATATATAACAACGTCGACATAAATTATAAATTATGTTTGCTGGCTAAGCATTTAAAAAGCATCTCTTATTTAAAAAAGCATTATAAATAAGAGATGAACAGTAGAAACAATAAAATAATGATATAAAAACCTAAGGGTTTCTGCTACTAGCTCCTATATTTTGTGCACCTTGAGTTAATGGATCATAGCACTAATATCGAAATGACCTGGCACCTGCCCGTGTCCAAAAAATGCCCCATCGTCTGTTGGTCATTCATATACAGATGGCAGGACAATACATAGCCATGTGTGTCATTTATATCTGTTTCATGAAATAAATTTTATTTAATGTAATGCAACCATCCCATATAATAGTTTTACAGGTTCCTATTTGTTCTCTAAATATTTATTGTTTTAAAAATCGCTTTAATGAAATTGAAGAACAAAATTTAAAAACCTAGTTTTCGTTTTCTATTTTCATGTTTAATTTCATCAAGTTTTTGTGTGCTTTTATGTAATAAAGACGAGGCAATGATAAAATTTTTACTTATATTTAATTTTATTGGGGGTGCCTCAAGAGTCCGTTGTTGATACTTTGCTTTCTTTGGCTTTAGATGGCATCATCTTTTGGTGAATGTTCTATAACCACCTATACAGACAACAGAACAATATTAAATCTTAATTTGTGCCTGATTGTGTTAGGGTATTTCAAAGATAAAATTTCCGGTTCTATGGGCAATTTTCTTCCAATGGATACCTCAAAGAACCGTTTTAAGGCCTGCTTCGCTTCTCTTACTGTTAAATGACATTATCGCTATTTTGTTGTACGATTTCCTGTGATTTGTTATATAAGAGACGTAATAGTTAGATTTGTACTATTGCTTAAATATAATGGGGATACCTCAAGTATCCGTTTTTGGCCCTGTTTGTTTACGTTAGCTTTAGCCGACGGTTTTTTCTTGTCTGACTTTCTGTAAGCTTCTATACAGATGACATAACCATTACATCTTCATTTGTGTATGATAATGTTACAATGAATCAAAGATCCGTTTTAGGGCCTCTTCCTTTCTCGTTGTTTTTAGGTCATTTCCCAACGATCGTGCACCACAAGTATATCAGATCTTCATATATGGTTAGTTAAACTGGGGTACCGCAAGGACCTATTTTAGAACTTACATGTTTTTTTTTTTTTTAATTTTAAGATGGCCTTACCAACGGTGTGTCTTCTATATTCCTGTATGCAGACGGCGACACTGTTAGACCTCTACTTACGCATTAAGCTTGCAATAAGGGCCTTCAGGATCAATTTAAAAAAAAAATGGATAAAATTCATAAAGAATGCAGATGGCATCTAATTTCTAAGAAGTCTATGTCAAAGATGCATTTTGTGTATGGTTAGTTTAATCGGGCTATTTCTCGATTTTGTTAACTTATAAAAAATTATATTTTTCATCCTTTTTTTACCATATTACGGCAATCGGCAGGTCGAAAGTGAGGTCTTGGTTTACTATTCAAGAATTAAATATCAACGTTAAGTCTAAAACATTTATGGAAATTTATCACAATGTTAATAGAAACTAAACACATTAAAAATTCAATCAACATTATCTTGTTTTGCGTTTTTGGTAATTACAATTGTTACAAATCATAATAGCTGGGTCTTTTTTTAAATTTACTACGAATCAGTAAGCAATTCTTGCTAACTTATCATCTAACTAAATTATTTTTAACTGTCGTACTTTTTCAATAATATACATATTTTAAAATACAACAGCACTGCAAATGGATTGTCTTTTTTTACTAATTATAAGGTGAAAATATGTATATCCTTCCAGAAACCGAAACACTCAAGAGATGAGACGACAGATTGTCGCTAGTGATTTGAAGGACGCTTCTCACTTTACCAAGAACTCCATATGTAGAGACTATATATCATCCATCTCTTTCTTTCTGTCGATTCTGTTATTATCGTGGGGATTCGTGTAAAGTAATTCCTAGAACTCCCTTATCAAAATACATGTACGCGTTGGGATGTTTGTGTATACCAAACGCATGTGAACGTATTCGTTTTACAAGAGAATCCGCTCTCTAAGCAAGTTTTGGACAACTCGAGCTAGTTAAGAGGATTCGTCCAAGTACAAAGAAATAAATTATACTTACAGTGCATCACTTAAGTATTTGTACATAGTACATTTAACCGAAATAAAAAAAAAGGAACTATAGAAATTCAAAACTAAGCGACTGTTTATTTTAATACGAAAGAGAAAAGCATTATTTTTAATAAAAACAAAGAAAGGTAATATAAATATTGAAATTTTGATAAAAAATCAGAATTTTAAAAATATTTGTACACGAAAAAAAAAACAAAATAAATATTTGTTGGTTTGATTCTAATATTTAGTATGCATTCCATTTGCATCTATAACAGCTTGCAAGCGCTTGGGCATGGACATGACCAACTTTGCCGTTTCGTCCTGCGTAATTTTTGACTATTCTTCTATCAAATGCATTCTAAGCTCATGCGTATTGGACATGATATTTTCTGATGTGTACATTTAAAATATGCCACAAATTTTCTATCGGATTAATGTCTGGACTTTGGGGTGGGTGGGAAAGGGTTCTAATACCTTTATATAAGAACCATTCCTTAACGATCCTAGCAGTGTGCTTAGGATCGTTATCTTGTTGAAATATAAAGCTTTTTTCTATATTCAATTTTCGAGCACTTTCCATTAAATTAGCTTGCAAAATTTTTAGATAAGCTTTGGCATCCACAATATGGTCAATAAAATGCAAATTTCCTACCCCATTGTAGGACATACAACCCCATACAAGTACGTGTCCTCCTCCATGTTTTATGGTAGGAATCAGATTTGGTGCTTGAAGTTCCGTGTTTGGCTTCCGCCATATCATGTGCCGTCCATCGGATGCAAAAATATTATATTTTGACTTGTCGCTAAAATAATGCTTTTCAAATTGTAAAGGTTTATTAACATATTCCTTCACAAAATTCAAACGTTTTATTCTATTATTCTCACTGATGAAAGGTTTCTTACGGGCTACTCTTCCGTTATAGCAAGCTCTTCTAGGTACTCTTCTTATAGTTTCAGGATTAATTGTCTTTCCTTTTCTCTCTGCGACGTGAACAGCTAACGTTAGAGCGCTAGTTCTAGGAAATTTTTAAACTTCTTTTACTTTAGCTCGTTCTTCGCGTTCGGTTAGTATCTTTGGGTCGTCCTGGGCGATGAGCATTTTCGATGCTTTTTTGAAGTTTAAATTTGTTAATAATATAATGAACAGTACTATGTGGTCTTTTGACAAGCTTACTAATTTCTCGTAAACTTTTTTGTTCTTTAAACAAGGCTACAATTGACTTTTTCATTAATTGTCAACTCTTTTGTTTTCGGCATTTTTTTATACGGCAGTTATGAATTGCTCTTCAAAAATATATTACCGGGAGCATCTAATAATGTGCACAGACCGCTAGATATTAGGAGACTATTGTTGGACATCTATGCGAGTCTCTACCTGTCACGGCAAGGAGCGTACGAATACTTTTGTGTTGTCGCCTACTGGATTTTAATTATTATTGTAGCCAGAGAAGCTTAGCTATTTGAAATATTTATTTTGTTATCGCATTCTAAATAATAATGTAAAATTAAAAAAAAAGTTTACTGTTTTGTATTTTTATTACTTGTTGTAGGTAAATAGGACATGTACAAATATTTAAGTGATACACTGTATATTGTAAATAAAAGAATCTCACCTAAAATACAATATGGAATGAAATGGAAACGTGGATGTATACGTGTATTGTACCAGGAATATGTAGATACCTGCTGCAATCGAATAGATTCTGTATAAATAAATATTTCGAAATACTTAAGTGTTTTTCCTCGATTAAGAAACTATGTTTTCTGTTTTTACTAAGCAAAAAAAAAAAAAAATCGTTATATTTTGTCATCCGGACGCACTTATTTAAATAGGCAATTAAAAACGATTGATTTAAATTAAACACGACGATACCCGGTCTGTGTGTATTTTAATATAGTTTCTTACATCATTCAGCGATTTAAATAATTAAACTGCGACGCACATTTAACATAAATAAATACCACATTTATACATATAATGACGTACCCATAATTTATTTCAATTTCACTTTAAACACACGATGATGACAGAATACTTATTCCGCTTATTTATTTTGTTTACTCAAAAGGAAATACATATACATACGTATGCACATCGCAGCAATTTTATATTTATATATACGCAGTATGTAACGTATTCGTAATATGCCACAAATTAGTAAAACTATACATTTGCGATTACGCAGAATTTTTTCTGATAAAATCAACACTTTATAAATATATGAGCGTTCAAGCTACAAAGATAAAATTTTCCACTAAATCACCCACAGACACAAGCGCTCGTGTATTAGTCGAGAAACGATTTCCGTTATTATTTTAAACAAATAAAACAGAAGGAATTAATTACTTGGAGGCTTTTATGTCTCCGCGTGGTTTATATTTAAAATTTCATGCTACTTATTCATTCAATTGCTCGAAAAGCACTCCTCCTCCTTGGTGCTTTTATAAATAACGATGACGTTGTTACACGTATCCCACTGTTAATAACAGTCAATCATTACAAACAGAACGACAAAATTATTAAATACACAAATACCATTTTTGTATATATTTATGTTTAATGGCGTAATAAGAAAGGAATGCTCATGTCATTCTTCTGCTTTAATTTTTAAATAATTTATTATAAAAGCGAGAGACGGTTGATACATTTTCTTAAATGCGAAAAATTTTAATGACTAAACTAAAATCATTTGACCTAAATATAATCGGAGAATTCGTGTAATTTTGCTGGAAATGCGCTATAAATATTGGCACGATAAAATGTAAATTGTTTTACAATTATTCAGTAACAATAATAGAAGTATGTATTAGATATTTTCGGATATGAAACTGCTATGATTAATCAATAATCGCAAGTATGGCTAATGTTTTAACCACAGAAAAGGAAATCATGCATGTGGATAACAAGACAAAAATATTCTTTGTTGGTATTATTAAGTAGTATTAAACAAAGTGTTGTTGTATTCATGGGTAGTCATTAATATTAGTGTGTTTGTATTCAACATTGTTATCTTTACTGAAATAAGGGAAATAATAATATTCAAAATTCTTTTTTTTGCTTTATGAAATGATATTAGTACAGGCCAGGGACAAACGCAAAAGCACTTTGATAGTCCACAGTGTTTTAAAATGAATTACATCTCAGTAGGTGTAGTAACTAGCACTTGTATAATAAGCCACTTACCTTTTATGATAGGTGATTATAATATTACAGGGTATTCCACGTAATTGGTTCATTAAAAGTTTATGATGTTCTATTATTTACTTATATTTGAGATTTTTGCACCAGTATCTGTTCGATTGAAACTATAAATGTAAAATACCTTACAAAAATATCACTCCGGTTGACGGAAATGGATGTCAACTTTCTTATTTTAAATAGAATGATATAATTTTTTATTCATTTTTGGATTCTACAACTAAAAATACGTCAGTTTTCATTAGCTATTCCTATAGCTACATGTTGCCGTTTTTGAGTTATGTAAGTTTTTCTTTTTTTTTTTAGCCATAATCATTGCATCATTGAGAAAATAATATCTCGGTTAATACTGCAACTAGATACTCCAAATTTGCTATGTTATGAATGTAGATATAACTCTAAGAAACGGTAAGCACACATTACATTCTAACATACAGGGTGTTCAAAACTGAGGAACAAAGTGACATATTTTCAAATGCAGAAAACTCAATTTTTTTAAATAGAACAGCCTGTATTTTAATTCGGAATTAGGAAGTAAATATCATCCCCTATCACTTTATATGAGCATTCCCTATACGTATCTTTAATAGATTTTGAGATATGAACGACTTTTTGTTAAACAGGCTAAGTAGCCCTATCTTTGTGTGTTTGTAGCTGGCTCTGAATGGGATTAATGTCAAATTCATTGACTAACCAAAATGTTATGTATATCACTTGTAATTACACTTTCGTACAACGCAATATTAATAGAAATGACTATTCGAACAGACATTCTTGTATGGTTATTCAAAAATAATACATGAATTTGACGTGAATCCATTTCAGAGCCAGCTACAAACATTTAAAGATAGGGCTACTTTCTTTTAACAAAAAATCGCTCATATCTCAAAATCTATTAAAGATAGGTATAGGGAATGCTCATATAAAGTGATAGGGGATGATATTTACTTCCTAATTCCGAATTAAAATACAGGGTGTTCTATTTAAAAAAAATGAATTTTGTGCATTTGAAAATATGTCACTTGTTCCTCAGTTTTTTGAACAGCTGTATGTTAGAATGTAAAGTGTGCTTACCGTTTCTTAGAGTTATATCTACAATCATGACATAGCAAACTTAGAGTCTCTACTTGCAGTATTAACCGAGATGTTAATTTCTCAATGATGCAATGATTATGACTAAAAAAAAAAAGAAAAACTTAAATAACTCAAAAACGGCAACATGTAGCTATAGGAATAGCTAATATACTGGTATAATATTGCGAGAAAATATTTTTATTGTAGAAGTATATTTCCCAAGTGCAATTTCTTAATGGCGAATATTCAACAACAAAATTCAACAAATATATGAAATTTAATGGAATTGATTTTGGCAAGTAGTACTAAATATAATTTCCATATCGTGTTCATTAGTAAAATAAAAGCACAATTTATTACAACATAATGTATTATTTTCGCTGCCAAAGCATAAAACGACATTGATTCCCAAATAAATAATGAAAACTGTGTGTGTCTGCACACATTGGGCAAGACTTTCCGCCCGAGCATAAACAGTTTCATAAATAAAATTAATTTGTTGACGGTTTTAAGGTTTACTTTCGAAGCCCAGCAAATTATTTCTACCGAAATAATTTTCGAGATAGATTTACGTATATTACTGCATAATCTAAATTAATATAATCTGCTCTACAAATAACTGAACACGTAAAATATGAATAAATGCTTTAAAAAAAAAAACTGGTCTTGAAGATTATTACAAATTTAACACGGCAAATATATATTGAATATTTATCGAGAGTTGGTGTCGTTAGGAATTTTATTTTAACATCCTGTAAGAATGTATAATTATCTTAAAGACTTCATTCATTGTTTTTTCATTTCAAAATGCTCACGCTGATAGGTTGTCTACCTTGAATTTCGCATACATCTATACCAGCTTGAGGATATATAAGAAATGAATATAAAATAAATCTTGTAGATTATGCAAATTAGAAGCACTAATTCAATCAGACAGAACACTAGCTGCAGATGTTACCGCTGAGCTTTTTTTATGGTATTTAATCGCTTCCTACCTCAAGGATATTCATCACGGCTCCTATCACTTTTCAACGTAAAAATAAAACGAAAAATTCAAATCCATCATCGCTATTATTACGCTCAAGTCGTTTATTATCGGTGTATCTACGCATGTAGGTGCACATATGCATATTTATGCAAACGTAAGGAAACTTATAAGTCGCTGTATGTGGTAAAATAATTACGAACGGAAGTCACACAGGTGGGCATTCGCTTTAATTGCACAATGTTCCAATACAAGCGTGGAAAAAAAAAAACTATAATTCATCTATGAGGTGTGATTGGGTTTACAACCGTATCTTTATCGATGGTGTAGAAACAGTAATATAATGACAATGATGAAACAAAACCTGTATTTTATCGCCAGTATATGAATGTTCGTTATTCGGATTGCGTGTAATAACTAAGTGTAAAACGCGTCTAGTAATGGGAATAATGTTTCCTATTTAATGTGTGATTGCTTAGATGATGATTTGATAATATTAAGTCGGTATCTTTGCTAGTTTCTTTTTCTGAGAAATATATAAATTGAGGGAAGTAGAATAAACTCAGTCAGAACTTGCGACCAAAAAGACATCAGTGTAGAAAGGAATGCTATAAGAACTGTGTTATTACAACAATTTAGGATGAAAAGAAGATTTCTATAACACATTTTGATGCCGTTTAAAGTTTTTTTATTAATTTTGAAATATCTTAGCTCGTGCAATCGAACTTTGTATGTAACAGACTAATTTTCCTTTCTAGAATGGCTTTTTTATACCTGCGTAATTGAATTCTACACAATCAACTTTATAAAAATAAGTTATCGAGTAAATAATGATTGAATAATAATAATAATAAAAAATCGTTTCTCCTAACCTACACACATTTTTTTTGTACGTAGCATGTCGATGCCTGCTTTGA
The DNA here is from genome assembly GCA_004143645.1 of Protaetia brevitarsis. Lineage (NCBI taxonomy): Eukaryota > Metazoa > Arthropoda > Insecta > Coleoptera > Scarabaeidae > Protaetia > Protaetia brevitarsis. The sequence continues at coordinate 2,046,277 of RXPK01000152.1, read as the reverse complement.
AAAACCCATTCGGTTGACTCAACCAAATCTTTGTTTAAATGTGGGCAAACAAATAATTTTGTTAATAAAATTTGTTTGTTTTAACAATATCTTTAATAGAATTAAACAAATAAAATATTTTGCTCAAATAAAAAGCTTTATTGAGTCAAATGTATGTAATACTTATAATAACAAAGTACCGATGTTGACTCAACAATGTGAAAGTAATTGAACCAATCCAACATTTTTACAAAGTTGAACTATGTTATTGTGTTAAGACCATACTGAGCTAAATAATTTGTTTGAATATGTTAAAGTTTCTAACAAAACATTTTGTTACAGTCAATAATGTACATTTTATGCCCTTTGCAACAAAGTGCTTGTTGCCCCTAAAAAAAAGTTCTAATATTTTAATTTCCAGTGCGTTCTTGCGTGCGTGTTTATTGGTAAAATAGGACAGATAAGAAAATATCAAATTCTTCGAATATTAGGGGGAGGTGGGGGTTGTGAATCCTTGTAATTTTTATGTTATTACCTATGATGTATACTAAAGTATATAAAAAAATATGAAAAAGTACTCTCCCAGAGTAAAATAATTAATATCACTAAAATATTTATTATTATTTTTCTGTGTGACACATCCAAAATTATCGAGAAATAATATATAGTTACTACCGAAAACCACAATAATATCTGTATTTCTTTTCTCATTTTTATTCAACCATTATTTACTGAAAAAGCATGAATTTTTTAGAATGTTGAAATTTTGTAAAATTTACTCGTAGATATACAGCTAATTTAGAGAAAGAATAATTAAATCCATATAAGGGTTAATTTTACTAGCTTATTCGATTACAACTATTATTATCTATCATTAATTTTAGATATTTTACATTTGATTCTGACCTCTTTCACAAATTTTTGTCATGGTGTGGAATGAATTTGTTCATTTGTTCGCCTCGATTCTTTTTTTTATCTGTTTCTGTATTGATATGAAATTCTTCGAGAAATTTCTTTACTATTACTATGTGTTTGAAAGTAATTTATTATTTCTCATATTTTAAGGTCTTTTACCTTTCATTTTTTAGTTATAGTATATTATTTTTGTTTTCTTTTTTTATCGTCTATTTTCATGGTCTTTGTCATCCTTTATTAATTCTCTAAATATTAAACCGTCTTTAAACAATTCGTTAATTGCATTTAATTCTTTACCTACTCTAAATCATTAATTTGATTTCAAATATATATTTTAAAAATTCACTATACCTAAATCATTTATATTTATAATAATATATAGTAATTGTAATACTTTTTGTTATATATTATCTCATATTTTTTTCTATACTGGTAATACTAATTGAATTATTTATTGCATGCATAATAAATGCACTATTTTTGTAACTCATTTTCTCATGGCAAATTTGATAAACTTTTTCTGCATTTTGCAAAAATTATCAAGAATAAAAACCTAATTAGAATCATTTATTTTCTAAATACGACATCATACACTACATTGGGTATTGTTCTTTCAGATTTTCTTTCTTTTTTTTATTACATTTCTAATAATAGCCAGAGTTATACCGCCATGTGTATGTATATCATATTTCACAGGACCTTATAGAATCAATAATACGAGAAACGCTAAATTATTTACTTTTTATTACTTTAAATTTATTGATTAGTTAATAGAAGGCCATGAATCTAACCTTGCACGTAATTTTTAATTCCTAACAACATTTTCAAATGACATTTTGTTCAATTTCTAACTTTAAACGCAATTTACTTTTGAGTTAAAATAAATATTTTTCATTTTCCTTGTGTATCACCAACTATTTTACAAATTTTATTCTTGATTAGTGATTTAAATGTATTTTTATGACGAATAACTTTTTTTGTAACATTACTAATAAAAAAGATTGCCATTTGTTGTCAACTTTTTCATACATATTGTATTTATATACAGTGCAACTTTTCTTAACTTCCATTTAGTTGAAACTGAATTTGCTGATGAATGCGTCAGATTAGTCTCATATTAATGCCTACTTTAATTTACTAAACAACCTACATTACAAACCGCATAATTCGTTATACGGATTGCAAAAAATATTACAGGAATTCATTTTACAACTCACTTATTATTTACATTACAATTCATCATACAACATTTTATCCAGTGGCCGGAAATAAATAATGTTTAACCTTTTTCTACTATAGATAAATGAGCTAATAATATAAGCCCTAGTTCGTTTATTTACAGATCTTCCTCAAATTATATTACATACCTAATTCTATTTTCGGTTTTTAAGATATTTTTTTGTGTGGTGAAATTGCTTTCCAACATAAAAAAGAAAATCAAAGGTATATTTTTATTGCTATTATGTATATGTTTTAGGTATATATATCATCTTTTATTAAAAAAAGGAAAAAAAAAACAATATTACTAAGAATAAAATTTCTAGTTCCTCAAAAATGTTTGTTATTTAAAGGTTAGACTGTATAGTCTTTCTTTATATTATTTTATAAATTTTGATATTATTTTTATCTCTTTTATAGCAGTGTTCATTGAAATAAGTAAAACATCTATCTACTGACTACTTTTGTTAGTCTGCTATGATTAAGGGCCAGTTCGAGATGTAAAAAAACTAACACAAAAATCCACCAATCCAAAATTTACTATACAATAATATTAAAATAACACAACGTTTAGAAAATTAAAGCTACCAGATTTGTTTATTACCTTTATTTTTTTGAAGAAATTAATTAATTAAAAAAATCAAAGATTATAAGTCAAGCAGAGTTTAGGACATTATTTTATTACCATTCAGCTTTTAGTATTTACACCATCTTTTCTATTTTACAAAAATTCAGTCAAAGATACTGTAGAATAATATTTTTATATCATCCAGGAATTTTCTTAATGAACATGTATTAGAATTTTTGTTTGATTTTGTTGGTAATACATGATCTACCCAGACACTTTTATGAAGTTTAACAATAAAAAGCTACAACAAAAGAAGCAAACCAACAGTTAAGTTTCGTCTTAATAAAAAAAAAAAAGTATTCACTGTTTATGTAAGTAGATATAAAATTAAGTATCTTAAAATAAGTGTTATTACAAAGTTGCAGATTTCGCAAAACAAATAATATACATATTTACATTACTGAGGTGTTAAAAGCATTTCTTTATCTAATTTAAATATCGCTAAAAGTATTTTCTTTAGAACAAAATAATACTTGTTAATTAAAATTTTACACACAATGTTAACAACTGCAATTCATATAGTTAAAGTCGTTATTGTATACGTTATTTACACCCAGGATATTAGGATAAACATTAGCAATTCTATATAAATCACACAATTTATTGAAATCTGCAATGCACAAGTTGCGTTCACACGCGGTCAATTATGTCGTATTAGAACGATGAAAAATACACAAAATTACCAATATGGATGCGCAGTCATCAAATTAACGACTAAGAGGATAAGAATTTTTTTTTGTACAATTCAACTTCATAGAAAAACCGTTTGAGGTAAGCATGAAATACGAGCTGGCTTTACTATATAATCAAACAAGTGATTTCTTCTAACGTAAATTTCCACTAAACTCAACGGGGAGCGGTGGTATTACTTGCTCACTCGTTGCAGTAGTTCTTCATATTTATAAAATTATCGACTTAAGTAGGCACATATACATGGATGCTCGTTCAAATTTCCTCCCATACAGACGCATTTAATGAGTTAATCATCTCGTACGAGGCGACGGATGGATGAGACTAGTTTGGGGAAATTAGAGCCGGCTGGAGGTAAGAAAAAAACGTTGTAAGCGGTCCGTTATAATACTTTCATGTATCGTATCTAAGGAGAGCGATCTGTTATATATATAGGTGTCAGGTTATACGTAGATAACTAACTATTGCCTATTACATAGTCGTGCATGGCGCTCGGTTCCAAGCAGGATATTGGCAACATTATACCGGTCGTGCGATTTATGTTGACCAGAAATTGTTGTTGGCTGTAATACCGACAATTACCTCATAATTTATGCGAGATTACAACACGTCTCTCTGAAGAGGCAAAAGTGGTAGACGAGGAAACTGTTAGAAGGAGTGTTGTGTATTGGTAAAAACCTGCAACTATTTGTCGCGCCTCAGACAGAGTCGCATTTAAACTGTGTTGTAGAGGGTTTATTAGTAAACTGGGTTCAATTTTATCATTATTATATCATAATACGTCATTGTAAAATACGTTAGAAGATGAAATAAGATGTGGAGATACACTTCATTTATGAAAAACGGAATAATTACAATTTATCCTAAAGCCGGTGTCCTACCTAAAGGCTACCTATTCTAAGTACTATGTGGATTCTATAAAGACTGGTTTACATGAAGCCAGTGGAGAAGGAAGTCAAGTCAGTAAGTAATTCACTGCAAGTTACTTTCTCAGTGGAAACATCTACATCGCTTCTATTTCAGGCAAGGCAAGTACGTTACAAATTGTCAGGCAAGCTAATATGACAGTCAAGTGTATAGAACCAGGTTCCATTTACTTGCCGACTTGTTTTCCCCTTCTACCCAATTTGCGTGGAAGCAAGTATGTTAACTGTTGTGTTGCCGTTGGATTGCGATCGCTTCATTTATAGATTTTATTTAAAGATTTTTATTTCATTAATTTAAGAATTAGATCCTGCAACTCCATCTAGCAGTGAAGTTGCGAACTCCTTGGTCGTCACAACGCATCTTACCGCGATAGCAAAATTTAACGTCTCATTTTCGTTATTTAGTTCCAAATTAATTAGTAATTCATTGTTAGTTAAATTTGCTTTATATTCTTCAATTATTAGTTTAAGTTTCGTTCATTAAAACCTTTTCTTTTGTGTGAATTATTCCGCATTTTTAAGTTTGTCAGTGACATTTGATTCACGTGGCATTTTCCGATTTCAGCCCTCTCGCTAAGTAAGGGAGACACACAGGCGAGGCTCACACACATCTTAAACGCGCTGTTCAAGTTGCTCCGTGCAAATTTCAATTAGACCACATTGTGGGATTTTGTCGCGCGAGAAACTTCTAATATCGAGGGCATTTTGTTCGTGTTACCTGGGACTGCCAGGAGAGTTGTGTCCATTGCATCGATATTCCTGAAAAGGGTTTTGAAACAGCAGCGTCAAGCCGGCATTTCATTTTGTAAATGGGGTCATTTTAGGTCACTGGTAAGCGGACTTTTTCTCTTGTTAATTTTATCTGTTTAGTAATCCGATCCTATCTTAGGACATTATTATTATCTACTATCTACCACAACTATAGTGTTATTTGGCTTTGAGTGAAACCAGAGGGTGAACGAAGTACTTAGTTTGGGAGACAAATCCGGATCGTTGAATTCAAAAGGGGACACGCCTTGACATCAGCGCAACGCGCTCAAACCACCCTCACGGACGCAATTACACCGACACTTCTAGAAATTACAGCTAAGTCGCATATTTTAGTTTTATTATTCTTTTCTTTGCACCAAATAATATTTTCATTCTTTTATTTTATTCATTTTTCTAAAATCGATCAATGACATAAACCTTCCGGCAACATTATTAACTAGATAGTAAGCATAACTCTGTATTCGGAATATATCATAATTAATAGTTTAATTATTATTTAGTATACAGGTTAAAACCGAACATCAATATATATATATCATTATAACCTATGTTAAGAGTTTTTTATTGTAATTCACTGTATTTTTATTTATCTTGAATTTAATTTGTTTTGTCAAATATATAGTGTCATCCAAAATTTGTGTGTCGAACCAAATTATTCGAATCAAGATCTTAAGCTTGAAGAGCAAACGAACCCCGTAACAGTTGACTTGATACGTTGGGTCTCTTTTTGAGAAGCCCTGCAAGTGTGCAAAAACTGCGAATACCATAATAATTGTGTATTTTTTTTGCTCCATTTTTAAATATCATCAGCAAGGTGGTACTAACTTCCGTACACGACCGCCAGTTATCAGTGAGTGAACATTTAAATAAAACATGCCCGGCTGTATCTACCCCACCACATTTACAATGTGAATCATTAACCCCTCCCCCCAATTCCACATAAGTAAGTTCAAAATAAAACTTGCCTCGCTATATGTACCCCACCACATACAGAATGCGAAAAAAGTTCGAATAAATTTTGTTATCGTTTATAGAATTTGCATTTACATTTAGATATTTTTAATTTTCAAACAGATATTCCGTCTCCTTTATATTTAAAAAATAAACCTTTCTCATTTTAATAACTCTAAGGTATTAAACTATTCAATTTTAAAAATTACGATAAACCCAAGAAATTGTGGTAAAATTCTCGTGTAAAGCTATCAACATATACAGTTAGTTTCCAAAGTTCCAAAAATGTCAATGGGACGCGTGTGTTAATACGTAATGCATGGGGAATGAATAAAAATTGAATTTCAATTCTTTCTTATACACTCTAATATAATCACATCGTTTCAGAAATACTAATAATAATAATAATAGTCCTGGAACACCACGACCCAAAATCACTTAATACAATTTTAATGGCTTTTTAAATATAGGAACCTGTTTATAGCACGCAGTTCAAGACAACTTGCCAACTGACAGTCTTCGCTACTTCCCTAGAGCCGCCTCTGTTCCGCATATAACGTATCCACGGATTATTGCCGTTCCTACAAACAATATCTTTATATATACACCGTCGATGACAAACAGTAATTTACTAGAATTTACATTATGCACGTCACGTCACACTATAAATGATACGATATTTTATTTGTTGTATAATTTTAATCTTGAAATAAGAAATAATGACATGCGTAATGCGACTATGCACGATGACATACGCAACGGACAGAAAAAAAGAATAGGTATATATAAGTGTGATTATTTGGAATTTAAATAATGTTACATTTGCATAATGAAAGCTTGCAATTATCCGACAACTATGAACCTTATTTTGTTGGGATATTAGTCTATATTCTAGGGCCGGTCTCTGACATACGCTTAGCCACCGTGCAAGTAACAATGCGGCGTATATATTATCTCATCTTCGCAAAAAAAGACGGCGAACGAAAGGATACGCGTAGTAATCACATAGGAATAACGATTAAGGGAAACACGGACGCACGGAAAAGAAATCGGTGCCGTATAAAAAAAGTGCGCAACTACGCGAGTAACTACAAAATACAACAATGTAATTACAGGTATTACCGGTGTTTTCATGTGCGCCAGCGTACCTTTAAATGGGTTCTTTGGTTTCGCTGTTATTTGTGTAATCAGGTACGCATACGAACCACTTTTTCTCTGTATTAATTTAAATCCTTCGTTTTACTTGGCCGAGGTTGGGAATTAAAAGTTTTTTGGGGATTCGGAAATTAGGTCTTCTGATATTTAAACGGGAGCTTTGATTTTTAATCACAGAGCGACACATTTTGAAATGATGCAGGGTGGTGGATTCTTTTAATGGATAGTCGTTGGATCCTATATAGAAGAAAGAAAAGGGAAATTAATATGGTATGCACGAATCAGCTTTTAAATATGATTATTTGTTGAAGAAAACTTCTAAAGGAGCCTGCAAAAGCAAATTATTCAATTTTATATTGATATGTAACTACGACTGAAACGAAAGCTACACTGAGGGAAAGGAATGCATTGATTTAACCAAAATACGCATAACCAACCAAAAAATTTGCATTAAATACGGCCCACCGAAATTTATTGTTAGATTGAAATTTACGATTTGTTGAAATATATTTGTTAACTTAAAAATAGTGGAATCGTTGATTCAACTGAACCCTCAATTTCAATTTAAACAAGTGTAATCGTTAATGCAACACTTCAGTTTAGTTGATGTAACACTGGTTTTGATTTGTCAATACAGCTCTAAGTATGTTAGAACAACAAAAAAAGTGTTTTGTTTAACTAGCATTGCTGCTTACCGTAACTTCGAAATTGTGTTGAAACTACAAAAATAAATTCTTGCTCCAATGCATCTTCATGGTTATATTAGCAAATAAAACGTATTGAGTGCACAAAATTAGGAGTGTCAATGCAAACATTTTATTTTTGGTTGATATGAAGCAAAAATTTTGTTCATTCAAATAATCTCATTTTGGATATTTTAGAAATTTTATTAATTGCAAATTAGGGTTTGGAAACAAAATATGATTAAATTAGGTTCATATATTTATTAATAACTTCACAGTAGTTATAAAGTATGAACTATGTAAATATACTTTACAATAATAGTGGGTATTTAAAAGTAATGCCTAAAAACATGTATTTACAAATATGTTTGAATACACTTCCTTCTTCTGGGCGGTAAATGGATTGTTTCTATGTCCAGAACCTCCAGGTAGGTAGGTAGGTACGCACTATACCTATGAAAATGTATTGTACAACCTAATAAATACGATATATTCTCAGTGTTAATATCAACATGAATTCAAACATGAAGTATACCGTTGCATCATGTTGTGCTAATAGCTAATATGGCGTTCATTTGCAAAAACATCTATAAAAATCAAAATGTGCATACCTGCAAACACTGAAGTTAAATATTCAAATCTCCACTGGATGAATAATTCTTTTACTCGCTCGCCCCCCATTTAATATATATAATAGGTATCTAATAATTAAAAAATATGTTGGTATTGTGCTAGTATTAGAACTCACAATATATCACGATGTCACGAGCCACGAACGAAGACAATGTCATATCTGATGTTTTTTAACAGCAAGCAAGCGATCAAATCACGCCACAACATTGATCAAATGAGTATCTGACGGTATAGGTAATATACCTACATTATATATGTAGGTAGTACTCCATAATTATAGAAATATTGAATTACTAAATTGTATTACAACCTAAAGTAGAAATAATATACATTGTAATTATGATATTGTTTTCTAGAAAAGAACTCTACATAATAATTACTATACATAAAACGAATAACGTAGTATATACGCATACTTTTAAGATCTACATATGTAGGTGCGCAAAGCGCAAACACCTTTTTTGGTTAAGTTAACATTTTTTAGTTTCAATATTATGCTATGAATGTTTTCTTCAACTACTAAGATTTTTTGTTTTAACATTTACCATTTCGGGCCATTCAACAAAAACTTTTCAGTATTTTAGCTTCAACCTCTAAGTTTTTTCAGTAACAGATTTTTTTAACACAAATAATAGTTGCACAAATGACTCATTTTAGTTGGATTAAATACAAAATTTTTGCATTAACACCTTTTGTGTTAACATAGTAGATTATTGTTAGGTAACGCATTTCTTTCTCGTTCGTGTGATATTGCTAAGATTAACTATTGGGTTCTTTACCTGTATAATCTGAGTACATTGAATACCATTGTAGTATTTGCAAAATATTAACTGAAACACTCACACTAAAAAAATGTTCGATAATATGCGTACGAATTCGGCCAATTTTGTACCCCTACACTGAGAGAAATCAGTGCGCAGAGCTATACGCAACCTGTTAGAATTTATTGCTATATATTCTGCCTCATGTGCATTTTAGACAACAGGACTATGCAAAAATGTAACTCAAATTTGTGTATTTTAGATTGTGGTTTTTATAAACAAGGAATGTTAAAAAATGGACCAATGTTGTATGTATATCCGGATAATCGTCTGTTGTTATGCAGATGTTTACAATTTGTTGTATGAGATGAACTTCAAACTGCACTATTTCATTAAAATTACTGTATTTAATACCATGTACAATGTACCACAACATTCCATTTTGTACATAATTTATTGATAATAATGGTAATTATATATATTATGTAAATGAGAACACAATACTTGTAATCACCCCTTCCGTTTGATAAAAATACATGCGTATTAATGTTTATCAGCATTCTAAATGGATGCAAATAGTTCACATGATCGTCACGTGCTCATGCGTCGAGTCATATTGCTAATTTGTGTTCATTTAGCCATTTTAGGGCAAATATATGTATGCACGTCAGATCCTTATAAGTGTATGACCGTTGCGTTATTACCATTTTTCAGTGAAAATATCAATAATTACAATTTTTGGTATAAAGTGCAGTGCGAACCTCGAAGTTTCAATAGACAATTGATGTTTTAATACATATTGCCTTATATGAAAGGGGCTGTGTCTCTAGTTTGAATAATGTGGTTAAATAATTGTGGAATTTAAACTTATTATAAAGCAACACGTAATTACCTGGAGCATGATGAAAATAGTGGTTTTCCGTGTTTTAATCCCAATTTAAAATAGTTTTATTTCTAAAAAACCCGGACTTTGTCTTATTAAGTGCCCCCAAACATCATCTTTTTTTTTAACCCGTTTACGCATACGATATCTTGATAGAGACAATGCTTGATAAACTTTTTAAGTTCATACTTTGCACTGAACACTCCTTGGTATTGACAATCTGAATTCAAACTTACCCTAACATCAATATAAGAGCTGTATTTTTTTACCGTCTGATTTAGTTGTCTTAGCTTGTGAGTTAAGCTTACAGCTTCTCTCTAGAAAACAGTTTCGCTGGTTAATCATTCGTAATGAGTAGCTCGATGCTTAACTCACAAACTAAGACAACTATTCAGACGGTAAAAGAGGATACGGCTGTAATAGAAAATAACACCTGACGGTATATAGACATATTTTTGTATTTGTAATAGTAAATTTAAGACTAGTGTAATTGTAGCAATATAACAGTATACATTTTCTGTTTTAAATAGTTTATACATCGACGACAAGAAGTCTCAGACGCTGCTTCGACTGAGCCTTCCCAACTATTGCTGTCTCTTGCTACTCTGGAGATGACATGAGAGAGACAACCAATAGTCTCGGTAGGTGCCCTGGTATATTCGAAACTTCCTTGTCGTCAGGTTACTTATGACTGAATTCATTAAAAAGTTGTTAAATTATTACTACTTTGTTTCTTCTTCTCTCCCTGCATCATTGTAAATAAATTATAACATTAAGCACTATGCCAAGATAAATTTACAAAAATTACAATAAAATGCATATATTAACACAAAACTGTTGCTTATAAGCAAGCAGTGGATACGTTTATACACACAAACAGTGAGTATTTATTGGGCACCATGCTTTTATACTCGGCACAAAAAATGTTTCAATTATCACACAAAATGTTTTGGTACATCTTACATAAGAAAATGCGAAAATGTGACCTGGAAGTATTGTCGGAACAATGTGTTATTTTGGCATTTATTTGTTTTAGTTGATTATAAAATTGTGCGTATGAATACATTTTAGTGTATAAGATCTCCCACAACACCATGTTTGTTTTACACAATCTTTTACAGCACAATAGAATTTAGTAAATTGCACACAATACGATACTTGTAACCATCCTAAATACAATTTGTGCACACCTAATGCACAATTTTTTCTCAGTGTAAAGTGGTACAGGTATTAATTTATTTGTTTCTATACATTCTACGTATCTAACACTTCCGCATTATTCTGTGTATTGTCCATTTCAATTTCGGTGATGTTTATCTGTATATTACTCATATTTTTCGACTCATCAAATGCAACATTTCTAGCAATCTACTCTTTCTGGAAGAAACCTCCATTGAATTCGTTCTATTGCAATTGATTTAAAAATGATATTAATAACTGTTCTCGGTATCGTTGGCTATTAATGTTATTGTGAAAAAATATTATCCTACGACGAGATACTGCTACCTATTTTTACCTGAACAGATGCAAAGAAATGCAATGTGATGTTAGTATTATAGACCAGAGCTATATTTTGTTTATTACAAACCCTTAAATGAAACCATGCTTCATCAGCAAAAAAAACTATAATCGAAAAATTTTGGCTATTATTGTAGCAAATTTTCTTGAAAGAGAATTGCAATACTTTATTGCTGATCTATGTAATCTCGTGAACTGTAATATATGTCTGTACATATTGCAAGGGTGATAATTAACTGCGACCGAAAAGATCTATTGTGTCCCCTGTTCTTGCTGTTTTACAGCTGGCCTTCCAATCCTATTCCTTTCAGATAGTGTAGGATATCAGAAGGCCCCAAGTTAGGTAAGTCTCCCCCTCTTGAATTTCCACGTCTCTCAGGTGCAACGCCCTTGAGTTGCACAGTGCTACGCAATTTGAGAGGGAATGGATGCCATCTTGTTCCCCAATCAAATTCACATTTCGTCCAGTTTCAGGTCAACAGCAGTAGCAGTAACTCTGAAGATGTCACTTGCGAGTGTGGACGAAACATCGAGCAAAGAATATCAGACTTTTGCGCCATTCAGCAAATTACAGCAAAATATAACTCTGCACCTACAAGGCAAACAGGCTTAGTCCTAAGTTAGCATTTTACGGTGGACGCATTTTTGTTAAGGCTAAAATGTGACTTAATATAGTTCAAAAGTATCTAATCTTTTAATGAAGCAAGATGAAAATAGAAAAACCACACTAATCTCGATTCGTCATATTTGGACTTAACATAGTTTGCCTCTGAGGTATGGAACTGATACATGAATTTAATTCCCATTTTCCTTAGATCTTCTCATTTTTACCATTAGCAGCTTCGGAAGTGCTATAGCATAATTCACATTCGCATATGTGGATATGGGCTTTAGACGAATAGAATATGTAATAGTTAAGCAGCAAGCGTTTCTTTCAAAAAGCAAAACTAAATAAATCCATTTCTTCGATTGTGCATTTTTCCCAAGAGATCCGTCCTTTAAAGCAATCCCTAGAACAGTACATAAAACGAGGAAAAGACGGAGAATGTACCTCTAAAATTAACTGGTAGACAGCAAGATGACGCGATAAAAACAACAGACAGCGGAAAGAAAGAAAAATTCGACAGAATAATACCCACTTATTCCGCATCGATTCAGCAACAAGTCAGGCGCGTTGGTATAGGAAAGCCAGAGGTATACGCGCGGATTTGCGGGCGTTAAACCGAGAGAGATCGAGCGATACGCCCGAACTACTAACAGAAAGGATAAACGTTCGGTACTCTTCTACAGGTCCAGGCCGATGCTGTCGCACCGACATCTGGCGGAGAGACAACGCTCGACTGAACAACCAAGGCGAGGATGTCGACTATCCTCCTACTGATAATAAAAGACTAATAGAAAGCGAATAATATTCTCGTAGAAACGTCGAGAATTACAATAACATGCGGTTGCTGCTTGCCACGGTTTAGGATTTTTTTTTCCTCTTCGATAGACATGCAGACGTGCGCGTACGTCTCCACTTCGTGCCTTTTATCGTTACTATTAGAAAGGATGTGTATATATGTGGGAAAAAAAAAAGATAATAAAATATGTTTTTTTTCTTTATATATAATCGCATTTGCTGATAAAGGATGCTGGGAGGGCTTTCAGAAATACGCCATCAGTTAGTTAATTGCAACAATCACTTTTTTAAGTTCCTTTAAAGTGTAACAATTGAGCTCCTGATAAAAGCAAAAAAAAAATATCGAAATTATACAAGGTGAAATGTATTTTGCTTCCTCTTGGTTTAAAAATGCAACGATAAACTAAAAACTTAATATCAGTACAGGAGACCTATAAGACGGCAGCATTCTTGACTCTATAACATAAAATCAAAACTGGGTAAGCCAATTCCCACGTCAGTACCAACACGAGAAAGAGCTAGCAATTGAAGATTGTGCCAAAGCAATATTTTGAAAGTTTTAAAGCTCCATAAATTTTATTCTTACTTTCTTTGCACCAAAATCTTCATGGCTTTGTTTTCGAAAATCGCTTGACATTTTGTCTGTGAGCACGGGAACAAATACAAATAAATCGTAATTTTGGAGTTTTGAAAACGCACTGGCTGTGCAAGGTTGAGTATCAGCGTTCTTGGGTTATGGTCTGGGATAATTGGAGACAAGCTCATCAGTCTCCACATCTTCGAAGGCAATTTAAAATGGTGATATGTACCAAGACTTTTTGGTCAATGAACTGCCACAGTTGCTTGAAGACGTAAGTTTAGAAATGTGTCAGAACATGTGGTTTCAACGTGAGAGTTGTCCGGCACAGTATTTGGCCGTAGTACGCGAATTTGTTGATCGTGAATTCCACAGTTGCTGCATCCGTAGAGGTGGTTCAGTAAATTGGCCTGCCAGATCACCAGATATGACTTCGGTAGATTTTCTTTTGTGGGAATACCTAAAGATTAGATTAGATTAGATTAGGATTGGGATGACCTATGGACCTATAGACCGCGACCTTTTCAGATCTATTGTGATCCCATTTTTTCCAAGAGGACGCACTCTAATTTAATTAGGCCTATCATCTTTGAGAGCGGCTTATTTTTGTAGATACTAGCTGTGGGATTCTCCACGCCCAATACTAAAAACCTTGTCCTCACCAGGCCTTCACATTAGCACAGCACATGAACTGGTGTTTCTTCCTCCTCCTGGCAGAACTTCCAGGTTGCGTCATCTGTCAGGCCTATGTTGTACATATGCCTATTTAGTCTACAGTGACCAATCAGTCGTTTTCTTTTACTTCAAACGTGCCTTTGACTCTGTCTGGCACAAAGGGCTGCTCCATAAGTCGATAGTTTCTGGCTTAAACCCCTCTCTGATCAGATTGATCGAATCTGACCTTGAACGCAGAACCTTCTGCGTTAGGACAGCCGGCGTCCGCTCTGGCTCCCGCGATATCCTCGCCGGAATACCGCAAGGATCGCTATTGGGACTCGGTCTCTTCCTTCTGTTTCTGGTAGACCTCCCTCGGAGCCTGGCACTCCAAGTTAGGGTAAGGAGTCCCCTTTCACCTAGCAACAAGTGCTACTCTACAAGTCCATCTTAAGGCTGTCCTGGTTTACGGCGCTTTCGCGTGGGCGTCGTTGCGCCCCACTAGATTGAAGTCCATCGAAGCACTTCAAAACGGACAACTCACAGGCTGATCGTGCGGGCACCTTGGTTCGTAAGGAACGAGCAGATTCATCGAGATCTGCAAATTCCGACTCTCCGAGATTTCCTTAAGCAGACTCTCAACGCTGTTTGGGCTCGCGCCCAACTCAGCGAAAACCCCTTGGTTCAGGCGGTCGTGGAACCTCAGGATCGTCCACCTCCACCTACACGAGTCAGACGTCTAGATGTTTTCTTAGAGTAACTTCTAACGTTCAAAAACCCTAACGACCGCCTTTAAACACCTTCAAGTGAGGTAAAACTTCTATATATACAATACACGTACGTTCGGCTTAGATTCAACCAATGACGATCATCAATTTCCCTTGAAGAGTAACTTTTATTAAGTTACTTCAAAACTCCCACCCCCAGCGGCTTGATTGTGCCACTTCTATCAGAGATGAAAGGGTACAGAACCTCAGGTTCACACCCTAGTTGAGATGTAGGTTCACTGTCACTGTCACCGACCAATCAGCAGACCTACTATCATTTTGACAGTCTTCCTGTCTTTATTCAGTAGATCTCTAGTAAATTCAGCCCTCTGTCCCTTTAGGAACTCTGTTGCCTGTCTCTGTCCCAATAATTCTTGCCACCACTCTCTGGACTAAGGGGAAAACCTAAAAGACAAAGTGTACCACAAAGTACCAACAACTCGTGAGAATATGATTGAATGAAACAGGAATGCTTGTGCCCATATTAATAGGGACGCACTTCTCAGTTTTGTACAGCCATTTGAAATGCGAATCGACAAATGTATTAAAGTCCAAAGTTAGCATTTCGAGCAATTACTTTAACAGTGAGAGGCAAAGGGGCTCATATTAATCAAGCACCTCGAAAGGAACAGAAAAACTAACTACGTCCCGTTGTTTGTTTCCTGAGTTAATTAAATAGTTATTAAAAGACAGTTTCATTATTGACGTTTCCAATACGAATTCAGAGTTTACTGAGTGAGTGCTTTAATGTCAAATGAACGTGTCTTTTATGCTATTTTTTGCAATTAGTTTAAATTCTCTTTTGTAAAAGCAAACGAGAAAAATTTGATAATCTAGGGAAATTTTGTGGCGGTTGTCACCAGTTGTCACCTTGGTTTGGCACAAGATTTAAATTGACAAGTTAATTTAAAATTGACACATTTTTGAAATTTTTTATATATTATATTACTAAAGTAACTATATTATAATATTTAATATGAGTTCTACAACTTTTTCATGCACTCCGCCTGAAATGCGGCAAATTGCTGAAAAAACCATTATAATTTACTTCCGGAGAAATCGTACCCTATGTATCAAAAGCGATTACAAAATTTTTGAAAAATGGTGCAAAGAAAAGGAAATTCTTCATATTTCTGAGAACGTCTTACTTGCTTATTTTGAAATGCTACGTAAAGATTATAATCGTCATCATTATGGTCGATTTATTCGATGTTAAGATCGTGTTTAAATGTACATAGAAATGTGGATATATCAAAATACAATAAAACTTCAAGCATTATTAAAACGGCTATCTAAAGGTTTATCAAACAAAAAATCTAAAATTTAGAAGAAGAAATATTCATAGATTTTTGAAACAAGCCGATGATAAAATATACTTAGCTATAAGGTTAGTGTTGATTTTATTTCGTTACTTTTTTGTAAATTCTTTATATTCTAGGTTATTTTGATAATAGAATATAATGGAGCCTGTAGGCGAGAAGAATTAATTAATATATGTGTGGAAGATCTTCAATACATTCCGATTCCATTATAGTCAACATACTAAAACAAAACAATGTACCAGAATATTCGCAGTGACTGATGTAAAACTGCATCGAACTTATTAAAAAATATAATAATCTGCGGCCTAAAATAGTTACTCACAACGTTTTTTTCTAACTTATCGTCATGGCTGTTAATTAATAGCCCTATCGGTATTAACACCATGGGAAATGTTCCTAAACAAATTGCCAGTTTTCTGCATTTACCAGATTCTCATCTTTATACAGGACATTGTTTTAGAAAGATCCAGTGCGACACATATAGCAAATACTGGAGGTGATATTTTAACTATAAAACGATTAGGTGGCTAGAAAAGCACGGCTGTTGCTGAAGGTTACGTTGCCTCTTCTATGAAAAATAAAATTGATGTTGGAAATATGTGCACAGAAAATAATGTGAATCTACCTGGAACTTCTGGGAATGGTTCACAGTTTGAGTACTCCAACAGAAGCAATATCACTATCGCAGAGAACGATAATTTTCAACAGAATGTTTTCTAACTGCACACGGTATCACTATCACTTCGAAAGATAATTCAAACGTTAATAATAAATGTTTTATAATAGTTGTACTATTTCAAGATTAATTAAAAATTATCAAATTTACAATGAATTTTAATATAATAACTCAAACTTGCTTACAAAATGTCATATTGACATCTCCATTTCTGTTGCAATGTGACCAACTTAAAATAAATCTGCTTAAATGTTCCATTTCTATTACGCAACTAGTGCTGTAATAGACCCTATTACGGCACTAGTGGAATAAATGGTATGGTTACGGCACTAATTGCAAAAAAGTAGTTTATTAACCAACCACCTCACCCACAGCAGGTGGAAGGAACAACCGTGATATCATTGAATAGTCTAGTCTAGTTTCTGTTTTTTGATTCTTTTGATTTCTGTTCCATTTCTTGCAATTACATCACTATTTGTGGCGAATCGAAAAAAAAATACTAACAGATGTTCCTCTCGGAGATGTTAAAGTTTTTCCATTTCTAAGTTCCAGGTTAAATAACTCACCCGGTATACTACCACCTTTCACGATGAATTAGAAAAAAATCCGAACAAAAAATGAGGTTATATCCACTTAACTCTCCTTTACGTCTCTTTTCCTTGACACAATGCCATCCTAATTTCGCAATAACTCTCAATGTCGTTACCGAACGAATCCCGAATACACGTAAACGCGTGGAAAGCGAACGCCTAACCACACAAACACAAACACACACAGCCTCCTAAAGAGAGGCGCGCGCACTCGCAGTGGCAAGCAGAGGAAGAAGGATAGAAAGAGAAACCCACAGTGGTGTTGCTTCCAGGCGTCGTCGCTCAGACGTGTGCCGATTAATAAGCGGCGCGTTCTCTGAACTTCCGAAAAACGAACCGGGAATAGGGCGGAGGACAAAAGAGAGGGCCAAGAGCGGCGAGCAGTGGCTTTGTGTGTGTGTGCGTGCGCCTACGTGTAGTTGCGTATGTGTCGCCTGCTGTAGGAGCGAGATAGGTCGAACATATACATGCATATTGTACGGGGGCGCGCGATAGCGTCGCAAATTGCCTACGACCGGTCGTCTGGTTTGGAGTGGGTAGGTCGGCTCTTTCCCCATTCTTCAGCGAATGTTCACACGATATATACATAGTACGTAACTACGTTCATAGTGGAAGACCAATGACAGAGCTTTTTTCTTGTGCCCGTGGTTCTGAAAATTCGAATATGTTTGTAATGCATTATCTTTCAAGAACTTCTGCAATTTTAACGATTTTCTTTTGCTCTTTTGACAAAAAAAAAATGTTTCCTCTAAAAATGTATTTTAAAATTTATTACACGAACTAATTCAAAATTTCTCATATGTATACAAAGATCAATTAAATTTACGAAGAGTACAATCCATGAGCTGTAGAAATACCTGACTAACTAACCAGGAACTACACACATCAACTTCGGTTCTCACAATTCTTTTAATCTTGAAAAACACAATGTACATTTCGTTAGCTAACCTAACATCTTCAGGTGTACATACAAGTGTATTGTCAAATACTAAATGCGGTAAATATAGTAAGTATAATCCTAGGCTACAAAAATTAATCATCAGGACTACTATATATCACAATAAATTCTAATATTTGTAATTTGAGGAGTGTTAAAATCAGTATTGAGCAAGCTATTATATGTTTTTTCATATAAATAGCTTCCACATATTAAGATTCTTACAATTTAAGACTTAATTAATTCTAAATCATCAATTGGAAAAGTATGCCTGTATTAACAAAATGATACGCCAAAGCGGATTTAATCGGCATTGTGATTCTTAATATGATATAAATGCTCTTTAAATCTAATTCCGCATTCTCTTTGTTTGGCCTATATATACTTTATTACAAACACCGCATTTGATCTTATAAATCCCAGAACATTTTTTAAAATCAAATAATTTCAATGTTAATTTTAATTTATTTCTAAAGTATTAGAATTTTGAAAAAACCGGACTAAGATTGTATTTTTTTACACAAGTTTAATATCTGGTTAACCCCATAATTTATTAAAGTTAAATCTGCAAAACTTTTTCTCCACTATTTTCACTGGAATAAGTGTAGTTATATTTCTTAATAACCTCTTATTTTCTAACTTATTTTTAATTTTATTCTATCACACACTTTTCTTGTAACATTTAATTTCTGCTATATGATATATATATATTCTAATTCTTTTTTTAAAATTATCTCCGAAAGCGTATGGTTCAATAATCTAGTTATAAGAAAAAGAATGTTGTGTATTTTTGTTTATAGCTTGTATAAGATAGTTGTGTATATAATTGTTTGTGTGTGTGTGGCTTTTCCTATGTATATCAAAGTGGAATGTATTATCTTTAAATCATAAGTAATAAATCAAGAATGGTAAACTGTGTTATCCTAATTTCAAACGTAAATTTTATTGACGGATACTGATATATTAATGAAATTAAGGAAAAAATCTATATCAAAAATCAAATGGTATTACAGCAAGAATATCATCTACATATTCTAATCCACAATTTAAGGGAAAGAAGGAAATTTACTTATAATATCTTTTTCAAAATAATTTAGGAAGAGGTTTGCTAAAAAAGGAGAGAGTGGGGTTACCCATTGCAGTTCAATGTTTTTATAAAACTTATTATTGAATCTAAAGATATTTTGTTCCATAACACAGTTTCGTTAATTTAATGTATTCAAGAATTTTCTCAAGGCAACGTTGTTAAAAATTAAGAAAAGATTCATGATTTTGCAAGTTATGTCAATAGGAATATTTGGAAACAGAGATGTTACATCAAAAGATATTAAATTTATCTCCAGAGGAAATTTTGAAAATTGTAGAGTTTATCTATAAGTTCTTTTTGTGTTTTTATGGAAAAATCTATTTTCAATTTAAATCGGTCTAAACTCTTTGTACTAACCATTTAGAAATTGCATAAGTGGAGAGTCATATTAAAACAATAGGTCTATATGAATTGCTGGTTTATGGAACTTTAGGTTAACATATAATATGTGGTATCTTAGGATTATTAATTTTAGTTTAAAACTTAACCCTTATCTATAGATTACTACATTTTTAATACTTTAGTAACTTTCTCACATATCTACCTAAATGGATCTTTGGCTATTGTTTATAAGGACCACTTTTAACATGTCATCAACATCTCTTATATTTAGTGTTCTTATTCAAGGATCCCTATTGCATTACCCTTATCCGCGTTTGGTATATCATGCATTCTTTATTTTTTAAAAACTGTGTAATGTGGTATATGTATCTTTACTTTTCTTAATCTTTCTTACTAATAGTTATTTTCTCAAGAACACGAGTCGCATCTGTTGAAACGCTTGGCTTATTTTCTTCAGGTATGTAATTCGAGGAGAATCAAAGTCATTTATAAGATCTTCTAATGGATTTCTTTAGGTTCGATTTCCAACTTTCAAGCTCATATATCAATAGTTGGAATTCTTCATTTAATAATGTGTGTTGGTCCTATTAATAACATTGACCTCTGTGTTCCACATGGCAGAGATGTTTATGAAGGCAAGCAAGTTAGTTNATGGAGGGCACTTGCACAATAAATCCTAATCTTTAATAACCAGACAAAACGAATGCTTGCATCGTATATACGGGGTAAAAGAACTTAATTTTTGAGCGATAAAATTTTCAGATAAGTCTTTCCTTAGGCGGTGATTTGTAAATATACAATATATTACTGAATAATCTAAAAAATAAAGATTTTTAAATTAATTCTTCGCGAATAACATATTTAATTATTCGTAAATATAATAATTGTGGAATATAAATTTCAAACGCATTAAATTAGAGGATAAGCTTGGGCACTGGTGAGATTATACTGATCATAATTACAGGAATACCAATAAACTTCGGTCTCACAAATTCCTGTTAATCTTGAAAAACACAATGTACATTCGTTGCTAAGCTACACATCTTCAGGTGTACATAGTGTATTGTCAAATACTAAATGCGTAAATATAGTAAGTATTCCTAGGCTTACAAAAATTAAATCAACAGGGATACTATATTCAATAAATTCTAATATTTGTAATGAGGGGTGTTTAATCAGTATTGAGCAAGCTATTAATAGTTGTTTTTTCATATAATTGCTTCCCACATATTAAGATTCTTACAATTTAAAGACTTAATTAATTCTAAATCATCATTGAAAAAGTATGTCCTGTATTAATAAATGATACGCCAAAGCGGATTTATCGGCATTGTGATTCTTATAATATGATATATAAATGCTTCTTTAAATCTCAATCTCCGCATTCCTCTTTGTTTGCCTATATTATACTTTATTACAAACACCGCATTTGATCTTATAAATCCCAGAACATTTTTTTAAACTAATAATTTCAATATAAATTTTAATTTATTCTTAAAGTATTAGAATTTTGAAAAACCGGACTAAGATTGTATTTTTTACACAAGTTTAATATCATGGTTAACCATAATTTATTAAAGTTAAATCTGCAAAACTTTTTCTCCACTATTTTCACTGGAATAAGTGTAGTTATATTTCTTAATACCTCTATTTTCTAACTTATTTTTAATTTTATCTATCACACTTTTCTTAGTAACCATTAATTTCTGCTATATGAATATATATATTTTAATTCTTTTTTAAAATTATCTTCCGAAAGCGGTATGTTCAATAATCTAGTTATTAAGAAAAAGAATGTTGTGTATATTTTGTTTATAGCTTGTATAAGATAAATTGGTGTATATAATTGTTGTGTGTGTGGCTTTTCTATGTATATCAAAGTGGAATGTATTATCTTTAATCATAAGTAATAAAATCAAGAAATGGTAAACTGTGTTGATCCTCAATTTCAAACGTAAATTTTATTGACGGATACTGATTATTAATGAATTAAGGAAAAAATTATATCAAAATTCAAATGGTATTACAGCAAGAATATCATCTACATATCTAATCCACAATTTAGGGAAAGAAGGAAATTTACTTATAATATCTTTTTCAAATAATTTAGGAAGAGGTTTGCTAAAAAGGAGAGAGCGGGTTACCCATGCAGTTCCAAATGTTGTTATAAAACTTATTATTGAATCTAAAGATATTTTGTTCCATACACAGTTTCGTTTATTTAATGTATCAAGAATTTTCTCAAAAGCAAGTTTGTTAAAAATTAAGAAAGATTCAAGATTTTGCAAAGTTATGTCAATAGGAACATTTGGAAACAGAGATGTTACATCAAAAGATATTAATTTATCTCCAGAGGAAATTTGAAAGTTGTAGAGTTTATCTATAAGTTCTTTTGTGTTTTTATGGAAAAATCTATTTCAAATTAAAACGGCTAAACTCTTGTACTAACCATTTAGAAATTGCATAAGTGGGAGAGTCAATATTAGAAACAATAGTCTATATGAATTGCCTGGTTTATGAACTTTAGGTAAAGTACATATGTGGTATCTTAGGATTATTATTTTAAGTTTAAACTTAACCCCTTATCTATAAGATTACTACATTCTTTTAATACTTTAGTAACTTCTCTCACATATCTACCTAAAGGATCTTTGGCTATTGTTTCATAAGGACCACTTTCTAACATGTCATCAACATCTCTTATATAAGTCCGCTTTGGTATATATGCATTCTTTATTTTTTAAAAACTGTGTAATGTGGTTATATGTATCTTTACTTTTCTTAACTTTCTTACTAATAGTTATTTTCTCAAGAACACGAGTCGCATCTGTTTGAAACGCAGCCTTATTTTCTTCAGGTATGTAATTCGAGGCAGAATCAAAGTCATTGATAAGATCTTCTAATTGGATTTCTTTAGGTTCGATTGCAAACTTAAGTCCCATATTCAATAGTTGGAATTCTTCATTTGTAAATTGTATGTTGGTCCTATTAATAACATTGACCTCTGTGTTCACATAGGCAGAAGATGTTTCATGAAGCAGCAATGAAAGTTTCTTGTTATGGCATGATATCTATTACAAATATTTAGAATTTATTGAATTTAGTAGTCCTGTTGATTAATTTTTGTAGCCTAGGATATACTTACTATATTTACCATTTAGTATTTGACAATACACTTGTACACCTGAAGATGTTAGCTTAAGCTAACGAAATGTAATTGTGTTTTCAAGATTAAAGAATTTGTGAGACCGAAGTTTATTGGTATTTCCTGTTAATTACTTAAAACCATGTTTAAGGAATATTCTCTGCTATCTGGGTTCTTAACCGCCTTTAGCATATGTCGTTGAAATTTGATTTTTGTCATCATTATTGGCGAGCAATGAACACACACAAACAAGCTTGCTGTGTTATATTATATATGTATTTTAAAGCAATTCTTAACATTCGCATTTAAGGGCAAATATAATTATAATATCGCTCAAGGTAAACAAAAAGAATCTCTGAAATCTGCCAATTTACTATTTTATTACGCCAAAGGTTACTGACTCACTTGAGTTGGTACGCTGCCAGTGCCGGTGCCTAACAGGACATCAATGCTGCCGTCGAGATAGGATATCGGTATCTGGTAGATATCGAAAACGACGCATCGTCCTGTAGGCGTGCCAGCATGGCAGCCAGGCTGGATCTGTCGAGGTCATCTGGCTCCTTCAGCTGTAATGTCACGTTGCCATCGGCCGCAGTACTGTACATAAACACCGCATGGCCGCCGGTGTATGGTTGTAGCGGTAAACGGACACCAGTTAACTCGTGAAGTCCCTGTAACAATAAATCCTGTTTAGATACGAAATAACTTTTGTAAATATAAAGCAATTCGTTTCTTCCGCACTAAAACATTCGATATATTTTATTTCGTCATCATTAGTTACAGAGGTAGAGTCATCTGGTTAGCAAAGCCAAAAAATGAGATAAGTACGTTTTTATTGTCCATCGACTAATGTTTTTCTTTTAACGATTTTTTTTATGATGATAATCGAAAGACATCACGCGAACCGGAATTTTTTATAGATCATTTTAAGGAAAAAAAATAATAAAAAATAAGCCTCCGTTCTAAACATTTTGAGAACTAAAAGAAATGAGTAAGTGAACAGTTTCAAACTTTGCACGTTGTTTTATAGATGGAGCATGCTTTGTTTGCATATTGGGTTGCCTAGCAAAATAAAGCTTAAATTCGGCAGAAATTTTATTACCAGGTACCATATAGTAAACGCAAAAATACGTTTAGGTGCGTACACCATTCATAGAAGTTTAGATTAATAGATGTCTATATTTTTCACACTTGGCGGTTAATAACTGTCCTCCTTTTCTGAAAAAGCTTATTATCAAATAATTTTTAAAATTTAAGATAAATTGTACTAGCCAACTTATGTACACATTAAACTCATGCTAACTGAAATGCAATGAATGAAAACAATGTTGTAATTAGAGACCGGATTATATACAAAGTGCATATATTTTGCTTTTTGCATATCTTTAATTATAGTCTATATGTAGACGTATTACACTAATTGAAATTAATTAGCGCTAATATTAATTGCATATATTACATATTTAGGCATTTCTATGTATATTTTTACAAAAGTTGCATATATTGCATATTTAAGCTTTTTCTTATCCTTTCTATTAGTAAAAATTCCTAGTAATTCCTAATGTAGATCGACAACCGACAATTCTCAGAACGATAAATCTTTTACATTGGTTTCTCTAACACTTTTTTCCAAGAATTGCACGTGTTTAATTTCGCCTAGCAGAAGGGATGTGGTAAATACGTTTTATTATTATTCATTCCCAAATAAACTATTCATTCATTGCATCTCTTTGAGCGAAACAGCATGTAATTGTGTTAGGTTTTTAAATACTGTGCGTACATACAATGGGTATAGCGAACAAAATGTCTTTGTGGATTAAGCCATATTCTGAACTGGTAAAAGATGGCGACAAAAATTTTATCGAGCCTGCAGTAAACTGGTAAGTTTAATTTAACTAAAACCTTTACAACTATTTTTAAATTGTTTAACTTTTGATATAGAATGACAGTTGTTGTTGTAGGTGTCTTCTGAGAGAAAATACCTGATCGATCAACAGGCTAAAACTCCATCACATATTGGAAAATGTGAAAAACTAAAGCGATTCGCATGTGTGCAACAATCTACACGTCAATGTGTAGCATCAACTTCACGAAACTCAGAACAAGAAGAATATAATACGTGTAACGCATTAATTTCGTCTAACATACCATTAGCAAGATTAAACAATGTTAATTTGAAATCATTTCTGCAAAAATATTGGAAACATAATGTACCTGACCAAAGTACCTTACGAAAAAATTATGTGACATCTTGTTACCAGCAAACAATAGCAGAAATTCAACAATTGGTAGGGAATAATTTTATTTATATCATGGTAGATGAAAGTACGGATAAGTGTGGTCGTTATATTGCACATTTGTTAATAGGAATTTTTCATAAAGATATTGTTGGTAAATCATATTTAATTTATTGTAAAGAACTTCAAATAACAAATAATGTGACAATTGCCCAATTCGTTCAAGAAGGCTTATCAAATTTCTTTTTACCTGGAAGTATACCTTGTGAAAAAATTTTACTAATGCTATCCGACGCTGCACCATACATAATAAAAGCCGCGCAAAATTTGGTTTTGGTGTGACTTGCTTATAACCTGTTACGAAGATGATCGTATGGATAAATCCTATGTGCGCGTAGGGATCTCCTTACATCTGGAAAAGAAAGCTCTACGACACACTTTTTGTGGAGAATCGAATTTCTTACAATCTCACCATAAAAGCTTTTTACCATAAATACAAAAACAACAAAGTAGTAAGCAAAAATTATAGATCTCCATCCTTGCGACACTATGTATACTTTCAAGAGATATAGATCAGCAGGAATACGTTTTTATGACAGCAATTTAGGGTTAAAGTTCTTATACGCACTGCAAAAATATCTAATACTGACTGTAGTAGCGCTGTTAAAACAATAGCTCTTTTACGGCACTGTATATAAAAGCCCAGTGTGATGTACGAAATTGCTATGCGTATATAGTAATCAGTGGAGGTCGTAACTTTTCACAGCCAAGCCGTGTGCGGTTTCGTGCGCCTACCAGGACGATATGTATCACCGAACGTAGGCAATATGGATCCACTTGTTCCCGTAGTTTTGCGAATCCGGCCGACGAGAAATTGCAATATATCGCACGAGCTCACCAATCTAGTCGACTGAGCGTGAAATACGCAGTTCCACGGCACCGAGTCTCCCGCGACGTATTTGTCCTTATTTAGACATTTTATTGTGGCTGGTCGTAAATCTTTCAGCCAAATATGAAGATGTCGGGTCAACAGACAAAGGCACATATATGGTACGTAATATGTCCTAAAGGGGTATGAATGTATGACGTTCATATTTTCTGTAACTTTCACAACGATTTTTTATTGAGTACGTACTTTTATATATCATGTATTCAAACAAAAAGCAGCTAGAAAAAAGAGAAAATTTGAAATAGAATATCGTAATGAAAAAAGAACTAAAATATTCTTCTTAGTTGTTATTTGCAGAAATATTTAAAATATAAGTTCACAAATATTCAGTACATAGCTTGCGAGTAATTGAATAGTGCAGTCCTGTTTCCATGTGTGTAAGATACTTTTCCAATATACAAAGTTATAATTTGTTATTAATATTTATTTTAATAAGATTCTCGTTAACTTCGGCTTGAATCTTTACTTACCTTTACCAATTTATAATCCCGGAGGAAAGGTTGGCTAATTTTCTTTTAAATGAAATAGAAGTGAAACGGGTTGCCTAGTTTTTAATTACCTAAATCTCAAACCTTCTACCTTTCAAAATATACAAAATGTCTATCGCAACAAAATTCACAAATCAAACAACGAAGTTAGCAGCAGAATTGTTTCATATATGCAATCAAACAAGTAACGAAATAAATAAAAAGAAATCTGATTGGAATATAACTAATTATTTTTATTACAGGACTCAAATATACGGTAATCCTATAGAAACAAAAATCTAACCTATAAAAAAAAGTTATTTCTGTTTTCTAAGGATCTAAGCAAATCACTAATTATGTTGATTCAAACGTAAGTCTATTTATGTATTTATCATCAGATGAATTCTGTTTTAATGTGTTTTGTAAAGAATTAAATATTAATAACTTTCTATCAACTTTAATTAACTAAGTGTTGGTCAATTTTACCTAAAGGGTCTACGATTAACTTTGGTATTTTTTCTTTTAAATGAATTGATTTGATATTGCATTGATATGTGGTGTACGGACAAAATTTTCTCAACTCTCCATGCAAAGTCTCTGCACAGTATATACAGTAAGGACAATGGATGAGTCATTGGGGTCCTTATTTCTAAGCCTAGCTTTACTTTAGACAGCTTTCCAATATGGCAGTTTGTTATTGTTTACATTGGTACCTACATTTTAATCTACATGATTTACTTGTGCTTTTTTTTATTAGTTTTAAATTACCCTTGCAGTTTTAAAAACACTTAACGAACCTTGATAGTGGCCATAACATTTACATACTTTGTTGTGTATTATATCGTTAAGTTTAAGTGAAATAACAGTGAAAGAAGAAGACAATGGGCATCATGCTATTGTGCCATTCGCTCTTGCAAGATATGCCATTCTGATGCTAACTATAAATGTATGTATCACTTATTTAAACATTATTTTACTAGAATCGTATTTTTTATTACTATGAGCTGTTACAAATATGTGAAATAAAATTAGAATAAAAAAACGCATAAATTTGTGGATTTTTCTAATCTATTTTCCTACTTCCTTTAAAATATAAATGACTCCACACGTTTAAAAATTCCCGGCAACAGCTTTACAAAATGGCAGCTAGGTTTGAAGGTTATTGAAAACGGACCACAATCGGATCAAATCATTTTTCAGTTTTCCTTGAATATCTTAGGCCATATATGTTTTAATACTTTTATACTCACTACTACATCTTTCGGAATTTGTTAACAAAATTCCATGTTCCATTTAAAATTTCGCGAGGGGGAAGAGAGGGGACACGATCAATAGGTCACCCTGTATATAATATTGTCACATACATACTGCTTAGAAATTTTTTTCCAAAAAACTTTAAAATTCCCTCCTAACCTTGATGCATTTATAAAAAAAATACCTTGTGATAATTTAAACTAGTCTATTCCCCCGTGGGCATTTTTTAATAAGTTTTTTTTTTTATTATTTTTGTGGCATAATTGTGAAATCGCTTGGTTTACCCACAATTTTAAAATTTTGTACGCTGAAATTAAAAGTTTATATAGTAGTGTGAAACTATTCTCTATTATAATAGCAATAACAATGTTAATTACAATGAAATATAGAATTAATATCAGGTCAAACTAAGATATTTGTACGCGTGCAATAGCTTTAGAATCATACTTAATATTGTTGGTATTGCATTTAATAATTTAATCTATCATGCAGTATGTTTAAGAATATTTTCTCTCTTTGAAAAAAAAAGTATGGATTTGCAAGTTTAATATTTGAATTTTCCACAGGCCATTAGCAGAAACTCAGTAGTTGCTAGTATCAGGTGCAAAAGGGCTATTCCATTCGAAAAGACAATAGTTCTCGTTTTCGCATCAAAGCAGATTTGTAAAACAAACCTGCTTTGGTAGTAGAAAACTGAAAATATTTTTCAAATTTGCTTCAGACCAAGACGTTATTCCAGGAACCTTCGTGTAAGATCAATCCTGGGACATCGTTGTA
This sequence comes from Protaetia brevitarsis, assembly GCA_004143645.1. Lineage (NCBI taxonomy): Eukaryota > Metazoa > Arthropoda > Insecta > Coleoptera > Scarabaeidae > Protaetia > Protaetia brevitarsis. Next base: position 2,017,383 of record RXPK01000152.1, on the reverse strand, counting down.
ACATTTATATAGGTACAACAAAGTAAAACATTTCGTAAATAAGTTAAGCCTTAAATATCCCTTTGTAGGCGAAACTCAAAAACATAACAATATCTTCTTCTAAATATTCGAAGGATTTTGCTTTTATGAATAAAAAACTTTACATCCATCTTAGAATTCTCCTTCCACCATATCGATAGGTAGTAAACATCAATATATAAATAATCATACAAATTTACTTGTCTAAGAAAGTTGAATAAGTTATATTTTAATAACGCCAAACATTAATTCTCCCCATCTCTATTTAATTTAAAATCGAAAAGGAATTCTATTAGATTTCTTCGGATATAATGCGTTTAGCAATCTCCACGGACGAGAGTGAAAGGTATATGTATGAATGCTCTCAGGAGCCGCACTCATACATACCCAAAACCCTCAGAGTTAATAAGATGTTTGCTGTATAGCGTAATACACTGCCGTACACAGAAAATACGCGCTTTGAAGGAATCCATTCAGCTGAATTTCTATTTCATGCTCAAAGTTGGAATATCGAAGAGGGATTTGGTATAATGCCGCTCCAATTAATTAGGGGAATTGTGTAGGTATATGGATTTATGTGTACCTACCTATACACAGACAAATCAAAGGCCGTTTCTGTTTAAGTCATATCCAGATATGATAAATACAGGTTCTACGCTGTGAGAGGTGGATGAGATTTAGCGGTTCGCGTTATGCCAATATCAATTGGATGATAGTAATGAATTGCAATCTATCTCCTGTAGTAGAGGTGGGCCAAACTCCTTCGAATAAAATGTAACAAATAAGGATTGAAAAAATAAAGAAATTATATTGTCAATTATTTGTTAAAGCAGTTTCTTTAGAGAAAATAAAACAAAATACTGTTAAATTTTACGTTGTTCCGAATATCTTATTTCATAGTACACATTAAGAATTCATTCCGTTAAAAAAAATAAACAAATAATTAATAAACCGCGCTTAGTAGGGATCCATTTCGCTAGATGGCGTGAGCAGTACAGAATTACGAATTTCCTAATAGTGACCCATCTCTACCAATGTATCTTGTCTACGTAGCACGTTTTAACCTTCTTGAAGCTGCCCTTTCAACGAGAGGTGAGTTCTTCATTTGAGAAAAGAAAACGAATTGTTACCTGATTTATCGGCACCAAAAGCGACGGTAGAGTACCGAGAAAAATCGCGAGGCAAGGATTCAAAAAAAAAAAAAATAGAAAAGGTCCGCTTTACCAATCTTCAAATGAGAGGGATGATATTCGGCAATCATGCAAGGTGCCAGCCGGCTCGTCGGTGAGGGAGTGGGTTGATAGTCGCACAGACCCAAAGATGGATAAAATTTCGGCGCCACCTGCTAGGTTTACTTACCCTGTCATGCCCCCAAGATAAGCAGGAATCCACGGTGTAAAATGAAAATCGGGGGTAAAGCAGTTTGCAAAAACTCATACAAAAAAAAATAAAAGGATGGGTTTGCTGACAAAACAGTTAATATTTTATTATCAAATTTGACATATAATTCAAAAAAAAAAAATAAGCGACACTCAAAATTATTAAGTAAATAAGTATATACATATATAGTAAATATTGTGATAATAACAAACAGTCATACGGTAGGACGCGAACACCGAACGCTTTGGCCAACGCAAACAGTTCACACAAATTTACACAAATAATACTTACGATATAGATTAATTGAAATTCAAAAAACCGTTGTTACAGTTTTAAAAAAACAAAAATAAAACTAAATATTTGAATTGACTACATCGATGGTGAATAAATCACCCTGTATATGACAAGCCGATATTCAATCGGTTGGTGTTTTACAATCAACAATTATATTGAATTTGATAAGTAAATGAAAGGTTAGGTAATTAATTGAACTGAATTGTGTGAATGTTCTACTGAGTTAGTAACTAGTAGCACCCTCCGATCCAGGGTATAACATGTGAAATTTACAGGTTCGTGAAAGAAAACGCAGAAAAAGATAAATGATCGGGCTTGGTTTTCTATTATTAAATTTTATACGCGAGGGAGATTGCAAAAAAAGAACGTGCAACTTAGCTTTGCTCTCGATCAGCTGTTAGCGGGGTGTGGAGATCCTCTCCTATACGGACAGTCTGAGCGAAGCCTCTTGGACTGACATCGGCAGCAATCAAAACCGGTGGTCAATGTAATTCCAATGGAGGTGGGTTACCCGAAGGACTTAAGAAGTCGCGGAAGTTCTCAGCCGTACGTGGGTAGTTCAAATCCTCGCACAAAACGAAGGGAAGATTGCAGAGTTAAAATTAAGGGGGAATCAAAAAAGAAACCTCGTTAATTAACGAGGTTTTTCAACGAAGGGAAGAAACAAGAAACAGAATGGCGTTGGAGACGCGTGATTCTCAAATTATATCCCAAAATATCAGGTACATCCGCCGTTATAATCACGAAATTTCCACTTCAAACACAAACGAAGATACGGCCAATGATTATTTCAAGTAAACTTCCAATAAAATCCACAGATGTGTGAAAATATCCAAAATTCCCAAGGATAGGAAAAGTCACCCGTGAGAGCGCGTCTATCAACTACGAAGAAGAAGCAGGAAAACGGAAGAGTCACTACGTCACGCATACCGTTCAGAAGACAGCTAATTACAACAAGAATAAGGACATGGAGGTACCCTCTAACATCGCAAAGGTGTAAATACAAATAAGCGGATCCAAATGAAACAGCAATCTATGGAACGAATCGATGCGCGGAATCGATAATACCGACGTGAAAAATATAACGTTATTCTGTCCAAAATAGACAGACTTAACCACAGACTACCCTCAGACAACGAACTCGCATTCAGATATGTACCGCTCTCTCTATTCTTTTCTATCTAATGGAAATATAGTATAAGGTTATCTTTTTTCAAAAAACTCAAAATTTGTGTAGAGGCGCTGTTTAAAAGACTGCGTATTATAGAAATCTGTACGACAACATGTTAAAAACGAGATAGTAGTAGAGATGGCGCCTCGTATTGTAATATAAAAGGTTTCATTTTTACCAATAGATGCATTACAATGTAGGTATATTGCTGTGTTTTTCGAAATTGTTTCAAAAATAGTGACATTTGTGACATATTTTGCGAAAATATTTTGCATAGTTTGTGGTCGTTCTAAAACCGAAGTGCAGAAGCTATTTTGCTTTCCACGACAGCTTGAATCAGGAAGAATCAGGGTGTTATACACAGTTGTTTACAACTACCGACGACTTCTCTTTGCGAATATGGTAAATTCTATTGATACTGGCAACGAAAGATTTACTATTAATGAATATTTTAAAATTTATCTGTTACCTAGTTAGTAGACTGTTTATTTGTACTTGTTTTACATATTAATATTTTATAAATGAGAAAAATAAAATCAAAGAGTTATATTATCTTTAGTTTGTTATACCTTTATGCAGTAGTACGAAGAAATAAAGTTTTAAAAAATTATTGTAATGTGTTTAATGATTGTATTGGACTATATTCTTGTTTATATGTATATAAATAACAATATAGTCAAAGACAATCTTTAAACACTTTGTCCTCTAAAATAAATACAAATGAAAGTATATACTTTTTGAAATTAAGCGGGAAACACTCAAGCGCCATCTACCTAAATTTTGTATTTTTGTGAGAGAGAAAAAAAACCGAAACGGCATCTTGATTTACATTGAGTTCGTCGTCTGGAGGTAGTCTGTGGACTTAACCCTACCAAAAATGTTAACCAACTGTCTAAACATAGGAATTCAAGATATTAAACGAAAATCTGAGACCGTTTTAAGTATAAGAATCTATCTGTAAGTAAATGAAAAATAAGAGATACAAGTTCTAGCAAGGCCGCTCTAACAGGGGAAAGAAAATACAATTCAGGAACCAAAAATTAAACAAGTCTACGTTGTGAAACTACAAAACGCAGGAGTATCTCATAAGGTAGAAGAAGGAAATAGAGTTACAAAAATCTGTCGAAAAGAGCTAACCGAGGAGGAGATGAGCTTGACACGAATAAATGCGAGGTAAGCGAAAGAAAAAGCGTAACAGAATTTAAGGTTAGTTCTTAACGGCTATTTTATCGAATTTATTCCAGTTAAAATCACCCCTGTCATGCGCAAAATACTGTTATACACAGCACATAACGGAATAATAGTTTTCGGTCATATTTGCTCTGCATCATTGTATTCTACGTTCTAATTCGACATAGCTTGTTCGGCGATAAACTATTTATATCGAAATGCTCACGGGTATTGTAGAATTATTAATCCTGCATGCGACGGTAAAATTATATTGTTTGGAAATTTGCTTTCTCTGACTGAATATTTACTGCATCCATGTCCGCCGAACAATCGGCTTTTGATATTTCATGCTCGTCCTTAATTTATCTTTTTGAGTGGGCGGAATTTTAATAAGCGCATTGTGCTCTTGTGACGAGAGAGATCCGGTTTTATTTTCGACCTATCGGAAATCGCAAATTGTGAAAATATATAAATAATATAATTGGATGGACGACATCAGAATTAGTTCCGCAGAAATATGATCGAAAAGGGATATAATGTGAAACGCACAAAACCACATAAATATGGGTTTTGCATTTCGCTATTACTTATTAATTATTTTCAGCTTCATAAAATATAACTGGCGTGATTTAGAAATTTGATTAAATATTAAATTACCATAGCAGCCGTAGATGCAATAATTAATCAGTTGAAGAATAGCAAAGCACATTCGACAAAATAATAACAAACAGCATTAATATTTAAAAAAAAAAATCAAAGTACAATGAACCCATAGAATATGCCACCAGGCGGGACTCATAGTGTGGTGTGGCTATTCTACTGATTCATTGTAGTTAGGCATTTTTTCTGTGATGTTTCATTACGGCATGGTGAGCTATTCTTGGAATCACAATCATACGCAGTCTGGTTGTCGCTAGTCGAGCTAGTTCAATGACTGCATTGCCAGCTTATGCTATAGTCGCTTGCGGATGAGAGTTTGGCACGTGGCTCTTAGGGCGCGCACAAACCGAATCCTTTTTCACTTAGTAGGTGATTGTACGTACAGCTTGAGATGTGATTAGCGATGAAAGTGGGTTATACACTCGGAGTAGCGCTGATGACGCCTGGAAGACAGAAACTTGAGTGCGTTCCCAGTGTTATTCCCCTTTCTTGCTAGTATGGTGATACCTACAATAGACTTTGAGCCCCGCCTGGTAGCACAAACAGCATTACGCAAAATGAAGAAATATTATCAACGATTTTGGCAAAATTACTAAAACAATCACAACAACAGTTGAACATCTAAAATCACTGAAAGAAGTGCGATAAATCAAAATCAAAAAACTATATCGGCCTATATCGCTACTTTCGATGTTGAATAAGATATCGATAAAATACCTTCAAAAACTAAAAAAATATACGAATATCTGATAGAACATAACATAATCCCTCTAAGACAGATATGCTTTTACAAATAACTCCGGGAAATCAGTTGGATGTGAAGCATTCAATACAATATCCAAACGCAACCCAATAGAGGAAACTGAGGGCATGGGAAGAAATTGCTAAAAACATATCTGTTAGAGTTCAAACAGGCAACATGGGAGAATAACTTCAAAAGTAACTTTATAAGTCTAGAAAATGGAGTGCCACAAGTGTGGAAACCTACCTCCTCAAACCTCCTTGATCGCTTAAATCGATTTAAAGCTACCGATGGATGAATTTAAAATGAAGTTAAATTTAGGACAGCTAATGGAGAAACGGCCAGTACAAATATGCAAACGCAAAAGAATTGAAACTGAAAAATTATTCAAAACTTCTACAAACCTATTCGGCAGACAACATTTATGGCTACAAAACTAGCTTATTTCATCGTTCAACAGGTTCAACGAAACTATTTGCACCGTAATAAGAGTTTTGTGTTCTGTGAATATGCCTGGATTCGATAAAAAAAAATCTCTCGGTAATAATCAAGGCTGTAAAGCCTCGGTGCTTCAATGGAATTACGATAGAAAAATTACCTGTACAATATTTATCCATCCATACGTAAAAAAGGCATGAATGACGTCTGAAGTTTACGAGATGGTTAAAAGATTATGATAGAAGTTTATAACCAGAATTTAGAACAATATAGTTCTTATTGTACACAATTGTACAGCACATCCTTATTGTAATACTCCACAAAACATGTATGTATGTATGTATGTATGTAGGTAGGTGAAGGGTGGTGTTACACTGCGACCTAGAGGATCTATTGTGTCCCCCATTCTTGCTGCTTTTACAGTTGGCTCCCATCTATTCCTTTTAAAAAGTGTAGGATATCGGAGGGCCCCAGTTTAGGTAAGTCTCCCTCTTCGATTTCACATGCTCCCAGGTACAATGCCTCGGGTTGCAGCAGTGCTGCGGCAGTTTGAGAGGAGTGGATGGGTGTTTCATCTGTTTCGCCACAAAATCTGCATTCAGGATTTTTCCAACCAAGCTTAGTCAGGTGTCCTTTCAGTCTACAATGGCTGAAAGTATTCCTGTTAATATGCGAACATTGTTCTTACTCAGGTTGATGCATTCTGTAGACCTCTTCTGGTTATAAGTTCCCAGAAGAATTTTACTCTGCATCATTCCCTGGAGATTTTTCCAGTAACTGGATTTTCTCTGCTCCACAAAACATGTAATTGAAGCATCTATTCCTTATTGAACGTATTATCGTAAACAATTAGTCCACTACATTCTTTTATTGATGGGGGAAAATATAATTGGACCAATTTCGACTGCCGTGGAAATAAGTTCAAAAGTAAACATTTTATATTATATTATTACATATTATATTATTTACTTAAGTTCTTTAATACATTCACTCACCTGATCCTCCACCAAATCTACGAGTCTTTCCTCACTAAACTGCCTTGCTGTGTAAATGATTTCGTTTACTTTCTGATCAACGGTAAGCAAATCTTTATCGTCACTAACAACCTCATTCTACAAATTCTTCCAACGCGGGTGCTGGTTTTAATTCAATCTAGCTGTTTTTTATAAATAGAATTGCGTCTGCTATAGTAAAGGTTTCAGCATTCCACAATTTTCAATATACATGCTATACTAATTCTTTCAAATACAAAACGAGTGTATACAGTATTAAGACAGCGAATGAACGAGAGATTGAATTAATGCGGTTGTATTTAGCGGTAGAAATATAAGTTTAACATTTTAATCTCCCATGGCAATGCATGTTGGATGGCCAGGTATATTGTCTATTATTAACAACGCGTTAAATGGCAATATCTCTTATTCCAAATAGCGTTTGACTTCAGAAATGAATAGCATAAGCAAAACTTACCAGTAAAAAAGATTGCTGTAACTCATGCTTTCTTATTGAACTGCCAGAACACGGGCGGATTGCTTTTGATTTTATCTTTGAGTGGGCGAGGATTCTATGAACAATAAAATACGCCTGGTTTGAGAATGCCTGCTTCCCCCTCTCCCCCTATCCCCTCCCCCATTTAATATCTCGAATTAAATTCACTATTTCTAGAAACTCTTTTACGTTATTTGTAATAAGTTATTACAAATGATTTTACTCGTTTTTTAATTCATACATGTTTCCATATGTCGAATATATTTTTGGCAATGTTTTTGCATTACAGCTTCAGAAGCATTATGAATTTGAGTGGGTTTAAAAAAGGACTGTATGTGGGCAGAAATACTGGTACATGTCTATGAGCTTTGATCGCGATTGCTTTGAAACACGCAAAGATTGTTCCCGTGTATAAAAAAGGCGCTAAAGATAATATTAATAATTATAGACCGGTGTCGACTTTATCGTCCTTTTCTAAAATATTTGAAAAAGTGATCTACAAACGCTTGTGTGGTTTTTTTGTTAGATCTAATTTATTTAGTAATTCACAGTTCGGATTTTTGCCTGGGGAATCTTGTGTGAAGGCCTGTTTTAATTCCTTGCATGATATTTTATCATCAATTGATAGAAAGAGAAAGGTTTGCGGTGTTTATTTGGATTTTAGCAGGATCTTCGATACTATTGACTATCAGGTACTTTACGACAAGTTAGAGAAATATGGAGTACAATCGTATCTCTCTAGTAGAAGACATTGCGTGTGTATATCGGCATGTCACTGTGATATAAATCATGTATTTTTTCCCTCTAGCTCTTCAGTTTTACAAGGGGTACTGCAAGGTACAATTTTAGGCCCGTTATTTTTGTGAACGACCTGAAAGATTTCGTGAAAATAAATGGCTTTTACCAATATGCGGACGACACTACTCTCATAGTTCAAGGAAATTGCCTTGAAGAAGTTTCGCATTCGGTGAATGCGGTTAACTAGGTCCTCCTAGTTAAATCCTCGCGTACAATTATTTTCGTTCCTTTTAATTTCTTTTTATTTTGGAAAATCGTTTGCTTAGCATTTCTATTAGCAAACTTTACTAGAATTGGACGCGTACCATTTTCGGTCTTACCCAGACGATGACTACAATCGATCGAAGAGGGCAGAATATCGATCTTGAGTTTTTTCTTGGCAAATTGCAATTATTTTGTCATCCGTATTTTCATTGTTCGTTTCGGGAAAGCCATACACCCAATATTGTTGAAGCGAATCTATTTCCTGGTATGCTTGTCCAGTTTAACTTCTAGTGAGTTCACCTTCTGTTCGTACTCCTTGAGGCAATCTGTAATTTTGGCGGCAACTATACTACCGATTCTTTCAAGAAGAGCCTCAGACTTAAGCACTTTTTCAACAATTTTTGCCACTGTAGCATCCTCACGCATTCTTTCTGACATTATTGATAGACTTCACTAATTTTAATAAAGAAGGATAAAAATAACAAAAGAGCTGCGGGCCGACCACACACGTCTACTCTGCGGCTATGCACATCACAGAGATATCACTATGCTATATATAAGCTCTGAGATAGTGTTGATATTGATGTCCTAAAAATGTTCTACAGGTTTCCAGAGGATCTTTGTTATTCAAAAGAGGATTATAATATGCATACTTCTGGTATCCGGCAGATCGTCGTGTAGACCGCTTTTTAAGTCCCTTAATATTTCACCTCTTCCCCTGTCTTTACATTTTTAAATTAATTTCTTTTTATTTAAATAATAGAAACCTCTATACACGAAACCGAGATGTCTCTAGTGGTATGACAACCAGACATAGCGAAGATCTGGTTATTCCAAAGCACAGACTTAAATTATATGAAAAAGATGCTTATTATAAGTCTCTGACTGGTTACAATGCATTACCGCATGAAATAAAGAGAGTTCATGGAAATAAAAAGGCTCTCGATTTAACCTTCAAATATTTGATTCACAATACATTTTATAATTTCAATGATTATATACATGGTTAATGTTTTATTTTTTGCATCTCCATCTCATTCGTCGCTAGTAAATTTTAGATTTTTTTTTATCTATATTGAAATTGTATACCACTGCTTTTGACAATTGCTGATGTCTGTGTTTATGTGGATTTATAGCAAATAAATTATTATTGTTATTATTAACATTATTATCAGTTGTTGAATTTCATCCGTTATATGAAATCAGACGTTGTCTACGACAAAAGATGCACCCCTTGTACATTATCTTCTAATTCTAATCTAATTCTATAAAGTGTTCTACATTGTGAGGCCCGTTTTGAATAGTGAATAAATATAATGAATTAATAGGCATTGCAGCAGCAATTGAATAATTACGGCCTCTTAATTGGGTCTTAACTTTGCCGGCTCTACTGTTTTTTGGTGATTTTCTATAAGATTTTCTAGAACTCACTTAACTCCTGAATTCGTCAATGAATATATTTTTTCTCTATGAACCATTATTCTGTTATAAAGAACAGCATAATCAAATCTACTTTCCCTATTTGCCACCAATCCAGTTCAATATAGATAGAAATTATCGGAAGCAGGAGATTATCATCATGTCTGATAGTCAATCAGCCATCAAGGCGCTGAGTTCATATGAAATCAGTTCCAAGATGGTCTAAGAATGCCTAGAGAAATTAAATGAGCTAGGCAAAAGAAATAAAGTAACCCTCCTGTGGGTTCCGGGTTACACAGGAGTGGAAGGAAACGAAATAACGGATAACCTTGCAAAAAAAAGGGCTGGAATGCCTTTTATAGGGCCTGAACCCTTTTGCGGGTTAAGTAGCAGTACGATACCGAAGAAACTAAAAACAGAAATGGAGCAGAGAAAATCCAGTTACTGGAAGAATTTCCAGCGAATGAGGCAAAGTAAAATTCTTCTGGGAACTTATAACCAGAAGACGTTTACAGAATGCATCAACCTGAGTAAGAACAATATTCGCATATTAACAGGAATACTTTCAGGCCACTCTAAACTGAAAGGACACCTGAGTAAGCTTGGATTAGCGAAGGAACCTGAATGTAGATTTTGTGGGGAACAGGATGAAACACCCATCCACCTCCTCTCAAACTGTGTAGCACTGTGCAACTCGAGGGCATTGCACCTGGGAGCATGTGAAATCGAAGAGGGAGACTTACCTAGACTGGGGCCCTCTGACATCCTACACTTTCTGAAAGGAATAGGATTGGAAGGCCAGCTGTGAAGCAGCAAGAATAGGGGACACAATAGATCTTTTAGGTCGCAGTGTAACATCACCCTTCTACCTACATACATACATATATTTGCCACCAAAGAAACGCGTTTTACAGAATATTCATTCTTATTCATTCATTCTTTCTTACCTGTCATAACAATGTGATATAGTTTTAACAATTAAGGAAATAGTTTGACAAAAGGGGAAATAAATTCACACATACAGTATTCTCTTTAATTGAGATGTTAAATAGTTCTGAGAAATAGTGAAATATATTTGACAAAAGAGGAAAGCCAAAAGCAATACAATACTGCCTTTTTGGCAGTATGAGGTACCAGAAAAGAACTAGCGCGAATCTTCTTTTCATTTTTTACAACCTCGCGTATGGACGATTAGTTTTTTAGGCAAGATTAATAAACCTTCAATTTAAAAATATTACTAACCTACTTATCTTTTTTAACCTTTCATGCCTAAAAGTTTTACGTAATGAAGTTAAGTAACACAATACGAACGTACAATGATGGATACGTGTAGCTGTCCTTTCTACCTAAGCGGAATACATAAACAGTTAATTTCATTATATCCGAGCCGTGCTCAAACATTTAGTTAAGGGATCTCCGCGGAATCGGATTAGATTCGGCTCAGATTGGCCTCGCGACCTGAACACAACGCGACGAGTTGAAAAGACGTAACATGACGTTCGTTTGGAGTTATGTCTTCGCGTTGAAATAATTTCGCGAGAATATGGAAGCGGACGCTCGACAACGCGACACTGCGCCGTGAGTAGCTTTTAACGGAAGGGGCACGCGAGACTTGTTGAAACATGTTGCATTTGCATGCAGCAGTATCGTTTCAACGTTCATTAAACTCGTCTTTTCATTTTCTCTCCATGATGGCGCCACTTTCGCGCGTGAAAGCGAGTCTCCCAATGGCACTTGCTTTGCGCGGTGAAATAGTTGAGAAAATATTTCATGAAGAGGGCAGATGGACTATACAATTCAAATTTTTCATCCAGAATTTATTGTTTTTGTACAAATAAATTTCATTTTCATTTTTTTGTGTTTATTTTTTTATTTCTTGTTCTCGGATCTCCAAAACAATACTATTGATATACCGTGTGTCCCCGGATGAAGTTGACAAGAGGAAAAAAATCTTTATTATTGATTTTACGACAAAAAGTCATTCTTTATAAATAGTTCTGCTTGTTGGGTAGATAAATTAACCATCGGAAAATCTAGGATTAAATGTACAGAATATCCACAAATTAAGATAACATGAAAATGCTTCAACAGAAGGGTATCATTTATTGCATGTTTTGTAGTTAAAGTACAAAATTTCAATTAATTAAAGTCAACAAAAAATACTCTACAAGGCCACCTCCAACTTCCACACATACCTCCGCCCTTTTAATAAATTCACCATAGACTTAGCGTATGGTTTGTGGTACATTTATCTCATTCGCCGCATCCTGTATTCGTGCTTTTAGTATTTCTCGATCATGCGGCAGGTCATTTGCGTAAACTTTTTGCTTTAAAATACCCGACAAAAAAAATCAAGAGGTGTCAAGTCAGGTGATCTAGCAGGAAAATTTCTTGGACCACATCTTCCCATCCATCTTTCTCTGATCTGTCAACTACTGCCGCGTACCAGAAGCGTCGCATTATGACAATGTCCACAAATTAAGATAACATGAAAATGCTTCAAGAGAAGAGTATCATTTATTGCAATTTAGAGTTTACTGTTAACAGAAAAAGTTCTTTAACAACATAAAATTAGTAAAAATACAAAATTTTAAGTCTAAAGTTTGAGTATTATGTTTGTATTTTGGTAAGTTTAATTGAGATAACGTGTTATCTGGAAATTAATGTAGATAATCATAATTAATCTTGGCGATCAAAGGTTGTTATGTTGTCTAATAATATTGATTACAGTTCAATATTATTACGTCATTAATTGTAGATTTGTCATTTTTTTTCCGTTGGAGTTGCAAAATGTTTACTATCGAAGAACGTATTTATTTGATTAAATGTTTTGGAATTTGAAACGTATCTTATCGATACGCTCTAGACATGTTTCACGAAAAATTCCCAAACACTGCAGAATCGCGCGAAGCACTGCGCAAACTTGTGCATAAGTTTGATTCTGTAGTAAATGTTAAGAAACCCAAGAAAAAAATACAATGAAGACGATACGGCTACACTTTTGGCAATAGATTCAGTGATAGAAACACCAAAATTATCCTTATGGAAACGATCACAAAGACTGAGTATTAGTAAATCTCATTTGCAGAGAATTTTTAAAGAAAACAGAGTAATTTTTGTTGACTTTAATTAATTGAAATTTTGTACTTAAAACAAAACATGCAATAAATCTTCTGTTGAAGCATTTTCATGTTTTCTTAATTTGTGGACATTCTGTACATTTAATCTTAGATTTTCCGATGGTTAATTTATCTACTCAACAAGCAGAACTTTTTATAAAAAATGACTTTTTGTCGTAAAATCAATAATAAAGATTTTTTTTCCTCTTGTCAACTTTATCCGGAGACACACGGTATATATAACAAAGTCTCAGATCCCGCAGCGGTTTTACTTATGCATGTAACGGTTGCTTAACGCGAAAATTATAAAAAATGCAAATGTACGAGTTCAAAGATAAGAAAAAATCTTAGCTTGTTCCGATTAGGTAGATGAGCGCACATGTTCCTCTTTAGTACATGCGTACTCGTGTTTAGCCTTGCCGGGAGATTCGGATACCCGTATTTTCCGACTGCTTGATATAATTCGGTTCAAGCAGTCTTGTTCCGGTAGCCTCTGCAGTCGGGCCCGAATACTCGACTCGCTTGAATTAACAGGCATAATTATATTAATCATAAAATGTTATCTATATTTCATTATTAGGTTTTGAAAATGTACGGAAAGAAAACTTGGGAAGTAGGGTAGAGTCAGTAAAGTTTGAACAGGTTGTTGAGCTAGCTAATTTAATTTTAATTTTTCATTTGCAAGTTCATTTATTACAATCAGTACACAGCATATTATTTGGCGCCCAAATAAATATGCTGTGTACTGACCGAACTTGAAAATGCAAAATGAAATTTAAAATGAAAAATTAAAATTAAATTAGCTAGCTCAAGCAATAAAATTTAAAAAGGGCGCAAAAGAACTATTAACCTCAGAGTTACCTTCGCGAATTAAAAGTAATTTGTGAGTGAAAGAAATCTGACTTTCTTAAAAACCCCAAAAATTGAAAAGGTTTAATTTAAAAATAAAAGAACAGAATTTTTAACCCAAAGATGCTAAGTAACAATCAAAATTTATTTTATAAATGAGTAAAATTACAAAATGGCAGAAAAAAACCGTGAACTGAAGGTTCTGGCCAAAAATAAAAAAACTGCACTTGATTCTAAATTACAATAGGACAATACTATTTCCTATGCAAAGCAAAAGATTTTGTTGTTCAGGAAGATAATCCAATATCTTTCAATCCACGTGTTTTCAAATTAACACAAACTAAATTAAACAACAACAAATTCTAGTAAATAGCAAAAGAAAAATTAAATGCAAGCACAAAGCTTCTACTCACCCAAACCCGAGGTGATTGATAATTAAAAACGAATCAGCAAAAAAAGAAAAAAACGGAAAAAATTAACTCTAACTATAATGAGAAAATTACAACTAAAATATATCAAAAATAATAAATCACCTTATATCTACAATGTGCACACATCAATATAATAACAATTATTATAGAGCGAATTCCTTGATGGACAAAAAAAGACAATTTATGCAAATTAAATTACGATATCAAAATGAAATACAAAATGGCAGCAATAATTTACAGAAGTACGTGTACTCACGGTAACAGTCGACCAAGGAACTGTAGAACAAACTTCTACAATCGTTTTACTAACAACAATCACGCAAATGCACAATTTATCGACAAAATCTAGTAGAACAAATATTAAATAGAAGTAGCAAATGCTAGACATCTTAAAGAAAGGAATTAATTTTAAAAAACTTAACACTTAATTAAATAAATTATACAATCAACTCTTAAACTAAAATGTATACAAACTAAACATAATCGTGAAAATTCTCCGTATAATGATTCAGCAAAACGGAAAAATTATGACAAATTAGGCAACTTAAAATAAACTCGCCAAAAACGGGATGCCTGTCCATAGCAGTATTATACCTATATGTTTATCATTTTAATCTTGTTTGTTGACAAACAAAACTTATTCGTTTCGCCTTTATTTACCATACCATCACATGTTTCATCATGTGATTATTTCTGCAAACTTCTTCTAGATCCTTCAACATAAACTGCACTAAACTGGACGTACGTTTTAATGGCAAAGCTATCATCATCAGCAGAAACACGGAACTGAATAACTACACTAAAACTACCCTAATTTATACCTAAAAAAAGTCAAGATACAATGCTGTGATCATTCTATCATCATGCTTAACTAGTCACTAATCTTAGCTCCATCTTCTTCTACTTAATAAACTAAAGACAAGAATTTAAGGGTCCTAAATCTGAATTCATTAAAATATGTTTGTTTTTATATATTTCCATACCCTCATACCAATTTAATTGTACATAGTTGTTTAGTTAGTTTCTCAACTAACTGTACATTGACAACTTTATTATGGTTTTCTTCAAGCATATGAAGGACTACACTAGATTTATCAAACCTTCTAAATTTAAGATGAGCCAAATGCTCCTTGTAACGTGTTTTAGTTAATCTTTTAGTGTGCCCATGTGCATATGATCACAATCGTTACAAGATATTTTATAAATACCTGATTTGTCCAAGTTATCTACTTGATCTTTAGGGTTACCTAAAATATTTTTAAGACTATTATTTGAAGTAGTTGCTATGTCAAGGTTGAATTTAGAGATTTTTTTTATAGACCTTTCGTGTAACTTGGATAAAATGGTAATTTAACATATTTTTTTATTCTCCTGTCACTAATTTCTAATGTACTCACATTTTTAATTCCTCATTTGGTTGTTTTGTAATGGTATCATATGCAATGTTACCTTTGTTGTCCTTTTCTTTTACTATACTTTGTGTTCAGGGTTTTGTGAAAATATAAAGTTTATTTGAACAAGAAATCTTTCAAACGACAAATAAAATTATTTTTGTTGTAAAACTGCGTTCATTCAATTAAAAAGTATTTGTATTTACCTGGTGAAGTTGGGAGTTAGCTCTGGAATTTGTGTTCACGTTTGTTGTATACCCACCTATATGTTTTCGCTAGATTGTGTATACAGGTATATAACAGTATCATTTTAAATGCGGCTTTTCATAATATCAACCATTAGAGATTAGTAGATTCGCACTTGTATATAATATCTAAGATTGTTGCTACAGTTGAGGCTAGATTATTTTGAAAAGCAGATATAAAACATCCAACTATCTCTTAAGCATTACTGTCCGATTATGCATTCATTTCATTCAAATATTTTTCTCCTTTTCTTCACATGTGTAATTTAACAATGTAGCGGAAAGAATTTATAAGAAATAACTAAGAAAAATAAATAAATAAAACGAAATAACCAGAAAGAAAATTTTAAATGAAAATAAAAACGCCGAGGTGAGAAAAAATAATTGATAGCAGCGAAGACCTACATTCATCAATGCCAGATTAGTACTGCCTCTTGTAGTTTGATTGGAAAGACTGCGTGCAGGACTGAAGAAGTGCAGTGGGTGTGGTTTCCGATCTTCACTGCAATATGTTTGGCAACTAATATGAGTTGTTATGCATAAGTTATATACATATTGTAACGCTACAGCCCGGATTAAAAATATAAATTTTAAGAAAAATACATTAATTAAATTAGAAAAAATCGAATTTTATATATCCCAGTGTCATCTATCTTTATTAATTTTGATTTAGAAGTGTGCTCTCTCACCAGCCAGATGGCATGCAGGGCGAGAAATTCCGATAGAGGCGTATTGATATAAAAAAAATAACGAATAGCTAACCTCTCTTATATTTTAGTACGTGTCGAGATGGTGTGGGGGAGTGTTGTGAAAAAATGTTCTCTCCTTCAATTTCAATGTTAATGACCAGTTTAAATGATATCGTAGGCACGATAATGTTGTGCCTCGATGAAAATCAATCTCTCATGTGAAATTAAAACATTTAAGTGCGAATAAAAGTGATTTTATTTAATAAAAAAGTCTAAATGTGAACTTGTTTAAAATCAGATATAAATCTTTGGATATTCTTATCTCAGGTAAGTACGTGAGTCCGTTTAATTGATAACACTAAAGTTATATTAGTAATTCCACTTTTTGCAATTTAAACTCATAGTTTTAAACGTGTATACGTCTAACTTAAATTTCAAAATTCCCGCGTTTTCTGACCGTTCAAACGGAGTTAAGCTAAGCTTAAATAAACGTGTGAGACAGTATGGCCAACCTTGATGGTAAATTACTGGATATTGTTTCGTATTGTAAATACATATCAAAATATAATGCTACCAAATTATACAAATTTCCCCAAGTAACTGCAAACCGTTCAGCGATGATACAAACAATTTTCTAACCTCAAATTTTTGTTGAACGTATAAAAATAAAATTTCTTATAAGTATAATTGAATTTAGATTAGTATTGAAATAAAACGTTTATTTTTTAGGTAGATATGACGAGGAATACCTTCTACAAGGACGAATTCTGCGGATATCGGTGTGGTCAAGGCTGTTCGGGTGTCGGATAAGGGCTCTGGTACATCAGATCACGGATCCCATGGGTCGATCAAGACAGGAACATTACTCGGAAAAATCGTCGTTGAAGAAAACCATCCAAAAGTTGTAGGTAATTTGGATGAAATTTATGCGATAAACTTTGTTTAACAATTAACAATTATTTTTAGGTTGAATTTGGAATAAAATTGGATTTTATCGAAATAGCCGTTAAATTTTACAAGAACAAATTGAGATACGTCTGCCTCGAACAAAGCTCGGCTATTGAATGGTTCGAATTGAAAATGTTTTAACTGACTTGAAAGCGATTGTCTTCGTCAAGGAGTCCAACTGTCAGTGAAAATCCGTTAATATAACCGAAATGAGGGGAACATCCATTGTTTTATACATTAGAATGCCCATGTTACCGAATAGATTATCGAATGTTTAAACGAAATGAAAATAAATAATAATTGCAAAATTCTGGAATCACCTTACAATTGAAATATGATAAAGGTAGGCGTCATTAGATCATGAGAAAAATACATTTGTAATTTTTAAACACTTATTACTATTTAAAATTAACAATCTTAAAATTCATTACTGCATCCAAAAATTAGGCAAACATTTATACACATAGAATTGTTACAGAACCCAATTTCCAGCAATTTCCCATGTCTTTCTGTTGACATATCAAAGCAATTGGACTGCCTATGCATATACAAACATTATTAGACTAAATTTAAATGAAATAAATACACTGTAAAAAAAAATAAGAATGTTCATTTGAATTGAACTTGGATCCAAATTTGATCTGTCAATATCTATTGTAAAAATATACTATTCAAATTCTAATATTCATTTTCGATATGTAGGTATATCACTGCTTATCATCTTACTTCCCGAAGGGAATATTCTGAATGAAAATACCTTGAAGGACTTGCCAAATGCAGAGATTTCCTACATCACCTGGACATCGTCTGGCTGTCTGCTGCTACATTTTATATCCTTTTTCTTATAATATCTAATTAGTTTTAAAATATAACTACGCAAAATAGTAAATTTCAATTTAAAAAAATATCAAGTATCTACTCTCTCCATTACAATATATATACATTATGACATTTTATGTAACCGACATGTTTTACACTATATGTAGTAAGGAACAAATAAATATAATATAATACAAACCGAAAATCGATTTTGAAAGATCATTCAATCTATTTCACGTATGCTGAAAGAAAAATAACTTCTCGAGATTATGCAAAGCGCATTTGAATTTATTATTGTCGTAGCAGTAACGATCTCGCAATTAACCCTGAATAAATTCCGCCACGGTCGTAATACAGCTATAAAAGTCGTAAATTTCTTTCTTAACGCGTTCCTCCGAATAATTGCCGTAATATAGTTTAGATATAGTACGTCTTTAATTATAACAGAAAAAAAAATGACGCGCGCCTAGAAAATCAAGGCGTTCTCCTCGGGAAACTTCCACAGATTAAGCAATTATCACAATTACCGCGGCCTGGTGCGCCTCTGATGTCATTTCGGGATATTGCTTAAGCGCCTCCTCGTTCCAGTTGCACCACTCGTCTTACGCAGGCCACGATTCGAGGGGCTCTAATAGTCGTTCGAATTGAGTTAATGGCCCACCGAAATATATTACTTTGCAACAAGAAAATAAGGGGATGGTAGATACTGCCGATGCGGCGAGCGCAAACCATCCCGCGCTGATGCCTACAGATATACAAGCGAACAAAAGCGCTTTTTAGGGTAGAAGTGCTTTGCCGGAAAAACTTTCCGCCTAATGCTCGGAGGCAATCAACTTAAGCATTCTCAACCTCTTATATAAAAGCTTTCCTAAAAGTCATAACGTAAACATATCATAAGAAAAGAAAAGAATAACCTTAACGAATCACGATATTCCTGGGTAAAAAGCTGCGCATAATAAAATGTTTTACGCACATTAGGAACTTCTATCAATAGCTGCATTCGTTCGTGCAATGATTCAGAATCACGATTACCTGCTATTCAATAGAATTTACGTATTTTTGATATTTTCTTGGCTTATTGGTAGTTAGAGGATCCTGTTTATTATCAGCACTACCGTCACATACTTCGATTTCCCGTTATTGGGGTAATTTTACACCTGCAGTCGAATATTATCTTTGTGGGGAAACTTTCCCTACAACTAAAAAAAAAAACTAGATAAAATAAAAATACACCTAGTAGGGGAAAGTGGTTGAATTCTGCCCAGACACGTAATTTTGCGCATTTGTGTTTTAATGTACAACACTGTCATCTAGGAGCAAGCGGGAAATGTTAGTGTGAAGGAGAAGACACTATTTGTGGGTTTGTGATTATATCATTTCTAGTTGCATAGAATAGTTTATTTATCTTTTTTAAGAGATATGTATGTACTATACGGAATATAATAACATCTGCATTTACAACTTCATCGCTTTTCTACAAATTCAGTTTTGTTAAACAGCGGCCTTTGATATCAAAATACGGCTTCCCTATAATTCGCAATAAATAACATAACTGGCAACGTCTTCCCCAAAAGGATGGTAAACAATTTCAATTATTCAGCAACTTTTCGTCATTTGCACTTGGTGTGCGATAGAAATACATTTTTAACTGCAATTATCAATATTTTTTTTGACACTTTTGACATTTATGTAATAATATATAATAACCAGCAACTTTTGCGCTCACAACCGTACATTTTTAACATATTTTATTATAAAAATAAATCTCCTATTAATATAAAACATGTCTAGGTATTTACCGATGTTGAAGTTATCAAATACCACTTTAATCATGATAATAAGTCATTTCGTTAGAGCTTGTTACTCCCAATAGGTTAGACAAATGTATTAGCTTATTTACTGAGATAAACTTCACCTCCCTGCACTTATTCCCTACATAAAAAATTCCTGATGGACACACAAAATACATATGTGCAAAATATGTTCTAACCCAGGGGTCGGCAAAATTTTTGAGAATTGGGCCATTTTTTTTTGCATTTTGTAAAACTCATACTTATAAGTAAATCGACCATATAGGGGATTTTACACCTGCCACTGGAAAAACTCTCATGCGCAGTGAAGATCACCCTACATTAGAATATTTTTTCCTCAGAAAGCGAAAATTTCTTATATTCCATTAATTTTACCCATATTTATGTACTTTTACCCAAAAAACGCATTTACCTTTCAAAATTACTACAGTTATAGGTGTTTACCAGTTTCCCTCAAATAGCGAGAAATGTACCACAAGTTTTGCATTAATATTTACACTTTTAAGTAGTAAAAAACAATGAGGTATTTGATGCTATTACAACAAAATTATATTGTTGTGATAGTACTAAGAAGGGGTCAAACGAACTCTTTGAAACGTATCACATCAAAAATATTTTTTACTATCAACTTTCCAGAGTACACGAAAAAAAAAGATTTGATTACGCCAACCAAATTTGACCTTATTCAATAAGATTATTTGTTTACATAGCGGCAAGCAATTTTTTATTTCAGAATGCAAAATAATTTTGTTATGATACCCAGAATTTTATTCAATTTAACCAAATCCTATCATTCAAATATATATTACGCTTTAATTTATGAGATTTCGAATATTTTATTTAAAATGAACGTTTAATTGTAGAAATTAGAATCTTTATTTTTGTTTTAACAAAGCATTTGCTCAAATAAGTGGCTGGAAGTATTTGCTTCAAATAAGTAAACTCCGGTGAAGTAACAAACTGCCGTGGTTATTATTATTTCTTACTGAAATTAAAAATAAATCGGTCATTTCAAAAATACATATCTACGTAGTGCTGTGTATTAAATGAAGTAAATAAGAATACAAAACTGATTTTTTTTTTAAATGAAGAAAGAAAATATTAGCCAGCTCAACGGAAAAGATTGTAATGAACAGAAAAGAACTATTTAATCTCAGAGTTACCCTCGCGCATTAAAACTTTAATCTAACCACGAAAAGTAAATTGTGAGTGAATAAAATCAGACTTTCTTAATTACATGAAAAATTGTAAAGATTTTAATAAAATAAAAGAACAGAATTTTTAACCCAGTGACGCTATCAAACAATGAATTTATTTTTACACAACGGGTTAAATTACAATTGCGCAGAAAAAAACCCTGAACTGAAGGTTCTGGCCTAAAATAAAAATTGCACTTGACTCTAATTTAAAATAGGACAATGCTATTTGCTGTGCAAAGAAGAAAAAAAAAGGTTTTATTTGTTAGGAAGATTATTCAGTATACATAACCTTTGAATTTCTATCCACGTGGTTTCACAAATTAAAATAATCTAAGCGTGGACAATTGCTAGAAATTTACCAAAAATGAAAATGTTAAATGAGAGAACAATGCTTCTAACCACCTAAACGAGGTGATAGAAAAATAAAATAATGCAGCAAAATAGATAAAGAGAAAAATTAACTCTTTAAATATAAACGAGAGAAAAAACTAAAATAAATCTTCCTAAACAAAAAATAATAATTGATCCTATATATACAAAGGCACACTTTAATACATTAACAAATATACAATAAAATTCCTTGATTGACTATAATTAAACAAGAATATAAAATTAAACAATACATATGAATAACAAAAATGGCAAACAAATACAAAAGAAAATCGTCTACTCACGCCAATAGTCAGAACAAGGAAACATCCTTAACAAAATCCTACAATTGTTTTCCTTACAAAATCCCTTCTCAAAAATCGCACAACGCAGACGTAGAACATTACAATGACAATATTAAATAGAATACGCATTAAATCAGCAAAACGAACAATAAACATTTGAATGACTGGATTAACTAAAAAAATTTAAAACACTACATAAAAAAATCATACAATAAATTCTTAAAATCAAATTATTCCAAAACAAAACAAAATTGTGAAAATTCTCGGTAAATTGAAAATCAGCTGTAAGATTCTAAAAAAACAACAACTTAAAATACATCTCAGTGATAATTGGGGTGTCCAACCACAGCAGTAGCTATCATGTTGGAAGAAATGTGGATGGTA